>JACRUU010000027.1:15493511-15498511 GCA_030449085.1 Kryptopterus vitreolus | reverse complement strand
GTTTGCAGACAGGTGGCTCCGTGATGCATTTGCACAGCTGCTCTGCCACTTCCTGTTTATCTCAGGCATTCATCAGTCAACAGGAGCGGAGAAGAGAACCCCCCGGCTTGTGTAGGCACCTTGACATACATGCCGTAATATTATAAAACAACAACAACAAACAAAAACAAATCCAATCAGGTGCATGGTTTCACACACTCATGAGGAGCCGTGTTGCTTTTAATGCTAGTCAAAAACAGTCAGTGCAGAGGCAAATGTGCAGTTTGAACACATGCAAACTCAAGCCGGGTGCGTGTGTGTGTGTGTGTGTGTGCGTGCTACAGCTCTCACCACTGTTTGCCAAGTCCATGATAAGAACATGCAAAAATAAACTAATCCACCATTGTATTTATGCAAACAAAACTTGAAAAAAATAAATAATAAAACAGGTTTAAGCTCTAGGTGATGAACCAACCAAACACCTGCATGAGGCATTGAATTTTCTTCTTCTTTTTTTTGCTGTAAATTATAAAAATGAGGAATATCCATAAAATTCCTGGACAGTTTGAGAGTATAGTAAACAGTGTGATTTGAAGATGACTTGTTGATGATGCTGATGTGGTTTGAGGCTCATAAGTAATCTGTATATGAAATGCTTTTGAAAAATAAAAATCATTTAATAGCTTTCATAATTAATAAGAAATAATGAACCACGTCAAATTCTTCCTGTAAGAGTGAGAGAATATTCTATATCAATCAATAAAAATATATAATAATATATGAAATATAATAACCACAATATATTGTTATTATTATTATTATAGCATAATATAAACCATTATAGCATCCGTCTATCTTTTGCCTTGATAGAAGCATGAAATCTCATGAAATCTCGTCCCCGAATCAACAAAATCTCGCGAGAACTCGAACCATCGAAAATGAACAGCTCATGATCTTTTCTTTTTTTAAAAAAATCGGATTCAGATCACTTTTTTTTATCTTCACACGGAAAAATTGCGGATCAGGCTGTTTATCGTATATAATTTATGCATCTTATATATAAATAGATAGAAAAAAAAAAACTTTTCAAGTAATTATTATAAAAGTGAAAGTGATATGAGGAGATGTGATGAGATGATCTGGTCACGGGGGATCAAGAATGAGGGATTATTCCAGGATCTACATGCCTGGATCTCTATTAAATGATAATAATAAGAATAAGAAGCGGCGGGAATAATAATAAGAGAAGAAGAATTAAGAATAAGAAGAAGAAGATTTAAGAATAATAAGATGAATTAAGAATAAGAAGAAGATAATAAAAACGGGGTTTGTCGTGAGCGCGTCTATGCGTGTGTTATTACGCGTTACAACGCGGAGCTGAGTTTGTACACTGTCACGGAACCTCTGCACAACGGTGATAGATGGAAGTCCGATTGAAGTGTTCCGATTCTGTGCACAATAAATGGTTCGGAACCGGAAACAACATGTTGACCAACAACAACAACAACATGATGGGAATAATCTCATCACTAGTTTCTTTTGTGGCACCAAACTGGGGGTTGTGTAGAAAACACACATGCGCGCCTTTTAATCAAGACCGAAGACTCACCGGTAAACAGGCTAAAGTCCAATTTCGTTTGTTTTTCCTTCTTTATAAATCCCGGTGGAGGTGAAATAGCCGGTGGAGGAAATATAGAAATATGTATCCATTGTGTCCCATACACACTCTCACTCACACACACACACACACACACACTCACACACACACACACACAAAGCTTGCAGGCTACTTTGTTGACACGAGAGGTGCGCGAACGCCGAGTCGACGCTCAGCCGGCTGCGTCGCACCTCGCCCCACCCACTGGGCGGAGCCTCGCACATCCAGGAGGGGGGGAATAGGCGGGGCCGACGGACAAGCACCTGCTAGCGAAAGAGGGCGGGGGAGGCCGAGGAGTGTAGGGTGGTCAAAAAGGTGTTGGTATGTGATAATCCAGATTATGATGGAAAAAAAGAGACTGCTTTTTATTTAGCATCTCAGGTTCTCATCAGATCTTCTGCCCATACTAGTACCACACTAGTGTCCCACCTCGAGCATCCATGGAACCAGGTCAAATAGGATCAATTCGAATGATGATGATGAGGTTCCCTTTTGAGTCTGGTTCCTCTCAAGGTTTCTTCCTCAGACCATCTCAGGGAGTTTCTTCTAAATAATTAATTTACTGGGACATATGCGTTCCGATTTCTTAACCGCTTTATCTCTGTGGGATAATGTCTATTGTTAAAAGGGCTAGACAAAAATAAGACAATGCAAATAATTAATACTGATCATTTCGATTTCAGGGGGAAAAACAATCAAGTTTTGTGTTTTCCAAGGGATATAAAAATAGATCAATGTGAAATGTTACATCACTGTTGCTCTCATTGCAAATACTCGCGTACAGTACTCTACAATACTATACGATCCATAGAATGGAGTGGAATGAATGACCATTAAAATGAACCTGAAACAAATCCAGAAACGCATGTTGCCAAAAATGTGATCATCACGTTATCTTTCATCACATATGTTTCCTATATCATATCTCTTTGACGTCATGAGGTGAAAAATATCAGCGATGAAAGTGCACCTACTCAGGGGATCCTGACATTTTCTAACAGGCTTTAAATGACATGTTATTGCCTAGAGTGGCCACCAGGGGACAGACGTCCACCGAACGCTGGCGACATTAATGAGACCTTTCTGTCCATCAATGGCTTCACTGTGGACAACCAGTCAATAGGCTAGTGTTGGTTAACACCGGTCATCACAAAGAGCAAATCACTCCCGCGGGACAGCAGGAGATCTACTCGAGGAGGCGCGTCTGGGTTTTTTCTTTTTCTTTTTTTTTTTTGGCACTCCCGCAATGGATCCTTGTGCCTCGGTGATATATCTGTTCATAGAAATTCCACACAATTAACAGGAAAACTGGGTTGAGCGCTAAATGAAAAGGCCGGACAAAACAAGAATGCGATTCATTGTCTAATTAACATGTCTGGAATTCTCCCGGTTCGCTTCCTAAAAACTACCACCCTCTTTAAAAATAAATAAATAAATAAATAAAACCTCACACCGGGTTTATTTCTCCGGGTTCAAGTGCTTTAAACCCTGCACTTAGAGTGAAAAATGCTTTTAGTCTGCGAGCCCGAGTCTCCCCTTTGAACCCCAGACATTTCTCAGACATTTCTCTTGACATTTTTAAGCACCTTCACTCATTTATCACCCAGGCAGCTCCTGTTCACTGCTGGGTGTCTTCGGTGTACACAAGGAAAAAAAACTGCTCATTTAGAAGGAAATCTATTTCAGCTTTGGCACCAGGAAACATGTTTAGTAAACAGTCTCGGAGATGCCGTGCAGGGACGTGTATCTCAAAATGAAAGAAAGAAAAGAAAGAAATGTACAGGAGTCGGGCGGAGGGAAGACGGAGTTGAAGGCTGCGAGTTTAATTGCTTCGCGTGTCTGCGGCGAGGACGAGCCTCCCCCGGCGAGACGAGCTGTTTTTACGCGGCGTATCAGGATCAGCGAGCGAGCTCCGATACTCTTTATTGTCTCTTTACCGTAACCTGACCCTCGTTTCGCTTTGGGGATTTTCTGGTGCTGTGGGGTCAGGGGGACGGGGGACGGGGGACGGGGGGACGGACGGGGGGGACGGGTATTACGGGGGGGGGGGTTAAGGAGGAACTCGAACCTTTGTCAAACATTGGAAATGCATCTTTCGTGGAAATCAGTTTCATGTATGTGTGTTTGTGTGTGTGTGTGTGTGTGTGTGTGTGTGTGTGTGTGTGTGTGTGTGTGTGTGAAAAAGCCAAGCTCCCGACTCAGCCGGATCCCAAAACACTGAAAGCACATACAATATACGTACACAAAATGTAATTAGACAATAACGTATAAAAAGCTCCACTTTTCTGGGAAGATGTTCCACAAAATTTTGAAGTGCACTTGTTCTGATCACATTCATCCAAACAGGGTTTATAGGGTTTCTGCAGCTGTCATAAAATCAAATGTAAGACTTTTTAACAAAGAAAACATGACATTACAAAAAACACGAAAATACCGACTGGGATTCACAAAGCGCAAAAAATTTAAACATCACTAAGAAAAAAAACATAAAATCTGTTTTTAGCTCGCGTTACAATTTGCGAGAGAGAGATTCGATATAATACAGTGGATTATAATCGGAATAGCGAAATAAAGAGCATTAGAGGTAGCGTTAATTAAGACCTGTTTAGAATGTAAGCAAATGTAAGGCTTTTTAAGTTCTAAAATTTTTATTTTTATTTTATTTTAGACTTTTAAGAGCCAGCGGACAGAAAGAGAATTTTGTCCTATCTAAAGAACATTATGTTTCTCTAGGTTATACTCCTAAAGCCCCTGCGAAGTGTGTGGCAAAAATGGCTATAAATGCCATTTAAACTATAAATATGTCTCAAAATACACTTTAATTTCAATTGAAACTCAGTTTAATACATTACCCTTAATAAAAGAATGTAAAGGTGTGTATTGTACAGTACTGTACTAGAGCACTAGAATGTAAAACACCTATATTACCCTGATATCTACTGTCATTCACGTGAGCGCATTTTCTTCGGTATAAGTAGCGCCAATACAGTAATCATATAATTGAAAAAAATATACTGTATTAATGAATTTTTTTCCCATAACAAATACACTAAAATGTACTGGTACTCTCCAGTCATGAATGAAAGGAATGATTTGGCGGTAAAACGTGAAAAATTCGGAGGATATTTCCGCGACTTCCGATGGACCGGAAAATAACGTAAAAAAACACAATGTGCCTGATTATATTTTCCTTGAAATTTTTCTTTCAAATTAATGACTACGATTATTTACTCAATATAACTCAAGCACAATCCATCGCAGTTTATTTAACATAAATAATGCTAGCTTTAAAAAAGCAAACATCGTCCATTCACGACATTCCGTCACGTACACCAGAATCCCTAATAGAGAGAAAATTGTTTTC
>JACRUU010000027.1:15448511-15486011 GCA_030449085.1 Kryptopterus vitreolus | reverse complement strand
TTTGAACTCATGATCTTCAGATCCAAAGTCTAAAACTGCTGTTGCTTCTATTGGGAACAACAGGGTTCTACTGGGAAATCTCTGGTTCTATAGATTCTGTATTCACCATTCTGTAGAACGGTTCTACTGAGACGAGTGGATTTGAGCTCTTTTTGTGTTATGAATAGACAAAAAAAAGCGCTGCATTTGTAGCTCTTCCCAAATTCGGGATAAGCCGTGCTGCCGGGAAGACAATCCTAAACAAGCAGGCGCTTCACGCGGCTGGAGGGAACGCCTCGGCATCGCCTCGCTCGTCGTTCCACCTTTTGTGAGCTGGAGACAAAAAGAAACAATACGCACAGACCTCGGCTCGTTAGCCGACGTGCTAATCGGTACCTGTCAGTGAGAAAGCTCTCAGAGACACAGCCACTGTCTCCTGATAAACAAAGCCATGCCTGCTCCGCGAACGCTCCAGCTGTTTTGATGGAGCCGGTTAGCGCCACGTTGAAGCTCCGCAGACAGTAACTCGGGGTAATTAGCCTGCCGCGTTCTCACCTCGTACACTAATCAGCCAGACGGAATGTTCAACCTCAAAATCCGTCTGCTCCTGTCATTAGCGTCCCTGCCTGGAGGATCCTAATGGATATTTTACAGCATGAGGGATGAGCACTCGGAGAGAGACAGACAGGCGGAGTGGAGCCCCAGAGCCCAGATAGAGCATCGGGATTGGCTCCAGAGGTGGGAACTCCACTCACACGTGTCTTTTAATAGCACACCGACTGCTGTGACTGTGAGCGTGACAAAGACGCACCACAACCACAATGGATTAATCCCAACTTCTGAGCTTCAGGTTCCTCTATCCATCCATCCATCCATCCATCTACAGGTCTATCTATCATCCAACCTAAGTGTATGGCCGTTTATTACATGCTTGTCTAGCCAATGATACGTCTAAACAACCCACCAGTCCATCCATCCATCCATCCTGTCTGTCTGACTATGCACCCCATCCATTCTTTCATCTATCCAGCTATCCAACCAACCTCAAACGTGCCAGTCTGGAGGTCTATCCACCCATGCGTCAATCCATATATCCATCCAACAGCATACTTGCCAGTCTAGCTGTCTGTCAAACCATCCATCCAACTACCCATTCATCCATCCATCCATACATATAGGAGGTGGTAGCCCAGTGGTTAAGGTGTTGGACTCTGGACCGGAAGATCATGGGTTCAAACCCCACCACCACAAAGCTGCCACTAGTGGGCCCTTGAGCAAGGCCCTTAACCCTCAATTGCTCAGTTGTAAGTCGCTCTGGATAAGGGCGTCTGCTAAATGCCGCAAATGTAAATGTAATGTAAATGTACATATACAGTGGCAAGAAAAAGTATGTGAACCTTTTGGAATTTCATGGTTTTCTGAATAAATTTGTCATAAAATGTTTTCTGATCTTCATCTAATTCATTGGTATTGACAAACACAATGTGTCTAAAAATAATAACACAAAAAAAATCTGATCTTTCTTGTCTTTATTGAACACAATCATTCAACATTCAAAATGGCAGTGGAAAAAGTAAGTGAAACCTTGAGTTAATGACCTCAAAAAAGCTAATTGGAGCTAATTGGTTTTAGCACACCTGGAGTCTTGTTAAGATAATAAGTTTGGAGGTGTGGACTACAGATACTTTGACTGATAAAAACCCCTCAAACCTTTGTAGTTTGCTCTGCACAAGAAGAACATGATTTTGTGAGCCATGCCTCAACAAAAAGAACTTTCAGAGGACCTACGATCAAGAATTGTTGATTTACATGAAGCTGGCGAGGGTTACAAAGTTATTTCAAAGACTTTAGAAATTCACCAGTCTACAGTTCGGCAAACAATCTACAAATGGAGACAATTTGGGACTGTTGCTACTCTACCTAGAAGTGGGCGCCCCGTCAAAATGACACCAAGAGCACAACGAACACTCATCAATGAGGTAAAGAAACAACCCCGAATGACAGCCAAAGATTTGAAGGCATCATTGGAACTTGCTAACATATCTGTTCATGAGTCTACAATACATAAAACACTGAACAAGCAGGGTATCCACGGCGTGTCCACGGCAGGACACCGCGAAGGAAGCCGCTGCTTACTAAAAAGAACATTGCTGCACGCCTTAAGTTCGCAAAAGAGCACATTGACACTCCACAGCGGTATTGGCAAAATGTTTTGTGGACTGATGAAACTAAGATTGAACTATTTGGAAAAAACACACAGCACTACATCTGGCGTAGAAAGGGCACGGCATATCGTCATGAAAACATCATCCCAACTGTAAAGTATGGTGGAGGAAGCATCATGATTTGGGCCTGCTTTGCTGCATCAGGGCGTGGCCAGCTTGAAATCATTGAGGGGAAGATGAATTCCCAAGTATATCAGACAATTCTTCAGGATAATGTGAGAATGTCTGTACATCAGCTGAAACTGTGTAGAAAGTGGGTGATGCAACAGGACAACGACCCAAAACAAACCGGAGCAAGTCCACAACAGAATGGCTTCAGAAAAACAAAATCCGCCTTTTGGAGTGGCCAAGTCAGAGCCCAGACCTCAGAGCCAATAGAGATGCTATGGATTGACTTGAAGAGGGCCATACACATGAGACGTCCAAAGAATATGACAGAGCTAAAGCAGTTCTGCCAGGAAGAATGGGCTAAAATTCCTCCTCAGCGATGTGCAGGTCTGATCCACAGCTACAGGAAGCGCCTGGTTGAGGTTATTGTTGCCAGGGGGGGTCAACCAGTTATTCATTCTAAGGTTTCACTTACTTTTTCCACTGCCATTTTGAATGTTGAATGATTGTGTTCAATAAAGACAAGAAAGATTGGATTTTTTTGGTGTTATTATTTTTAGACACATTGTGTTTGTCAATACCAATGAATTAGATGAAGATCAGATAACATTTTATGACAAATTTATTCAGAAAACCATGAAATTCCAAAAGGTTCACATACTTTTTTCTTGCCACTGTATCCATCCATACGTACAACAGCATACTTGCCAGACTTGCCAACTACCTACCCATCCTTCCATCCTTTATGTCTGTCTATCCATCCTCCCATCCATCCATCCATCCATCCAACCTCTTACTTGCCAGTCTGACTGTCTATCCACCTCATCCATCTATCCATAAAAACTACATACCTGTCCATCCATCTATCAATCCATCCATCCTTTCTGCCTGTCTATCCATCCATCCCATCCATCCATCCATCCAAATCCATCCATCCATCCATCCAACCAACCAACCTCATACTTGCCAATCTGGCCAGTTTTTTTTTTTGCCTTTTTTTTGGCGTAGTTTGGGTATCAGGGACTGATCAACATGAGTAGCACAGAAGTATCATAAGGCACCTTCTGGTGATTCTGTTTCTCCCTGAGATCTAAAAACATGCTGAAAATGTAACCACCAAATGAAGACACTCGTAATCAGATTGAGTCTCTCGAGGGACCTGAGAGTCCTGGGAGTGACGTCTAAATCCTTCATTAGGGTCTGTGCTTCAATCTCTTCTTTCTGAAGATAAATGTGTGGGGGGTGTGTGTATGTGTGTGTGTAGGGGTGATTACTGAAATAACTGCATTATGATTTTGATATAAAATTAATAGATTATATATATATATATATATATATATATATATATATATATATATATATATATATATATATATATTAAAATGCAAGTAATCTAACCGTCTATCTATCTATCTGTCTGATTATCCATCCATTCATGCATTCCTCCACCTGTTTATCCATCCACCCATCCATCCATCCTACCCACAAGTCAGTCTGATTATTGATTCATCCATGCTCTTGGCCATAAATCTATTCATCCAACCTCATACTCACCACTTTGACTGATCTATCCATCCACCCATTCATTCATCATCCAAAATCCATCCATCCATTCATTCATTCATCAATCCATCCATCCATTTATCTATATAGATTGATAAATAGATAGATTGACCAAGCAGATATAAAATTTCTATATAAATTATCCATATAAAATGGACACTCTAGTCAAAACCCAATAAATCTAGTAGTACATCTTTCCCAGAAGAGTGGAGGTTATTATAAGAGTGGAGGTTATTATAAGAGTGGAGGTTATTATGAGAGTGGAGGTTATTATAAGAGTGGAGGTTTTAACAGCTAAGGCTAAATGTGGTGTGGGATGTTCAGTCTCATGGTCAGAATTGTGGTTTCTCTAGTGTCATTAGACCTTAAAGACCACTGACGTACTACTGGCAAGTGTCTTTTTAAAAGCTAATTCGCGACATGCTACAGTACACACACCTTTCCAACAGGTGAAGGGTACAAATTTGAGAGACGAACGCAGCAGACTCGGCGGCCCGACTCAGTGCTTTTAGAGTGTAAATAGTGCACTTTACGATAAATAAAATTTCGTCTCTGACTTCCGGCACAGTGTAATCACAGTGTCAGCTATGACAAACGTTTATTCAGAGCCCCTAATCAACATCAGGATTTAGCCGAATGGCTCCGCACTCGAGCGCTGTTTATTTACGCGCCTGTTGTATGGTGCCAAACTGTCACAACAACGTGTCGCGATGTTCGCCGGAAGGATTTTCATTATTTTATGTCGTGACAGCTCTCGGAAAGTGTGTGTCTGTGTGTGTGTGTGTGTGTGTGTGTCTGTGTATAGCAGTGAACATGACAAGTAATCCTGACACCTTTATAATCCCGGCCCTCGACTAGTAACAACATCAGGTTGTAGAATATGTAACAATTAAACAATCGTTTACCTTTTCAATACAGTGCCCATTATATACACACAATACTATTGCAACTATTTCATTAAAATGTACAGTATATAGTATTTAGTCCCCATTTGCTCTCTCTCTTTCTCTCTCTTCTCTCTCTCTCTCTCTCTCTCTCTCTCTCTCTCTCTCTCTCTCTCTATATATAGATATATATATACACATATACATATATACATATACATACTACGATATATCTAAGAATTAGATATATATATATATATATATCTATATATATATATATATATATATATATATATATATATATATATATATATCTGTGTATGTGTGTGTGTTTGTTTAATTGAACCCAAATTCATTTATTAATATGCAGTTAATGCAGAGAATAAAGAATATATAAAAAATGTAATAATATATAAATAAAGAAATGAAACCAAAAGACACCAAATGAAAACCTTTAAAACTCACATTTATTCACGTGGTCCTTTCTTTACTCAGACGTTAAAAAAGTAAACAAATATTTTAATCACTAAACATTAGTCTTACCGAGTACCAAAAATCCACCATGACGCATACATCCGGCAATTAACAGCGTCCGCGTGGAAAGATAGCAAAAGTAGCATTTGGTGTCCCGATAATTTACGTCACTTAAAACACCACTTAAAACACTTACGATGATATTTTTGCCTTCATGCTCTCGTTTGGATTCACGAATAATAGACATAGATTTGCAGCCATATTTGTCCTGGCGCAAGTTGATCAGAGAATCACACACTTGAAAAGCATCCGTTTAACGCATTTCGATTCCGCCATTAAACGCTGCATTAATCAGACTAATATTTATACTTTCACAGAATAAACAAGAAGACGAGTCGGAGGTGCGTTTGAGCATTTAAAGGTTAAATCGAACACATTGCTACAATCGCACAACAGTCACGCGTACGTACAGTTTCTGTATTGTGTGCCTAATCGCAGGGTGCGAACGTTTCTAATCCTCCCGCGCAGCTCCTTAACTCCTCCCCGAGGGAACAGATGGCACGCCGGAGCCGGAGAGCGGCCTCGGCCTCGGCCAATGCAATTATTTGTCTAATTATGACTTACCACTTAACTGCAAAATCGCCGGGAAAAATGGTTAATCAGTCAAATAAAGGTGATTAAAGGCAGTTATGCAAATGGGAAAGAAAAATATTGAAAGAGAGAGGACGACAGAGCCTAATTGAAGCTTTCCACCTTGTTTTTTTGTTTTTTTTTGTTTTTTTTTTTTTTTTTACAACATTTCGTCTAACATATAAGGATGGAGAGAGGAAGGTTTCAAGAAGATCGACAGAGCAAGATGGAGGAAGAGAGGGAAAAAAAAAAACAAACAGGCCAGACAGAATGCAAAAGTGGCCTCTCGGTTGATAAGCTCTTAATGGAGGAGGGCAGCAGAGAGAGAGAGAGAGAGAGAGGGAGAGAGGGAGAGATGTTAAAAACCCTGGCGAGTTCAAGCCCACGCTAATGGACTAATCACATTGATTTCCATTTAGCTGCCGTCTCCTGTGTTATTTATCGTGTTTAACAAAACCACCCATGACTCTCTTCCCTCCTCAGCCTCTCCCCATCGCTGTGTTTAACCAGCGCTGACATGTTGTCCTCTACCTCCCTCCCATTCTTTTTATCTCTCCTCTTTCTTTCTCTCTCTATGTCTTTCTCTAACCCTGCTGTGGAAAGAATACGATGCATTAAAGGCCTTCCGTGCTTTTTTTTTTCTGTTTTGTGATGCTCTCAAACGTATCATCAGTCGCCGTTTTGGCTCGGCACCATGTCTTCACATCAACACACACACACACACACACACAAATACACACATAGTGCTCATGCATTGTGTAATCACTCCGACTCGAATATTTATAGCAATCGTCATTCTTTACAAGAATTTGTCAATTTTTGGGCACATTGTAGATTTCCCTCTAGATTGTCGTTTTCAGACTAAAAGCACAAACAGTACACTTTGATGAGACGTAGACGAACCAAACTTACACAATCATTTGGCAGAAATACACAATGTTCCTTCGTAACGTTTTTATGGATGTATTTGGACACCAGACATATGTGGTTCTTCCACCTAAACGCACAGGCACACAATTGTAAAAGAAAGTCTTTGGATCTGGTTACAGTATTTTTATTTTACATGCTTTATTGACCCCGTGAGGGAAATTCTTTTTCTTCGCATATCCCAGCTTTTTCGGGGTCAGAGCGCAGGGCCAGCCCCTCATAGAGCACAGAGGGTTAAGAACCTTGCTCAAGGACCCAAGGGAGGCACCTTGGCAATACTGGGACTCAAACCCCCGACCTTCCAATCAGTACCCCAGCGCCTTAAACCACTGAGCTATACCCCCTCCCTAACCTGTGACAATCAATCTGCTTTCCATGATTTGGAGTTCTAAACTCTTTTGGACCTACTGAACACTTTTGGGGGTGGATTTTTCATCCTGGCTACACCACAGGATCTCACTCACCTCACCTACATCACGATCTCCAACCGAAATCTAGTGGAACATCGTCTCAGAAGAGGTGTTTTGTCTGCATAATGCAGCTTTAGAGGTGCATATACAAACAAGTTTGCTTAAAAACAAAAACAAACATAAAAGCATTCGACTAAAACAAATTTGCATAAAAGATTGCAGATTTTGCTTCTGCAACTTCGAGACGTTTCGTCCCTTTTAGGCATTTTTGCGTAGGAGCGCCACACTTGTTTTGAACACAAAAAAACATCTGCCAAAGGTTCAGTGTTTGTCTCATCCTGAAGCAACGAGTCAGTCCTAAGCCTAACCCGAGTCTTCAATAGTACCATTGCGAGTTCCTCACACGTCTCTGGTCAACTAGATTTTGATGGACATGTCTGAGGATTTGTCTCCATTCCATCGAAAAGAGAGGATCAGTGAGATCAAGCACTGATGTTGTGATGTCAAGGAGGCTCCGATTTCAAGATGTAGAAGCTCAGCGTTTTTGTACTTTGGATCAGAAGTTTGCATGTTCAAATCCCAGCACCACTACTGGTGCCATTGCTGGGCCCTCAAGCAAAAGACCATTAACATTTATAGAATATAAGCGTTTATGTACAATAAGTGTAAATATCCAGTTCACACTAAAGAGTCGGTGGAATTGAGAAGGTCAAGGTTCTTTTACAGGACCCACCTGTCTCTCTGGGGCCCCTGGGCAAGGCCCTTAACCCAATAGATGCTCAGTTGTAAGAGTGAGATAAAGGTATATCACACTTGATGTAGAAAGAGAAATGAACACATACAATTTGCTTTTGGTTAGTAGTTAAGCTGTTGGACTTCTGATCAGAAGGTCTTGGGTTCTAATCCAACCAAACTCTATATATAGAACTAGCGAACACTTAGAGCTACAAAATATGAAAATATTTACCCGCTCAACCAAAAAATGCTGAATGAAAGATAAATGAGGTGGTTGCTCAGGGATTAAGGCATTGAGCTCTGGACCAGAAAGTTGCAGGTTCAAATCCCAGTACCACCAAGCTGCCACTATTGGGCCCCTGAGCAAGGCCCTTAACTTATACACCTGTATAAGGGTGTCTGCCAAATGCCATGAATGAAAGGAAATCACTACTTTCGGCTGGAAGACGCCGACGCGAAGAGAGAATCTATCCTGTCAGCGACAACTGTATAGATTTTTCGAGTATGAAGAAATAAAATATGCCGCAGTTTGTTCAAGTTCCTTGCATAGTCCTTTTTGTGTGGAGATTCATTTGTAGATTCAGTCATTCTTGTGAGTCACAAAGTTTCCTTTTATTTGCCATGACCGTGGCGGTTAATCTAACTGAACGACAAAACGATTAGAAGAGACTGGACTCCACACAGATGGAGATACAATATGCAGAAGACGTGTTTTAGTCCATGAGCAGCAGCGTCGCATTAGTGCGGCCATCACGTCTGCGCTTAGCTTATCACAAGTCTCCATCTTGTCCTCACTGTGGAAATTAGCGTTATGCTCTCAGTCTACGGTCAGAGATAGAGGAGGAGGAGTGTAGAGAAAGAAGGGGAAGTGATCACAAAAAAAAAGAAAAATGAAACTCAATAAGACTCCCTTTCTTCCCTTTCAAAGCATTTCAACGTTCAAAAGGTGCCATGTGGCGAAGGATATAAAAAAAAATGCCTCTAATGAACCGATGCCTCTGGTTTCCCCTGCCTGGCACGGTGACAATAAACGTGGGCTTTTCTGAAACATTCAGGAGTTTCTCTGTGCTTTTTAATGATCGCAAATAAACACAATAATACACCCCTATAAACCAAATAAAGGACATATATAATTTTTTTTATTTATTATTATTTATTAATTATTATTAATTATTTTTTGTTATTCAGATAGCCTCAATCAATAGATTAGAGTAGATGACTGGTGAGGTTACCTAGACCCTGAAAATCTGTATTCAAATTGTGTGTGTGTATTATTATTCCAATGTGTGTGGTATATATATATATATATATATATATATATATATATATATATATCGATATATATATATATATATATGGTTTTATATAAATTTTTCTATTTTCTATTTTCTATTTTCTTGTAATATTAATTATAAGAAAAATCACTTTTCCTGGGAATCTCATCACATCTCATATAAAGATGAGATTCTTTTTATCTATCTATCTATCTATCTATCTATATCTATCTATCTATCTATCTATCTATCTATATATATCTATATATATCTATATATATATATATATATATATATATATATATATATATATATATATATATATATATATATATATATATATATATATATATATATATATATATATATATATATATATATATATATAAAGATGAGATTCCCAGGAAAAGTGATTTTTCTTGTAATTAATATTCAATTTATTTAACACCATGAAAGAAAGAAAAAACCCTCCTTCCTGGTATAAAATAGAATCTCGGCAGCAGGTGATGACAAGTGGAAATGAGAAATGTCCTATTTCCACTCGAAACACTGCAAATTAAAAGGAGCAGTTTGACATTTTTTTTTTTTTATCACCAGCGAATGACTACACCAGCTCTGCGCTCTGGCATAGTCTTTACACCTAATCTCATTAAACATTAAACATGCAAAACAAAGGAAAAAGAGGTCACTCGAATAATTTGGCGACATCACAATCGTTATTGCTGATCGACAAATGATAGATTGGTATAATGTGTGAAGACATTTCAAAACACCTTGTTTGAGCATAACTGGTTTAGTAGTAGATAGTAGTGCAATAGTGAGGTTACTGTAACAAATCAAAAATTTGGTTTGGCTACCTTGTTAATTAGATTAAACATCAGCACAGTCCTGTTGGTAATCATTCTTAGGTTTTCAGGTCTAACCTCACCAGTCATGTACTAATTCTAATATAAAAACAAGGGTATTTGAATAATAATAATAATAATAATAATAATAATAATAATAATTTGAAACTTTTGAGTCCTGATGTTAATCATTCACAGGTTTTTGGGACTAACCTCACCAATCAACTACTAATTCTAATCTATCAAACTATTTGAATAATAATATATAATAATAATAATATAATAATAATAATTTGAAACTTTTGAGGGAATTTGAATACTATAACTTAAATTATATAATGAAAATAATGCAAAATCTTTTGAATAATAATAATACTACTACTACTACTAATAAATTCAAAGATTTTGAGGTTATTGAATAATTTTGTGACATCATAAACCAAGCTCATTTGTAACCCCGCCCCCCCGATGTTACCCTGCCCCCAATATGAAACCTCATATTGCCTCATTTACTTAATAAATAAATGAGGCCCCAAACTGATTTACTATACAACAATATATTTAATCTTTATACAAATCTGTATATATTTAGCTACACAATAAAACTATTATCACAGGTTTATTTGGAAGCTATAATGAATTATCGCTCTGAATTCTCTCCAACACTTTGTTAGTTCGCTGCCGGATGAAAAATTGGGTTGGGTCACCGTTTCTAATATCCTAATGGGTCTTATATCACCGGTGTATGAAATGTTCTCTCTCGATTTGGGCCTGGAATATCGGTGCTGAGCCCACACACACACACACACCACACACACATCACACACACACACACACACACACAGGGTTGGCGATGTGCTGGTTGCAAATGACGAGCTGTTCAGTCTGACCCCTGACTCCTGCAGACCGTGCTGGCTTTTTTTTTTTTTTTTTTCCCTGTAGGCTCAAGGGTTAATGAATAACAGTGATCAAAGAAGACAATCAATCCTTTATCCCTCTATAGTGCGTGTGTGTATGTAAGAGAGATGGAGAAAGAGCAAGAGGGACATAATGTTGAGAGAGAGAGAGAGAGAGAGAGAGAGAGAGAGAGAGAGAGAAAGCGCGAGATATCTATTGCAAACCAAATAAAGGAAAGTGTTTGCTTATCCGAACGCCTGGTTGGAGATTGGAGAGGTGTTTTCACGCAAAGGAGTCATCAAACATATCGAGGTCCACTTGATATTAGCCCCCCCCCACACACACACACATATATATATATATATATATATATATATATATATATATATATATATATATATATATATATATATATATATATATATGCAAGGGACACACTTTACTTTTACAACCCAATCACACGAGGTAGCTCCTCTCAGTGAATCTGTGAAGAGTGCGTAGCACAGATGGTGTGTATGTGTGTGTGTGTGTGTGTGTGTGCGTGTGTGTGGGGCGGCAGAGAGACGAGTGTGAGGTCTCACCTCGGGGGGAGGAGATATTAACTCTGGCAAATTTTTACTGCCTGAATTTCCCTTTTTACAGCTATTAACATCTGCCATCTGTACGGAAGCTGCGATCTCCCTCACGCAGAGCTCGTGCCATGAAGGCTTCTCTGCCGAGACTGACAAGAGCGCATCAAGGCCAACAGGGGAAAAAAAAAAGAAAAAAATCCTGACACCAGGCAGAGAAAAGAACGCCGAACGATGCTGGGAATCATTCTACAGGCCTCACGTATATGTGTGAAGGTGTTGAAGGGGAAATGTTCTTTTCAAAAGAGCAAGAAATTCGAAGAAATTTGCACCACAGGTGTTCTATTACTCTTTTTTTAATATATACAGTATATAGTATATAATCTATAATATATATATCGCTATATAACGGAGTATAATACTGTATAGCTGTATAACTGAGATTAATCGGTCTGGATAAGTTGGAAATGCAAATAAGGTGCATTAAATAAACATCTAATGTTTCCTTAGGTGATGCTTTTCGTACCTAAATAAGGGCCGCATAACTTATTAGAAATCGTGGTTGTCGTGGTAACGTGATATAGTTTAATACGAGCATGTATCCCGGCTTGCTGGAGGTTTACTAGCTGGCCAGATATTACGGGACACCGAAAACGGAATTGTTCCTAATTTGGATATTCATGCGTGTATACATATTTACTATTTGTACCCTTGTTCCTTTTTTTTTCCAAGGTTAATTATCCGAGAACGAGTAATACGGACAGTGTGAAGTTTGTCACCGGGTTCTCTGGGAGAGCCACAGCTCAGTCAGAACAAACCCAGACTGACAGGGGCGTGATGAGGGCCGCTGGCCTTTGGCTCTCCCTGTCCCCGGCCCAGCGTTCGGCCAACACACACGGCCCAGAATGTCCGGCAGCCAGCTACACGACAACATCTGCTCATTCGGATGGCACCAGCAGGGAGCTGCCCGCTCCACAGCACGCCTGGCAAACATAACTCACAGAACGGACAGGTGGCTCAGCCAATCAGCGTCTCTGGACCAGCTGAACCCGAGCTCATGCCTTCTCTTCCCGCTCGGCTTCAGTGAACCGCAGCAATCTTGTCCCGTCTCCTGGCTCGCGCCATGCGCCATCTGGATGAAGGGGAGGAGGGAGGAGAGGCGTGTCCTGGTGCCACCCAATGGCCGCTAAATTCAACACAGTCGCAACATGAGAGACGCCAAATATGATTCTTCTACACCTGTATCCTGTAGTGATCGCTGGAGACACGCGTCCTGTTCATCTTTAATAAGAGTCCTCTTTACGGACACTCTTTGCGATCACGTAATAGTATAAGGTGAACATTTTTTTCCCCCCATTTAAACTATTTTCGGAATATTTACGCTATCGTTTGAAAGTTTGCAGCCTGGCGATAAAACCGTTTCGCCTCACAATAGCTTTGTACACTCACATTACGATCCTGGAGTCAACGAAGATTCAAGTTTGACAAACGCAAATGTCTGGAGTCGAGATATTCCTGTGATTTAATCCATACTAATTCAATACGTGCTAAATTTACCCCCCCCGCCCCGAAAGCAGGAACATGTGATTGCACCTCGTCTCCTCACCCTATTTGTTTGTAACACTGGGAAACGGAACATAGCATGGTGAGAAGAGAAGTGGGAGAGCAGAGTACAAAAGCCAATTAGCAGCTCATTAGTACCAAAGCAGTTCAATCCAATTAAACACTGCCTCTTTTGTTTGCCTATTATTTCCTTTTTTTTGTTGGCCCCCAAGATTTAACACTTTCAAGCTATGTTTTTTTTTCCACAATGATTTGTTTTTTTTTTGGGGGGGGGTTTTTTTCCTTTCCATATTACTTGTCAGTGGGAGAAGACAAATAGCGCGGGTGTTTGGCAAGTGTTTATTTTCGTCTCGGGCAGCACAAGAGTTCAATAGCAGTCACCTCGTCTTCTCGCCGAGCCCTGCGAGTGTGCCCTACAGTTGTCTGCTGCACTTAGCTTCCTCGTTAATATTACAGGCCTTCAGAGAGATGCACTGCTGAGAGGATCCGTAACCTCTGAACTGTTCCACCGCACAGAAAACAAGCTTTCTCTCTTACACACACACACACACACACACACACACACACACACACACACACACAGACAGAAGCAGCAAAAGAACAGAATTGTATGTAAATAAAGACTCCTACACAGAAAATCCTGTGCATGCCTAGATGCACGGACCTTATTAAGGCACCGCATTGAAGCCGTCTAATTACACTGCAACGACAAACGTGACAAAAACACCGTAGTCCTTGACAAAATCGTGGAAAAAGTATAAACTAAAAAGTCAAAAGTATTGAAACGCAGGACACTTCCGCCCAAATGTCCTTCTTCCTCACACTGCAATCTCATATATTTCAGTTCACAATATACTAAGTAATTATAAGAGTTAATAATATATTTGTATTAATACATGTCAATTCATTTAATATCATTCAACTAAAACTATAATGGGGGACCTATTCTCTATTTTGTTTAGCATGGGAATTATGTAATTGTTACAACCGGGATGTTCCTCCGGTGCAGTACAGGTAGTACAGCCACACGAGGTGCTGTGCTAGTAACGTGTTTGTAAGAGTTACGTCTGTAAGAAGTGCTTAAAGTTATATTGCCCCTGCTAAGAAGCAACCGTAACCCTACAAGTTTATTCCTCTTGAGTTATAGAAGCCATCGAGGTATGTGTTTTATCATGTTAATTGTTTTGCTGTATGTGAACAAGTGTGTTACGTGATTGTTTGTTAATATATAATTAGCCAAGTGCATTTCCTTACGCATTGAATGTGTATTTTATTTGTTCATGTATGTAGTTTTCATTTCATTTTCATTCGTTATGACGGCATTGTTTGAATATAAAAAAGACGCAAGTGTCTGAATAAATGTCAGTAAAAATCAAGAACGACTTGAGCCCTTATTTCAACTCGAGGTGAGTAACAAATTGTATACAACATCATAGGATGTGGTAGCTTGAAACTTTCTCATTGTTTAAACTAGAAGACCCAAATATGTTACAGCTTGACAATAACTCCATTAAAATGTGTTTTGACATGGTCTGGAGTGGAAGGTGTCCTGGTATAGAGCTCCTGGTATATATTACTCATATATATTATATATATACATACACACACATATATGTAAATTTATAAAGTATAAAATATTTAGAATATAGCATCATTCTTCTCGGCTCTCTATTAACCTCTGATGCGAAGTCTGAAAAGAAGGAGAAAAGTGCTTCAGTGTGCTCATGCTAATTCGAGAAAACCATGACCCGTGCTTTGTCACATCTCGAAAGTGCAACGCGGCCAATCGAGATGTGAAGAAAAAGAGGAGAATGCTGTGAGGTTAAGGAGGAGTGAGAGACCCAGAAAGAAAAAAGAAGGTTAAAAAAAGAGAGAGAGAGGAAAGAAAAAAGAAGAGAGGCTCCTCGCTGTGTTTGCGTTCCTCCCCACTGGCCACGAGCAATGCTGGTGAGTCAATAAAGAACGCAGGGGGCTGATGGAGAAAAAAAAACGAAAAAAAAAACAACAACCATGGAGTTAAAAATGAAGTAAGGGCGGGGCTATTCCTGGCACGAGCTCGCTCCTACTGCAGGTGCATGCTGTGGCCACTGCCAAAGTGCCAACCTGCCCTCCATATGGCCGTCGCCTGCCTGCCAGCCATCTCCCGCCACTTCCCACTGAGCCCAGAGCTGGCGCTCTACATCTAAATCTGTCCCAGTGCCCCAGGCCTCCCCCTGCTCAGTGCCCAGGCTTCATGAGCCCATGCCAGGCCGGTGGGGCAGTCCTGGACCCCAGTGCCAACCGACCAACAGCCCATCCTCTCCATATGGAGGCTCGTAGCATCTCAACTCATCGTTCTCTCACTCTCTCTTTTCCTTATGAGTGGCATCCAGCAACCATGATCTCTCCACATCTCTCTATTTCTCTTTCAGGCTCGATCGCGCACACACACACACACACACACACACACACACACACACACACACACACACACACACATACGAAGCGTGACAGCAATTCAGTCAAAACCCTTGAACCGTTTTCTCTTTTGCACGTTGGAAAACAGTGCGCTTCAATTCGGGGAACATTCGTGCTACTTTAAACAGGTTATTTCTATTTCCAGGCTGCTCGCCTCATATTGCTGACAGAAGCACTTCCTGGATGCCCATAAATCCACATAAACAGACCTCAAGCACCACATTGTCCAATAAACAATAAAACAAAATAGAGGAACTACACAGGAATGTCACCTCCACATCCTCAAACACCCCCACCCCACATACTCCTCCACCACCACCACCACCATCATCATCATCGTCATCATCATCATCACCCCCCCTCTTTCCTCGCTTTTATCGCTCCTCTTTCTTTTCCAATAAACAGATATTGATAGAGCAATAATCCTCTCAGACTCTGTCACTGGGTTTCACAAGCGTGAGCTATTAGCTGAATCACACTGAGCTACTGTTCTCCTTAAGCCTAGCTCGGAGCGAGAGATCAGCGCTAGGTGGGGTGGAGGCTTCACTTCACGTTACCACACCACTGGAGATGGATGGAGAGAAAGCGGAGAGAGGAGAGCGAGGAGTAAAGCTCTGCCTGCAGTCATGATAGGACTATAATCGTCCTTATTACAACGCTCGGTTTCAGGAAAAAACTGAAACACACACACACACACACACACACACACACACACACACACTTTATGATCTTTAAAGGCACATCCATCAATTATTAAACATATTCTGCACTAAGCATCCTGTCAGGTTAGCCCACATTAGCTAGTGATATCAATGCCATGACTTGTATGATTTTAAAATACTTCAATGGTTAATTGTATCAGATAGCTACTCTCCTTTACTATTAACTAAAAGTCTTGTTAGGGTAACATATTTTATTAGCAATAAAGATTTTAAATATTTATTAATACATTTTGGGCAGGTTATATGGTTTAAGGTTGCTAGCTGGGGAGATTTACATGTCAAATTTTTGAGCAGTGTCTCAGTTAATGTAGCTTTTGCTAGATCACATGGTAGTTTTTACAATAAAGTTCTAATATTCTGTCAGATTAGCTAATGGTAGTTAAGTATAGTCAATGAATATAACGATTGTTTGTGAATATACCTTTCAAAGTCCTGTCAGATAATCTTATACAAGATAGCTTCATTGCTGCCTAAACAATGAAGATATAACATGAATATACCATAAATATCCTTATAGATTAGTTTTTGCTTGGTAGCTAATTAGAGTTTTCAATGAAGATAAAGATTTTTCTTGAATATACCTTAAAAATCCTGTCAGATTAGTGTATGCTAAGTTGCTGCGCATAGCTTGTTAATGAATATACCTTAAATATCCTCTCAGGTTAACCATTGATAAAGATATAGATTGTTCATGTATATAGCTAGAAAATCCGGTCTGATTAGTTTATGCTAGAGAGCTGGGTATTCTTAACAATGAAGATAAGGTTTCTTCCTGAATATACTTTAAATGTCCTGTCAGACTGAGCCTTGTTAGCTTGCTGGCTAGTAATATAAACATATATTTTGAGTATTCACGAAAATACCTTCAAAATCCTGTCATGTTTCCTCACATACGCTAGTAGATGTTTAGCAGTGCGGATTATGAACATAAATTGAAATGCTATAAATCTTTATGTCATTTCTAACTATCCAGAGAGTGTCAGATGGACATATCTTTATTAAAAATGGCTCTAAAAGCCCATCATTGTAGCTGGCTAGTGTTAGCATTACAAATGATGAACATTCATTAGATGTTCTGTCAGGTCTGTCAGGTGAAAATACCTGATTCAGTGAGTTTGACCTTTGTCCTTAAATCAAAGACCCACATGCACGCACACACACACGCACACAAACACAAAGTGCAGTCAGCAGGACATAAAGAGAGATGTTTACAGCTGTAGTTCCAGCCCACGGTTCTTTCTCTCTCTTGTCTCTTCACACGTCGGAATCACGCTGAGCGTGCAGGAAGTGATGAAGGAAAACATGGCTGTTTCTCCACGCTCGGGAGAACGTTCAGCAGACGCTCGCACCCTCGTCTAACAGCCACCCACTGCTCGACTCTCAGAGTGAAATAAAGGGGACATCGATTTTTACCAGCTTCAAACTCTACAGAGAGATACATAGAGAAAGAGGGGGAGCGAGAGAGAGAGAGAGGGAGAGTATGCACAAAAGTTTGGCCTATTTTGAAATACTTTGAAGACATGGCACTCAAAGCCTCTCCGCTGTAAACGCATCTGAACAGCCGGCAAATTTGCTGGAGGGAGGAAAGAGAGAGAGAGAGAGAGAGAGAGAGAGAGAGAGAGAGAAAATATAAGAGTGAAGTCCTGATATTTCTATTTCCCTGCCCGGTGGGTGGTAATGACTTTCTCTGCTGCCATTTGCTCCTAATTACAGAAGGAGGAGAGTGCGGATTAGCCTTATAACTCTCCTCCTGGCCTTTAAGTCTCTCCCTCACTGCATCTTCTTCCTCCCTCGTCGCCGTTAGCCATGGCTTCACGTCTGCAAAGGAAACCGCCCGGTTTAAATGGCACTGGGTAGATCTGGAAGCTCCGAGAAAAATGCCATTTTCAGTATCAGTGAAATTAACTGCAAATGTTGAGGGGATATAAAGCCGGATGATGAACGTGGTCTCATTTTTCAAGTCTTCTTTAAATCACTTATAGTCCATGGATGAGGATTTTACACTATACGGATAAAAGTAGATGGAATTTCCTAGCCATATGTGGTTCTTCTCCACAAATTGGCTGGATTAAATATAACCTACATATAAATTAGGAGAACCAAAAATCAATCCGGCATAACAACATCCCTGCACAAAGAGAGCTCTATGAAGATCTGCTTTACATGGGTCGGATGCATGTGGATGATAGACGCTTTAGAGATCCATCACCATGGGGGATGTATGTGACTGCACCCCCAGAGCTTAATATGGAATGGGATGTCCATAAATCCTGTATGTCTCATTTATATTTATGTTTACTTTGTATTATAATTTATTATGCACATCATTCATTTGTTATTTTTCTTCTCTTTATTTAATGACATATTTCCAGATTTCATTATGTGTTTATGTTTGCAAATATATGTAGGAGGATCTTAATAAATTACGATATCATAGGAATCTATCCTTCTCACATACTATCAACGTAGCACGTTTCTCTGGTTATGAGTTAATCAACCAGCACTTCTTGATTCGGAAGCTCTTTGTACCCGAAGCTTTAAAAAAATTCAAATAAAAATTCAGTATTCAGAAGTAGCTGGTGATGATAGCCATGAGGACTCTCTCAAAGGCTGTAATTAGCATTAGCCTCTCGGGTGACTCTGGCCACCTACACAATTGCCAGGCCATGAAACGGTAATTGTAACGTTCAGTAAGCTAAACATTACTCTACACGGGTCTAAAGGACATCTGTATTGTACACCTGTCCGTCGTAGCTAAGAATAAATGCAAATATAACCTATATCACTGGAGCAGAAACACACCCCCCCTCCACACACACACACACACATAAGGCCATATTTAATACTGGACACCAGCTACAAACCAGAAACGTGGCTGAAATGTCACAGCTTTTTCCACTTGACCCCGGTTGCTGTGGAAGTCTGGAAGTCACACCTGTTCAGCAACCATCTGTATCTCTCTCTCTCTCTCTTGTACACACACACACAAAATACACACCACACACACACATATTCTCACTGCCTGGCAGATTAGGGTCCAACCAGGCACAATAAGTCATTGGAGGAGTAGCCAGCTGTACGTTTTAATTCTCTCTTAATAGCCAATTTAATTTGATTAGCGGTGACAGAGCCGAATAAAGGCAATTAGCACTGCGCTAGGCTTCAGAGCTTTAATGACTTACTGTAGAACAGAGGGATGGCTTGTATGACCCTCCATCTGTATGTGTGTGTGTCTGTGTGTGTGTGTGGGGGGGGGGGGTGTTGGGGGGTTTGCTGCATATAAAAATTATTCAATGTAACACATGCTTAGACAAAGTACCAAATCAGGACCAAAGACTAGCATACTAACATACTGAACCTGAAAAAGCGTTTGCAAGATAAGACAGATTTAGATCAAAATGTAATATAATGCAGAATATGGAGTAATGAGAGCTAAAAATGGGCGCCCACAGATACAACCAGACTAAACATCAATGTATAAAAATACTATAGAGAAAAAAATACAGCCCACAAGAAGCGGGTTGTACTTGGACCCCATCAGCACTGTTCGACATGAAAGTGCTCAGCGTGATTAGTATTCGGATTGACCTCATTCCATCCTTCCTAGTAAGTATACACAGTTTCACCTTGATGGTCAGGATTTGACCTGAAGTGCTCCTGAGGAACTAATTTTTGTATAAAGATTCAGATCAATTCATAACAATGGTCTTCACCCTTGGGTCCTTGAGCAAGGGCTCCAGGGCTGACCCTGGCTCACCATGACCTCATGGCTGTCTCTGTGCTCTTCCAAACAAAAGCCGGGAGATACCAAGAAACAATTTCACTGTGCTGTACCCTAGTGAACACTGGACATGTCCTACATTGGTACCTGACTTTTTCGAACACTAATACTGTTGAATGAAGCCAAAAAACTAATTGGACATCTTCCTGGAAGAGTGGCGATAATTATAAGAGGACTAAATGTGGAATGCGCCGCTCAAAACGCACATGCCACAGTGATACTACGTTGTACCTGTAAATCCCTCAATCACACCTGAACAAGTAAGTGAGGTCCAGCATGTTGAATCGAGTCGAGATCCGGCCTTATTTACACATGTCTAAAGGCACGTGGATACACTACAACCGGCAACAGATGGAGCAGACCCTCATTACTATCATACCAGGGTTAAGTGGTGGCTTGACCTGGCATGGTTTATGCACCTCGGGCTTTTTAAGCTGTAAAACCAACACTTGTTCTGTACTGTAGATGACTCAGAAAACATCAAGCTACAGTGACTGCGTTTTAGCAGAGAGAAAAAAAAAACTACCTCCCACACTAATCCATTCCTATAGATTTCTTGTCAGACGTCTTTGCGACCCGCGCGGAGACCCGGGTCAACTCGGAATCGCGTTTCAGGAGACATCCCGAGCGAACGGAGAACGAAGGTTTCCAATTAGCAAACAAATCAAGGGTAAAACAATACAATAGCGATTACGGCTAATGCGGCTAACAAGCGAGAGTGACGGGATACTTCAGTGCACATTCAAAGGCCAAGTTAATTTGTTAGGAAATAATGATAGGTCAAATTACAAGCAATTTCACATGTAACAAGGTTTTTGCTTTCGTAGGTCTGCGAGAGACGGAGGCTTTTAAAGGACATAATTATTCACTGATGTGTCACAAAGCAAAGCAGTGATTTATTCCTTAAAAGCAAAGCATCTGCTGAGAGCATCAATTGCGATTTTTGGCCTCGGTCCTACAGCACATACACAACTACATCACAGTCTCGCCTTGGTTCGTGTATTTTGTTCTGGTGAACATCTCAGAGATTTCCCTGCATGGGCAACACAAACCAAACATTCACTCGAAACCGAGGAAATGCTTTCGACCCGTTCCCATAATGCCATGCGCTGGGGGAAAGGGAGATTAATGGAGATTTACAGAAAGTAGGCGGTAGAAAAGGAAGAAGAGTCGTAGAGTCTTAGATTTGACTTTGGTTGCTTTTATTGTTCCTGGAGAGATTCCTTCACAAAAAACCTGCACTCACAGGTATATTTTATTTAGTTCTTTTTATTTTACATACTTTATTGATCACGTAAGGGAAATTCGTTTCTTTGCATATCCCAGCTTGTTTTTGGAAGCTGAGGTCAGAGTACAGTGTCAGCCATTATATGCGCGAGGGTTAAGGGCCTTGGTCAAGGGCCCAATGGTGACAGCTTGGCGATACCGGGCCCGAACCCCCAAAATTCCAATTAATAGCCCAGCGCTGAGCTGAGCTAAACGCTCCCATACAATAAGGTGATAGATAGATGGATGGACGGATAGATAGATAGACAGACAGACAGACAGACAGACAGATAGATAGACAGATAGATAGATAGATAGATAGATAGATAGATAGATAGATAGATAGATAGATAGATAGATAGATTGTAAGACAAATAAATTGAGACAATTGTTAAATGTCCAAATAAAAATTATTTTAATTGAATATTGGAAGTCTCGTATTTTGCTACTAATAACAAAATATAAGGCACTGGGCTACTGTGGAACAAAAGATCGCAGGTCCGAATCCCACCACCACTAAGCTGCCACTAGTGGGCCCTTGAACAAGGACCTTAATACTCAATTGCTCAGTTGTAAGCCGCTCTGGATAAGGGCGTCTGCCAAATGCCATGTATAAATGTATCTGGAAGGTCGAGGGCTCGATCCCCGATATCGGCAATTCGGCCACTCTTTGGTCGTCGAACCCTTTGTGCTCCAGGGGTCTGCTTCGATATGCGAAGAAAGAATTTGACTGTGCTGTAATGTATATGTGACAAAATAAAGGCTCTTCTATACATTTTTCAGTGCACAACAGATTATTTTTTTGTCAATAACCTATCGCATTCAGAACTTAAAAAGTACTTTAACTTAAGCAGGAACTGTACAGAATCCCGAAAAGAGTAAAACGCACCAGTTTCCTATGGGTTCCTCCGGGTTCCTGTGGTGTAAAATGCACCTCGGTTCCATTGTGTGAAGATATAAATCACTAGACAGAGAAGCCAGGTCTTATTTCACTGCACTCCATTAAGAAAACAGACCTGACATCAGGGCGCTGAGGTTGGTACCTCTGTCCAAACGAACCTACACCCCTAAATATATCCAACCCCCCAGCCTCCACCACCCCCAATGCCCCCCCCCCCCCCCCCCCCCACCCCCCCCCCCAACCCCCCCCCCCCCCCCCCAATCCCCAATCATCACCCTTCGGTTTCCCCCCAGCCCGTAATTAGCCCAGTGCAGTCAGCGAGCAATTTCTCTCCCACATCCCTCCATTCTTCTCCGTGCCTCTCTTCCCTTCCTTGAATGCTCCCCTCCTTTTTTTCTTGTCAAGTAATCATTGAAAAACTAGCATGTGTCTGACACCGTCACCAAGGCAACGGCAGTTAAGACGGTAAAGCAGGCGGGGGATAGTTGTGTGTGTGAATGACGGAGAAGGCACATAGAGAGAGAGAGAGAGGGACACACACACACACACACACACACACACACACAAGCTTTGTGCCTGATCACACACTCGGTAACACAAAGGCTCCTTTTTTTTTTTACAAGCCTGTGGATTCAAGAGGTGTTCTTTCAGCACTTGCTCTTTTGAAAGCTGCTTACAAGTGTGTGTGTGTGGTGTGTGTGTGTGTGTGTGTATGTGTGTGTTTGTACCCCAAGTTGGATTGACACACTGACCTCTCATTCTGGCTGCTGCCACTGCCCCTCCCAGGGATTCAGATCTGGCTGACCCAGGTGGGGAGAAAGAAGCCGAGGGCAAGCACGGGACTAACACACACACACACACACACACACACACACACACACACACACACACACACACACACACACCACACACACACACACACACACACAATCAAGCACCCATAGAAAACTCCCCTGGCCCATTCCTGTGTAAAGAATTAGTCTCTCTCTTTTACTGCTCTCTGACCTCAGAACAAAACAGCCCCCCCCCCCCCCCCCTCCCGCCCCAGTCCACCCCCACCGAGGGCCACCAAGTGCATGCTGGGAATCGGCATCCCAGCTCATTCACCCGTCCGACACGGCTCGAAAAAGGGTGTATATAACACGTAAATCTGTTCATCCATACTGTATGAGAATCCGTCTTTTGCGAGATGCGTCTTTGTCTATTAATAACCATGAGTGCTGGCTCTGCACAGCCCATGAATAATGCATGCTTGTTAAGTGTCAGCTTAGCGGGCCGGCTTGTCAAAAGGGCAGTGCCCACATCCCACCGCTACGTGACCCGCACCATCGCGGACCGCGGTGCTGTACGAGTTGCCGTACACGCTCCCGATAATCGATGGAAAATCCGGAGAAAGCGAGTCCAAAGTCCTCTCGTCCTAAAAAAAAAAAAAAAACACAGCCCGTGGAAAGTCGGCCACGTGGCAGACTATTAATCAGGTGGGCGACTTGAGCAACCCGGGGACGGCTCGGGTTTGAGAGATAAAATAGACAGCATTCGCCGAGAATCAATTTCACAGTGGGGGAGCTTTTGCGGAGCAGCGAATATGATTTATGATACACTCTGGGGAAGTCGAGTCAGCCTCGCACATCACTTAACACAGCATCTCTTTATCAAGTCTGCGATTAAAGCGTTACGTTACTTACTGCCGGGGGTAATTCACAAACCTCCAAGCTGCTTGCGCGGAATAATAAAACATAATAAGCAGCAGCGTCGTAAAGGTTGCGCTACGTTAGAAATGCATTTCTAGTATCACGCTAAAGATGTGTAGCGGGGTCCGGGGGGGAGCGGGGACATGGTGGACTATGGATTAAAAGGTTGTGAGATCAATCCCATCACTGCCAAGAATGCCACTGCGGGGCCCTTGAGCGAAGTCCTTCACTTTCAACCTCTTAGTTCTAGAAATTACTTTGCGCCCTTATCCAGAGCGACCAATATTTATCTCATTTATACAACGGAGCACCTATGGGGTTAGGGGACTTGTTTAGGGGCCCAGGCAGCTGGGATTTGAACTGATGACCTTCAGCAAGTCCAAATAAGCTCGCAATAATGGATAAATGGCATCAAATATAATTAAGTAGTATGATGTATTAGTCCTGATCCTGGAATACGGATCAGTAGCAATAGTAGTGTTTCAGAATGGGAAGTTTGTACGAAAATGCAAATCAAGTTGACGCTATACTCCGCCTCTTACAGACATGTTACGGCTTTAATATGAAAATATTGTCAAACTGTATTTGAAATTGAAATGAAACTGGTACAAAATTATTTGCTGTAATAATTAATTAAATTGTAATGTTACAAAAAGTATATCTTAAAATTGAAATGAAAACAATGGCATATGTTTTGCTTTTACTATCGGAATAAATATTAAACGTCTGTAGCACACAAACGAACACACACACACATATGCATCAGCATGCAATTGCAAACGAGGCTCCATAAACTGTCAAGGCTCTTAACAAGTAAAATAAAAATAATTAAAACAAATAAATATTTTCATTAATTAATATGTGTGTGTGTGGTGTATATATCTATATATATATATATATATATATATATATATATATATATATATATATATATATATATTTATTAATAAAAATCTAGTAAATTGAGCATAATCCAAATAGCCTTGATAGCACTTTGCATCACAGGAAAGGAAACCGTAGTATCGTCCATCTCTACCCTACATAAATCCCCCTTTCCCTCCCTCCCTCTTTCGTTCTCTCTCTGGGAAACGATATTTCTCTGTTTTTTTTTTCTCCTCGTCCACATCGTGGCTTTGCCGCTTTGCCCGCCCTCTGCATAATGGGAGCTCGGTGAGGCGTGAGACGCACTTAAGCACCGACCGCCGGTAACCCCTTTCCCTCTTTCCCTCTTGCTCCCTCTTTCTCAGCTTTTGAATAAAGCCGGAACAAAAAAAAAATAACAAAAAGAAAAAACAAAAGCTCTTTTGGCCGGTTTTCGAACAGAGACAAGGTCAGAGGAGGAAAGAAAGAAAGAAAGCCGGAACACAGAGAGGAAAGGAAGACGCTTACCTGGCAGGTAGTAGAGAGGCGCCTTTAGTCCGAACATGGTGGCGCTCAGAGCGTCATGTTGCTGAGAGAAAGAAAAACAAGCACAGGATCGTGGAGTCCCGTCTGGGAGAGTGCCAGATTCAGGTTGGGGGGGGGGGCAGGTGGGGGGGTTTGCCCCCGGAATGCCCCCTGGGCGTAAGGTGAACTGACTAGAGAAGAGACTCGCCAGTCAGCATGGCATCCATTCACTCCACAGCGACTCCACAGTGTGTGTGTGTGTGTGTGTATGTGTGTCAGAAGGTCAGTATGTTTCTGATAATGTGAGTGTGAGTGTCAGAGCTCGAAAATCGGACCCCCCCCACCCCAGAGAGTGCGAGAGTGGATAAGTCCAGAGGTCAGCTCACGTCCACTAATCCGGTGCACTACATAGAAAAGAATGGATACGAAAAAGAAGAAAAGCGATCCAGAGATGGACTTCCCAGCCTGAGAGACTGAGAATGAGACGAAAGACAATCCCACAGAGCTTCTTCCGCTTACTCCTATCCTGCAACCCAAGGAAAAAACACACACACACACACACACACACACACACACAGGATCTGAGCTGAGTGCACCAGCTCTCCCTCTCTCTTTCGCTCTCTGTCTATCTCGTCTTCCCCTCTTTTTTTTCTTTTCCTCCTTTCTCATTCAGTGCCGACTGGAAGCGAGGAGAGAGGAGGAGGGCAGAATGAAGTCCCTTCAGGCTACAACACAGCCAGATAGCAAGGGAGGGGGAGAGAGTGTGCGAGAGAGAGAGAGAGAGAGAGAGAGAGAGAGGTGCAAGGGAGGGAGGGAAGGAGGAAAGGAACGAGTGAAGAGAGGGATGAGTGAGAGAGAGAGAGAGAGAGAGAGAGAGATGGTCCAGAACTGATTCCTCACTCGAGAATCATTATCTGTAAATTGGAATCACGCCTGAGTGACAGCTGATTGGTCAAGGCCAGCAGAAGGGGAGGTGGGGCACAGCCGGGGCATCAGGGCGGTCTGGTGTACACACACCTTAACCAAGCAGACGCACACACACAAACACACACACATACACACTGAGACATCGCTTCAAGGGCACATGACGCTGGGGTATGTGTGCAAGAAAAACGTGAAGCCTCCTCAAGAGAGTGGGATGCGCCCTCCCTCATTTTTAAGCCTCCTTTCTTTCGTTTCTCTCACCACCCCCACTTCCATTTTTCCCTCTCTCTGCCAGCCTGTGCACACACACACACTCTCACACACACACACACACACTCACACACACTCACACACACACACGCACACATGCTGCTGGCACACAGTGGCCCTGTGAAGCAGTAGGGGTTGGGAGTTAACCATCCCGTGGAGGCTGCAGTGCAGTTCAAAAGCAAGCGGCAGGATAAGGAGAAGAAGGAGAGAGGAAGAAAAGAGGATGCCGAGCCCGAAGACCGAGGCATGCGCTTGGATACAGCGACGGAAAGCAGGATGGAGGAAAAGCCAGAGAAAGGGAGGGGAAAGTGTGAATGTGGAATCAAGTAGATAGATGGATGGATGGATGAGAGGAAGAGGAGAAAAAGGTTTGATTTTTGACCCCCCCCCCCACTGTTTCACACAAACACACACAGACACTCACACAAACACAAACACACACACTCACACACACACACACTTGCCCTGGAGGTTGCCATGCTCTTCACTGAAACATCAAAATAGAATATGAATGAAGAGGAGCATCTTATTGCGAAAAAGGACAGAAGATGACGAAAAGGAAGGGAAGCCCACAGATGGAGATTTATGAGTCCTCGCTACACTGACAGCTAGAAAATGTTCTTCTTTGTTTTCGCTCCATCACTCCATCGCTCTCTTGGCCTCATGCGCACTCTGGTTCTTTTATTTCTTCTCTCCTATTTGTGTCAGGATTGATGACATCACAGCAACATAGAGAAAAAGAGAGAGAGAAACACACACACACACACACGTGCACGCAAATAGGCAAAAGAAAAAAGACATGCACAGCGAATACGCCGGAGAGAAAGTTCTAGTGTCTAGAGATTGCTAGTATTGTCCTCCTGATACACATCCAGGTACAGCTCCAGAGTCCAGGTTAGACAAGAAGCCCCTGGGAAGAAACCCCTTGCATACAAGACCCAGGTTGGTAGATTAAGGCTCCTACGTTTTGGTGAATCAGAATGGACCTAAAGAAGGTATATTGGGTAGGTGAAGAAGCCCCTGCTTTGGCAGAGTGTTGATTTTTCAAGCTCCCAGAGGTCCCAGAACCCAAAAACACACACACACGGCGCACTCAGTGAGCCAGATGCTGAAAAGTGTCACAACCTGTTAAATGAGATTGCCATTGTGTGTGTGTGTTCCCTTTGGAGCTGAAAAGGAAAAGGAGCCAGAAATAGAGCAGAATTGTACACCTGAAAACATCCATGGTGGTCAAGAAAGCATGGGTAACACCTGATTTCCGGACCCCAGGTTAGGTTGGTGGACTCAGTATTGATAGAAGCCGGTATTGATAGAACTTGATAGAACTTGAGGTGGGGGCGGGGCGGGGCAGGGGTAACACTACCCTGGTTGATCAAGATGGACATGTTGCATAAGGAGCCTTATCAGACAATATTTCCCAGAATGATCAAAAAACCCTTAGATACGAGTTGGGGACCCGTTTTTTTTGTAAGGCATTGTGAGCATCGACCGCCATAAGCCAGTGTGCTAAAAGTTATCATCCTATGAGAGCTGTGCAATCTCTGTTATTGGTACATTCTGTACATACCCCCCCCCCTCGTGCATTTATTAAGGTTCTTAAGTTTGCGTTATCTGCAAGCCTAATAGTGAGCTCCTAGAAAAGTCGTACAATTACCAAGGCCAAGATTTTGGTCTGTGTATGATGGTACAGTAGGTAGCATACAGTGAGCTGCATTCTGTGATCGACTGCTTTCCCCTGCTGGCTGGAGGCAGTAGAGGCCCCTGTGGATGTGTGTAATGAGTCAGACAGTGATTCAAAGGCCTTAAAAAGACTCTGGAGAGCAGCACTCATGCCTGACACACACACACACACACACACACACACACACACACACACACACACATATAGCAACACAGAAATGTCTGATCAAGGAAGGAGCGTGGAATTCATCAGACATAAGAGGATGTGAATGAGGCCAGCAGAGCGAGCAGGAGAAGTGGGTAAAACGTGATTAAGATAAAAAGAAGGAAGGACAGTAGAGTTCCAAGAAGAGGCAGAAAGTAACCAAGGACGAGTGATGAGTGAAGCAGGTAGACGAAAAAGAGCAGGTACATCTGACGGCCTAGAAAGATCCGAATTCATCAACAAGAGTGGAAGGTTCCTTTTTTTTTTTTTTTCTTCCGCAAACTGTCCATAAAACTATAGCGGTTGCGGAGGAGCGAGCAGGAAGCTGTACTCGAGTGTTGAAATAAAGAATGTTGCGAGAATGTCGTGATAATGCAATCGAGGTTTACCTCAGAAAGCTCCTTCTTAAAACTGTCTTTGAGAATTTTTTACAAGCCGTGGTGCATTCTAACAGATCTATAATAAATAGTATAGTTGATTCCTGGTAATACAGTACAATCAGCAAGAAAGTAAGTCAGGAATATTAACATTTACCTCAGAAGTGTTGGGAAGAGGCAAAAAAAATGTTATTACTACGTTTAACTTTCCACTAGGGCAGGGCAATATCAAATATTAGCACAATATCCCAATGATCTTGACGATAAAATGTAAAAAGAATTCTAATTAAAGTCTCCAAAAGGAACTTTTATTAATGGGGGCAAAAGAAAATCATGTTTTTTTATTATTTCAAATCAAATGGATACATATCAAGATATATATCAAATACCATACACATTTCATTCATCCCTACTTTATAGATAGCACAAGCTAGCTAATGACCAAGGCCAATACTCTTCCTATATAATCTGTATAAATATCTTGTCATCCATGGGAATGAGTTCAAACTGCTGAGAATGCAAATATTTACCTCAGTAGTGATGAATCTAAGGAGTGGAAAACAGTATTGTATGCAACCATATGTTACCAGTTAGCATTTACCATTTATAATTCTGATGATACAATTTTTTAAAATATCATTCATTCATTCATTCATCTTCTACCGCTTTATCCGATCTTCCCTCGGGTCACGGGGAGCCTGTGCCTATGTCAGCCGTCTATGGGCATTAAGGCAGGATACACCCAGGATGGAATGCCAACCCATCGCAGGGCACAAACACACACACATTCATACACTAGTGACAGTGTGAGGCGAATGTGCTAACCACTAAGCCACCTCTTTTATATCTATCTATCTATCTATCTATCTATCTATATCTATCTATCTATATATCTATATATATATATATATATAATATATATATATATATATATATATATTATTTATATCTTACCATCCATAGGAATGAGTTCAAACAGCTGAGAATACAAACGTTTACCTCAGAAATGGTGAATTTTAGTAGCTGAAAAGGGTATTGTATGACTATAGTTACCATTTATATCATCCAAAATGTCCCCTGCCTACACCATCTTCAGGAAATCATAAATGCTTATGTTCACGTTTTACACATCCTAAATCCAGAAAATGATTTCAATAATTCACTGGGATTGGCACGAGCAAAACATTTCACACGATGTCTCGTCACAGCAGAAAAATCAAAAGCTCTTGACGATGAAAAGGCAATTCCTCCTAGTGGAAGAGTCGTATATTTATGTTTTGCTTGAGAGACTTTTTCAAAGGGAACCCAAACTAGCCATTTATGTCATCTCTATTCAACAAGGTCCCTTGTCCTTCCGTAACATCTCAAGTCTTACCACTACATCTGGCCAGACCTTTCCAATTACTGTCTCTCTCTGCTGCTGCTGCTGCTCTGGGGGTAGCCGGGTGTAAATCTTGCTCCATATGCTAATTGTGGTCAGGCTCAAAGAATTAATTTGCAAATGTGTCATTAAGCATCAGAGGAAGCAGAGGGAGTGTGGTAATTAGGAGGCCGGCGGTGACCGGGTGACCCAGCCAAGCTGTTCCAGCCTGTAGCAGAGCAAGAGGGGAGAGAACCACAGCCGCCGTAGCCAAACCGCAGACTCCCACGCTCTACAACTGCAAAAAAAAATAAAAACGACCTCAAACATCAAGCTTCTGTATTAAGCAATTAGGACTTCTGCCTTCTTAGAACAGATCGCCGAGGAAACCTCAAGGCGGCTGCCTTCTAAACAGAATAAACGATGATGCGTCTATACATACGATACGGAGTCTCGTATAGCAAACAATTTTATTTTTCGCTTCTAAATAGCTAAGCATTAATACAGTGCCATTTGGAGTGAAATATTTATGAAACGGTATGTTAAAATATGCTTGGAAGTACATTGCATAGCCTGTCCTTGGAATAAAGGAGTAAACGTATACACTCACCAATTATAAAGCCTGCAACAATACATCTGACCCCGGAGATTTTAGCGAGTGCCAGAGATGTGAGAGGGTGACTCCCTGTGTGCATTAGTGCTGGTTTCGAGCCCTGCGCATTCCTCAACAGTAATTTGTACCCTGGTGATCCCATGAGTCAGGCCTGTTGGGGGTTTCCAGAGTCAGAAAACAACAGAGGATGCTCGGGAGGGGGGATTATTCCACTGATCTCTTGAGGGTCCCTCCTTTTTACACCATCAATCTCCCAGTTGGGTTTGCGGTGCCCAGGACACTGCTTGCCGTTCGCTTCTCTGTGACTTCGTTCAAGGTTGAAATGACACAAATCCGATTCGCAAACCTTTGCCAATCAAACACTGTCACTTGTAGTCTTAGATTGGAGACCTATCTGATCAAGGGGCATGCGTCAGGATTTTAGGCGGTCAGATACTCTTTTCCCAATTCCCATGGAGAACTTCTCCAGTACTGCTAAGACACCATTTGCCCCTATTTGTTCAGGTGTCGGTAAATCTAGTAAATAGAAGAAGTAGTAAAGGAGTAAATCTGGTAGATGTTAGGCTAGGATCATTTATGTTACTTTCGATGCAAATACTACAATAACAAAAGGAAACCACGAAGCATCGCGGCTTATGGTTAAATTATACAACGAAGAATTCAGACAAGGGACCACTGAAATCAAACAGACAAAAACAAAAATTGTGTTTGTGTACACATAATGCCTGGTTTTTATTTTAGGGCAGAAAAAATTACTTGTAATGGCAATTTCTTTGGCCGTTATATTATCAGACACGGTAATGAATGAATTTCTTTAGTAAATAATCCAAAAGGAATATCGTTATGTTGGATTGCAATAAGGAAGAAAACCCCGGCAGAGGTCTTGCATTGACCACCGCCTCCATCTTCTTGACTTTTTCAGCACACATATAGCAGCATAACCACATTGGGTGGGGGTGGGGGTTAGTGAACACCCCCTGCTTCACCGCCCTCGTCCATTTTAATTATTTACATTTACTTTCTGAAGTTGAATTGATTCTATTTGCTTGAATTCAGGTACATTGCAATGATTATTAAATGTACTGTATAATTTCTATGAATGGATGTTTTGTATGGTGTGTCGGTGGAGTTTTGTGGTTGGAGAGGCAGGGCCATCGATAAGGGGCGATTTGGGGTGCCTAGGGTGCCCAAGAAAGCTTAATTTTTGTGATGATCTGATCTTACTTCCAATTCAGTGGGAGTCTTGATCATACCCTATACATAGACTTCATACCTAGATTTATTAGCTCCACCCTCTTATGGTGTGATATGTAATGATCTTACAAGATCGATTGAAATTGCACACATGGAAATCGCCTAAGGAATCTCATCATGCTAGCCTTGACCGACTGACTGACTGACTTCAAATCGTATAATTGGATTACGATATCTCCGGAGATTTATACGTGCATTATATCTCCGGGTTTACATCCCTTCTTTATTTCAGGAATAAATACCCTCCCACGGGTTTTCATGCTCAGGTTCCCGATATTAACGGCTTTAAAGGAAGCGATTCAAAACATCCATAAATTAAAAGACATGAAACCACCCATTTAATTAAGACAAGATTTACGGCGCCCGGTAAAAGCTGCGCGTCTGGGGTAGCTGATGTGCTGCAGTGGCTGAGTTGCATTACTGGAAGATTTAGTGTACCGAGAAGGTGCTTATTCACCGTTTAGCCGTCCTTGTGCGATAGTTCTCTCGACCAGTTTGGTGGCTCTCTTTAGTGTCATGGTGCGTTTTGAACCTCCACCTTCCACATGTAATTCCAGTTTTGCTCTTCTAATAAGCTCCGGTCTACTGGGGAGATGCTCCACCAGATTTGGGAGTGTTTGCTTGTTTAGACTCTATAAGTCAGAGCTCTATACAGCTATAGTGGGAGGGTTTAGCTTTGTGGGAGGAGGGTATCTCCTAAGGTGCTGGGCTACTGATCGGAAGTTCAGGGGTCCAAACCCGGGTTTGGCCAAGCTGCCAACTAGGGTTCTTGAGCAAGGCCCTTAACCCTCTGTGCTCCAGGGCTGCTGTATCATGGCTGACCCTGCGCTCTGCCCCCAACTGGAGTATGCGAAGAAAGAATTTCACTGTGCTGTAATGTATATGTAACATATAAAGGGAGGTGGTAGCTCAGTGGTTAAGGTGTTGGACTCTGGACCAGAAGATCACAGGTTTAAATCCCACCAAGCTGCCACTAGTGGGCCCTTAAGCAAGGCCCTTAACCCTCAATTTCTCAGTTGTAAGTCGCTCTGGATAAGGGCGTCTGCCAAATGCTGTAAATGTAAATGTAAATATAAAGGCTATTCTGTTCTAGCAGGAGATCTTCCACTCCAACTCATGAATCTTCCTCCTTTTGTTGGCATTTGTATTGCAATGCATAGTTTTTTTTCTAACATATTTGCATCGGTTTATTTAATTCTACTGTATTTAACCATTCATTGATGGCGCTATACGTTTGTTATTTAGAAAGCAGCGAATCATTTGGGACTAAAACTATAGACACCGAAGGCGTGTGCCGATAGTCACATAAAATCTAGCTTTACATGGGGACATCGTATAGCATCGCTTCGGTAGGTGCGTATTAACACGTCATATTGTCGGCTGCGAATCGAAATAAATCCTCCTGGAGACCCATTCGCATTTCCACAATCTCACAACCTCACCAGGATCCACCCAGAATATCAGATAGATTCGGATGTGATCTTTGTGTCCATATGGTGATTGGTGACACTGACAGTTTGCATTCTTTATAAAGCCCTCACAAGGCTGACAGAACCAGAAGAAGTTAGGGTTCGGAAGAAAAGAAAAGAAAAGGAAAAAAAAATGGAGAGTAATATCAATTTCAGTTTTGAGCTTCTGTTCTTGGCTCCAGAGGCCGATGACCTTCAGCGATAGAACGAAAAGAACCTTAACCTCTTGCTACAGCGTTTCATAGCTCTTTGCTCACCTCCTTCTCCTGCTCTCTGCTGTGTAATGATTCGATCTATTGATCTGTGCACTCTTTCCAGTTTTATACTCAAACTCTCTCTCTCTCTCTCTCTCTCTCTCACACACACACACACACCACACTTGCATGCATCTAATTTAACACAGCAGGACCCTGTCCACATGCAGTCTCTTAGCAACAGCACCGGGTCATTCATCCACAGCGCTCTGATGTAAGATCAGGCCGATTGGATGCGTGTGGCGAAGTGCCGAGTTACGGTGACCTGATGATACAAGATCAACAAGGCTGAATTCGAAACCTTCGAGCGGCATGTAGGGTCCCTGTGATCTAATCTGATTTGATCTGATCTCGATCGCTGAATTCACACTCCCAGGAAGAGCTGTCAGGCTGAGATGGAGCAGCTGCGCTCGTTCTTTATATATTATATATATATATATATATATATATATATATATATATATATATATATATATATATATATATATATATATATATATTATTCTATTATTCTTTATATATATTCATCTGTCGTGTGCATTTCGCTGACTCCTTCAGGGAAAATGTGTGTGTGTGTGTGTGTGTGTGTGGGGTGTGTGTGTGTGTGTGTGTGTGTGTGTGAAGAATGTATACAAGAAGCCTGAGTTTGCCTGTCACTTTTTCACTACCGCCAGCACCAGGTTCTGCGTTTTTTAAATTTACACGTGTGTGTCGACTTAAATACACACACGCTCCACTATACACTTGAAGCCTTCGTAACATGCGTGTCTTCATCTTATATGATAATCCTTCTTAATACTGTGTTTATTTGCTGACATTTTGCTATACAGACAGGGAAGGTTTCTTCTTCCTATTAATAAACTGGTTAGTGAAAAAAGATCCACATGGCACATGAAATGATGCTGAAAATCTCTGATTGTATATCATATCACATCATATCATAGCGTATCTTATAGTATTGTATCGTTTCATATCATATCGCATAATATATCACATCATATCGCATCATATCATAAAGTATCGTATATTGTGTCCTATAATATGGCAGCAAATCGTATCGTATCGCAACATATCGTATCATATCGTTTTGCATAATATATCCTATTATGTCATATAATATCTTATATTGTATCCTATATTATGGGATCAAATTGCATCATATTGGATTGTATCATATAGTATTGTATCATATCGTACCGTTTCATATTATATTGCTTAATATGTTGTTATTGTATTGCTTAATATGTTAATCATATCATATCGTATTATATCATATAGTAAATCATATCCTATAATAAGGCATCAAATCGAATCGCATTGTATCGCATAATATTGTATCATATTGTATTGCTTAATATATCATAAAATATCTTATAGTATCATATATTGTATTCTATATTATGGCATCAAATCAGATTACATCATATCATATTGTATTATAAGGCATAATATATTGTATCATATATCGTATTATACCATATAGTATACTATATATCATATCCTATAATATGCCATCAAAACTGATTGCATTGTATCGTATTGTACTGTATAATAATGTATCATTTCATGATGTCTTGTATTGTCTCATATTGCATCATATTGTTTCATACAGCCGTTTATTGTCTTGTGCTGCATCATATTATCTCATATTGTACCATATTGCATCATTTTGTATCATGATTGCTTCAGGAATTGGCCACGATCCCATACTGCATTGTCTCTATTATCTTGAATCATCACATATTTTTTGGATAATATTATCTCAAATTTTATCACATTTTATTCGTATTTTGAATTGCTTACAAATTGAATCAAATGAATCACATTTACACTCCCTGGAAGGAGGAACACGCAGGCCGCTTCACAATGTTATAATTAACATTAATAGCAAAATTGACATATATTCAAAATGGACGCCGACACACACGCGACTCCTCGCCTGCAGTTTGTGTAAGGCTGTGTAAAGGTTTGTCATCCTTTATCCCCCCGAGTTGATTCTTTAAAATCACGTCTGATTTGATTTACAAACGAACGGCGTTTAGCCTCGAGGCAGGCTATGCAAAAAAGGCAGAGAAAAGTGCTTTCCAGTTCAGAGACTGCAGGGAAATCCGGCTTTCATGCCGCACAACAACAACAAAGCACAAACACGCAGACATGTCCGAGCACACAATTACACCTAATGTACCACCACGAAGTGTTTCATCACATTGTGAGGGATTCGAGCCTGTCTGCGCTATTTATCATGGAACAGAAAAATCTGAACCTGCATGATGGATATTAGTCTAACAGGGGTGAGAAGACGTGCTTCAACCTCTGACCTTTCAAGACAGATTTGACTAAGAAATTGTGGAAATGTTTGAATCTTGATGTGAGACTTTCTGCAAGGCAAATGTGAACAAAATAAAAACATAACAAAGAATGAAAGAGAGAAACATACCTATTAAATATATTTTAGGAATGAAATAGTTAAATAGTTTTTATATATATATATATATATATATATATATATATATATACTTAATATAGTATATATATATATATTATATATATATATCAGCCAGGTTGCATTAACCAATTAGACGACAATTAGTGATTTGGCCATTCGAGGCCCCTTAAGATGGCGTCCAATCATATCAACATTTTTACATCTTTTGAGACAGAGCACTAGTCAGGGTCCCGCAACCCAGATCTGTAGCAAACTGCACAGCTCAAATCTATTCGTGTGGATTTAATAGCTGCCTTTCAATCCAAAACAACTGACAGAGGAGAAGAAATAGATTTGTGCTTACAAGGAAATTTGTATATACAAGGCAGGCTTTTCAAGAAAAGCCGGACATTGTGAGGAAAGGTCATCCAAAATAAAAAAGGTTTGTGTTTTCTTACCTGTAGATTTTCCACAAAAACATAATTTGCCTTTCTCACAAATCCACAAGCAAACTACGATAGTTCCTCGTAGCAGATCAGAGAGATCAACTTCCTAAATAGCTTCGAAACACATACTCCTGCATGCACACACCCACCCACACACACACACACACACACTTTCAGAGAGAGAAAAAGGAGTCCATCAAATAAAACAAGTGTTCAACATCCAGTCCAGTCTCAATCAGATTGCAATTCCGGGTCTCTCTGTTTTTTCCACGTTTCTTCAAGTGCGTATTATTTGTTGATTACAGAAGGTGTTTAAAGCGAACAGCTGTGTACAAGATTTGATCAGTCGCTAATCCGCTCAATTGGATTAATCCTGCAAAGGATGAAACCCGTAATTCCAGACCTCCGACTAGGAAGGAGCTAAAAAAAAAGAAAGAAAGAAAAAATACACAAAAAGTTCCAACTTGTTTTCTTTAACTCTGAAATCAGCAAGTATTTTTAAATCAAAATAGCTGCTTCACTGTGTACAGAATTAAACCTATTTCCTTTGGAGTACAAAGCATACAGAGAAATTCACCTGCTTTATATCCTGTATAAATTTTACACCATGCTGGATGGGACACTCCACACGGATAAAGGTTTTTGGAAACCTTTAAGTTTTATCCTTGTGATAATAACTTCCACTCTTCTGGGAAATGTTTGTGGAGATTCTGGAGATACATTAAATCCCTTATTAAAAGCTACGGTGATTGTGTAAAAAAAAAAAATCTCTCAAAGAATTGGAATTATTCATAAGAGCAATAAAAAAGCACTTTTCGTGAATTGTTGGCCGTCTGTAATGTATGTTCATTTGCTGTATATGTACTGAATCGTTGATAGTGGCTCCCTTTGCTTTAATTAGTTGGGCGTGGCATGGAGGTGATCAGTCTGTGGCAC
>JACRUU010000027.1:15433511-15443511 GCA_030449085.1 Kryptopterus vitreolus | reverse complement strand
ATCATTTTGCAGAGCGTCTCAGGGGTTCTGCGAGGGGGTGAAAGGCCCGATTCCTGACCAATCAGCACGTGGGTCACAGCGATCGGTGCCAAATGAAGCACCGCCCCCCCGCGAGCGCTCTGATTCATTCTCACTCTGCCAGAACCATGGAATTACCAAGTTTCTCATCTCCTGCCAACACCAGACGATGCCCTTTGTCTCCCTTGCACTGTCTTGGGTTTTCTTTTTCTCTATCACACACTCACACACAGACACAAACGTACGTGTGTGTGTGCATGATCCTGATTTATTGCTCCGTCATTTTATTGCTCTATCGTTTATTGCTCTGATATTTAGAGAAAAGCTGATCACCGATTCCACAAACAACGCGATCGGCTTTGCTATTTTCCTGCGAAAAGACTCGCAATCAAAACAAATCCAAGCAAACCCAGAGACAAACAGAATACCAAAATACCTGCCGCACATCCTGACACACACATTACATCCCAATCTGTGCTCTCCATACCGGTTGTTCTACACACACACTTCTACCACCAGGTCCTAGACTTATTCTTTTATTACCCTGAAGGAGCAGTGACTGTTTGTTTGGCGAGATTTTTAAATCGGGGAGGGGCATTTATATTTGCTCATAGTTGCTTATATTTGGTTCATTATGGAGAAATGTCACTTCTAATCCATACCAAGTTCTTGTGACTGAACTTTTTTGTCCTTTTATGGAAATGATTAGGGAAAATGGCTTTGTAGGACTTTTTTATCCATACACACTCAGTCATTTATTCATTCATCTTCTACCGCTATATCCGATCTTCCCTCGGGTCACGGGGAGCCTGCGCCTATCTCAGGCGTCTATGGGCATTAAGGCAGGATACACCATGGATGGGATGGCAACCCATCGCAGGACACACACACACACAATCACATTCACACACTAGGGACAATTTTCCAAGGTACCAATCAACCTACCGTGCATTTTGGACCGGGGGAAACCGGAGAACCCGGAGAAAAAAAACCCTGAGGCACGGGGAGAACATGCAAACTCCACACACACACACATGGCCGAGAGGGGAATCGAACCCGGACCCTGGCGGTGTGAGGCGAACGTGCTAACCAATGAGCCACCATGCCCCTCAATGCACACTCCATGCATACTTTTTAACCATGGAGATACTTTGAATGACCGGGTGCCTGTCTGGTACATTTTTAAAATAACAATAATTGTTATTTGTATATATATCCTTGTCACACCTGGAGCCCAGAGGGTGAGAAGCCATGCATGAAAGTGGCAGACTGGCAATACGAGGACTTGACCTACCGATCTTCTGATCAGTAACCCAAAGCCTTATCAACTGACCTCCCACTTCCCCACGTTATCATTTTCTTTTTAACTACTTCAACTTTTCAGATTTAGTTAAAAAAAAAACGATTTCCCAGGAATGCCAACCAAAGAACCCTTAGAAACATATAGAATCATATAGAAACATATTTGTTCTTGAATAAGGTTTTTTACTTATGAGCGAAATTCTTTCTTTGCAAAACCCCGAGGAGGTAATGTAGCTGTGGTCAGTACACAGGGTCAGCCCTGATACAGCACCCCTTGAACGCCGAAGGGCCCCAAAAGTACCAGCTCAGCAATACACCATTAACTAAAAAGCTTGACCTTTCTACCATGATGAGTTATTTTTTTCTGGATTACTGGAGGTCCTGAAAAAGCTCCTATAAGAGAAGACATTTTGCAGGACTCTGTACTCTGGATTACAAAGTACCTGAACTCAGTACCTGAGCTCCTGAGAATGTTCCTGGATATACTTAGACCATGTCAGGAGTCATTTACTTTCTACTTTTCCTCCTCCTCCGGTACCGTTCTGCTCCCAGCATGTTCGGTCATACAGCTGGCTTTCTGACATGTACCCCACGTGAGCGCTGAACACATGCGTTTTGCTGATGCATATAAACAAAGACCTGACGTGTCCCTGCTTTCACACAAATCAATTTTCCTTGTCACAACCACTTAAAGAGCAGAGGCGGAACATGTTCCTGCTTGAGACGCCTTGTAATGCGAGAAAGATGGGGAAAAATGGATGGTATGAAAACGGGGCTTTCAGCATTCGGTGCTCGTCTGTTGTGTGTGTGTTTCCTCTTGGTAGAACTTGAGTGTGGTTTGTCGCACTGAGTGCAGTAATCAGCTTTGCCCCAACAGTTAGAGGGCAATTAATGGAGCACAACGCACAGCTCTCGACCCATAAAATGTTATAAGATCACTCTATGACTTTGTCTCCCTAGTGAGTGTGTGGTTATGTTCTCACCGGCTGGTCCTTTTGGCCCACACACACACACACACACACACACACACAAAACCCAGAGCCTGCCCTTGCCCATATGTCTTTCCAGCACTAGCAAGACCAGACCTAGTGGAGTGAGAGAATAGAGAATTGGGTGAGAAGCAAGGATATCGATCATGACTAAACTTGGCATGAGATCTCACCAGTGACAAGAGACAGAGATGTTGCCCTTTGGCATTCTCAAGAGCGCTCGCTTTATGCGTATTTTCTCCTCACATATCAATTCCTGGAACTTAAACAAAACATTGATGATGTGAATTAAGCAACTACAATCAAATATACGATTGTGATTAGAGCAATTTGTCAAGTAACAGATGCAGAGTAGCCACTTTTAACAATGTTTAGGTTGTGATAGGTAGCATTACAAGCGACAAGGACAATGTTAATTAAAAGGATTAGAACTCCACAGTTTGGACTTTGAAAGGTTCCACTATTAAAAAGTGGTTGGGGCAGAATAGGTGGATCCAACATGCTGAGAAGATGAAGGATGGACTGCTGAGCATAAAAATGGTAAGGCAATATGGAAGGAGCCAGAGCATGGAAAGTTCCTGTGAATAGATGTGAAAAGGGTCAGGTTGGTTGCTCAAGAGATCTTATGGGCTCAGAAGAATGTATGGGTTAGGTTAGGGTTAGGCTTAGGGTTAGTATTATAAAGTAAAATTATAAAGTTCAAAGTATTATACTCAGGAATGATGGCTCCAAAGAGAGGAGGGCATGAGTTTAGAAAAGTGTGTAGCTCCAGAAAGCAGCGAGGGTGGATTCAGGTGGGTGGCTCCAGAGAGCAGTAATAGTGGGGTCAGAAGACTCGGGGGTTCCAGAGAAAAGACTCAAGGGCTCCAGAGAGCAGATATGGTTGTGGGAGGCGGAAAAGTGGGTGGCTCCAGAGCGAATAAATGGTGGGGTCAGGGGTGTGGATCCAGTGGGCAGAGATGGTAGGGTCATAAGGGTAGCGCAAAAGATCAGAGGTGGTGGCATAAGGAAGATGGCTCCAGAGAGAAGAAAGGTGGGGTCAAATGGGTGTCTCCAAAGAGCAAAGATGGTTGGGAAAGAAGAGTGGGCGTCTCCGCTGAGCAGAAATGGTGGGGTCAGATGGGTGGCTCCAGAAAGCAGAGGTGGTGGGATCAGAAGACCAGGGATCAGGATGGCTCCAGAGAGCTGAAATGTGGGGTGTCAGTAGTCATGGTGAGGCTCAGTGGGAAACAAAGGATCTAGAGTCAGGTAAGTTGCACCTGAGAGCAGAAGGTGGCTGGCACAAGGCGGTGACTCCGTCCAATGCAAATTACAGGACCAAATAGAAGACTCAAGATGGTGTAAAAGGAAAGGTCAAATGAGTCTAAAAACTAAAGAGGACAGGGGTGAGATCAGCGATACAAATTTATTGCACGCGCTAATGTTTAAATAGAATTTGCTCCGTCCGTTTGGAAAAATTACGAGTCATAAAGTTGCTATTTGGTCGCCGCGTTTATGTATCGTTAACTACGACAGGAAATAAATTCTATAGATAGATCCTATCTCCTTGCTGCGGTGAGGTGAGGGGGTTTGATTGATGCAGCATTCTCCGGCTTAAATCGAGCCGATAAGTCATCAGGGATACGCGCGCCGCAAATAATTTGACGCTACAGTGTTTACCACCACAGAGAGTAAACCCGGGTGTCGCGTTCATTTCGAGCCTGCCTGATGATGTCACCGAATTTACACTCGCCGGCCGCCTGACACTCGGTGCCGCTGTAAATTCCAGCCGTCGTTTCTGACACGGTGATGATAGGGGAGGATTCGTCTCCCTGAGATAAGAGGCAAACAAAGTCCACAGGCACCCTCGACACGTGACAAATGATCGCCTGCTTCTTGACAAGAGAGATGAAGTGGCGAAAGAGAGAGAGAGAGAGAGAGAGAGAGAGAGAGAGATGGAGAGCGTTGCGTCTACTGCTCTGCTCATCAAAACGTCATCTTCACATAAATAAAGAAGGTTGTGAAGCAGGTGGATGCTGAGCTGGGTCAAACGTGGCCTGTCTTTGCTCCTGACAGCGCCTTACAACTACACAACAGGGTCTAGCGTTTGTGTTCAAGGTAACGCTCGGGACTCCGATAGACGAACGATCTCGCTCGCCGAGTGCTCTTTTTTCAAAGCCGACAAAATAAAAAAGCGCCTCCTGAAGCTTGATATATCGACGAGCTCCTCTCGTCAGAAAGCTGACCTTGCACCTGAAGTGAAATGTTCGCGGCCAGGCAGGCAGGCAGGCAGGGGGAGGGTGGATAAATAAATAAATAAAAAATAATAATAACACTATTAGTCATCTTCCGAGCATCTATACTATCTACTGGATAATAATTTTCACGTACATATAAACAAGTGTCCTTTAACAGTCAATTTATTCTGTTATTATTCCAAGGACTTCACATCCAAGAGATCAATCAAATATACTAACATCTCATTTCAGTCTGATCTAGCAGCTCCGAGAGTGCGCTAATACATGATTCATAGTGTCGAGGTATTTTTTATTTTTTTTTATAAAGCAATTACCTTTCAAGTCACGCAGCTCGTGTTAGCGCTCGCAATGCAATCGAAAGTAATCCTGTCTAATTGCTGACAACTCACAGACCGAAAGCACGGGTGGCGACGCCATTGGGACAAGCCGAGAGGAATACGCTCGCGACTTCTTTATGCTACGATAATAATAGGATGTTCGAGCACCTGGAGTTAAAAGGGAATGATTACCCAGTGCATGACTCAGGGCTCGGTCTGTCAGGTGTGAAGCTTTGGATTTGCTCCTCAGCACGACACCCATGTAAAAGGTCTACCAGGGCTGAGTGACGGAGGTCAGGAGTAGTAATCTAACCTGCGGCTCCCCCGGGGATCTCTGCCTGATAGCTCCCTCTCAGGTGAATAAGGAGAGCGAGAGGTGGTAGCAAGCGCATGTCATTAAGAAAGCCTTATTCACGGATGATGGAGACGGAGCACGCAGAGACCCGAGTCGCACTACAGAAGTGCCTATTTTTCTGTCCTTTGGTAGAGTTGTCATGGCTACAAGAGGAAAGAAAGCCGGTGAATAAGCACCGGGAGCTTGGCCTCGGCTAAAGATCACAGCACCGCGTCCTTTCTTTGGTGTGCTCCGGCTCTGTTTAAGCACTCCGGGGGAATCAACCTTTTTTAAAATTGAGGCAATAAAGCAAATCTTGCAGCTCGACTCGTTACAGGATAATAAACGTTCGAGCCAGGACGTGCAGCCTGATAAACACAGTCCTGATATACACGCGGACTACGTGTGCAAACCTAGTCACACCCTGACACCGAGCCATTTACAAGCACCACGATTTATTCTGGACAATTACCAAAGCAGCTCTTCCCTGCTCTTCCAGGAATGGCCCAACCAATTGATCCCGAGCTATTGAAAACAAATTAGCCGGCGAAGCCCGAGACGAGCGAGCACAGCGCCAAGGCTCGCGCGCACCGCTTGCCGAGGAACGGAAATCCATACGTCCGGATGTGGGAGGTCGTCTTTGATTGACCTCGCTCCTGAAGATTAATACTCGTTTGTACAGCCTTTAATTGGCCGCAGGAACCCGGATCGCTTGACAAATCGCACTTTGCCGAGCAGGAGGTGGTGGACACAAAAGCATTCAGGTGGAGGAAGAAAAATGTAAACGTGCGGTGCTTGGCGTTCGAGATCTTATTATACATTTGCATACATTTCCAGGTGTAGGTTTAAAAACACAGATGAAACACTGATGCAATAGTGCACACTGGCCTCCCGTAATTGTTTTATTGTCTTGTTTTTGTATCAACCAGAATGGCTCTCCTGAGCTCAGCCCTTTTTGCTTAAAAGGTCATGCTTAAGCGTTGACACTACTGAAAAATTTACGTGCGACGAGGCGAGCCTGCTTGAAAAAAAAATAATAAAAAGGCAATAATGTGCACTTTAGCTTTCAGGTTACAGATGATTGTGTATATACTAGAAAATTCCTCGCAGATATATATATATATATATATATATATATATATATATATATATATATATATATATATATATATCACTGCATTTTGATAGATAGCATATCGCATATAGCATGCGCATATCTGAAATGCTATTAGCCCCCAGATGCTACCTAATTTAACACACGATAAAATGCCTCATAACTGCTAATCCAATTACACCTGAAACGATATAGCGGGCAGTAGGACGATGAACCAAACAGTTCACCGTGACTCATCGAACCATCTGAGCATCTCCGTATATAATAACAGGTTATTTATTTGTTATCCTAAGCTTTGCTCTTTCTCCGAATCGCTTCCCTCCCTCTCCTCGTCTGAAGCACGGGAGCTCTAACGCTATAATATCGTAATTCACAAGGCTAATTAATGGGGCGCAGTTAGCGCCGGCAGAGGAGCAGCAAGAAGACATGATCGCAGGTTTCGCTTTCACTCAGGCTTCGGAGAGACTGAGACGAGACCTTTCAACAGCTTGATGATAGGGGGAAAGAAAAAAAAGCACTTAACAGTCTGCTACATGAGTGCAGGGCTCATAATCCCTAATCTATTGAGCGTATCCCTGTAATGGCCACTACGACTGATGTATTAGCACGATGGCGCTAATGACTGTTTCTCAGGTGCCATATAGACTTACTGCTCCGTAGAACATACGACTCATCAGCGCACCCGGAGAACCTAAATGAAGGCTGGTACGTGCAGTTCGATTTCCGATACTATTTTTAAACCTCAGCGAAGAGCTTTCTATATTTACATTACTGTGGGAGATTTTTTCTTCTCCTCATTTCATCCCGTTACACTTTCCGTTCAATAGCCGGTTCTCTCCATTGCGCGACTGCCACCAGATGAGGACGTTAAAGGGTAGGAGCCCATTACAAAGAGCTATAAATATGCATGTGTGTGCAGTTTAGAAACACCTTCGTGTCCTTCTGCTATCTGGAAATGCTACACAGCTAGGCTCATAGCGATTTTTTTTTTAGTCAATTCACAATCATTTTTTTTTCCATTTCCAATTTATTCTCGCTTAATTGCTTCACATACACATTTACGAGCACAATGTTGCAAGATATTGGTAGCTTTTGTCACAGAACAAGAATCGATAGCTAATGAGATAAGAGGGAAGATGTAGCGCTTTTGAAGCAAAAATGCTATCTATAAATAGCACAGAAAATGCTAATAATGCTATTATAGAAAATGAGTAACATATAACACGCTGGGCAGATTAGGTTTTAAATTAATATAACAATCTCTCGGATGTTATGTTTTGTTGTTCCAGATAGTAAAAAGCAGTACACAGTTGACCTCGTATGGGGTAACCTTCCTAGAATTGTGAATTGTGTAAAAAAATGAGAAATTTGAATTCTATAAATATCTTTTTTTAATAGTTTAAACCATTTAATTTCAAAAGGTAAAATCGTATAATGTGCAGTATTGAACTGCTGTGTCTCCCGCGGTGCTAATGTAAAATACAAATGTTGCCCCCTACATGTACTGTCATTCATGAGAGTGCATATTCTTTGGTAATTTAACAAAATATACTGAAATAAGAAACATATAGTACAATGTACTCACCAATAATGAATGATATGAATTAATACAATTAAAATAATTTTCTCTTTTAATATACTTTATTGATCCCCTGAGAAAAATAATTATTTTTTTCGCATATACCAGCTTGTTTGGAAGCTGGGGTCAGAGTGCAGGGTTAGTCATGATACAGTGCCCCCTGGAGCACAGAGGGTTAAGAGCCTCGCTCAAGGACCCAAGGGTGGGAGTTTAGTGATACCAGGGCTCGACCCCCGACCTTCCAGTCGGTAGCCCAGCGCCATAGACCACGGAGCCACACCCTTCCCCGATTGAGCATTAAAACATAAAAAAAAACATAAACATTTTGGAGAATATTTGCAGTTACAGCAAGCAATTATTAGTTAGGAAAAAACGGAGGAAAATCCACGAAAGACTGCGGACACGACTTTTTAACTGTGACTTTGCGAGGGTCAACTGTAGTACAAAGTCCATAAGAGGAGCAGAGGAGCATCAACTAGTCATATAACCATGTTTCCCATTTCCCATTTCTGACCTTCAACCTTAAACGTTCTATTGGAATGTCGTGACGTTCTTGCGTCATAAAGCAATTCAAAGAAACAATTCAAATTGCTGACGTGCTCGGAAATGGACGACCCCTAGACCTCGAGTGCCGTTCGGGACGCCATCTTCCTTTTGTCTTTTGCTTATTTAAACTCGACAAATCCCTTTAATCGTTGTTCAAGAAAAGTTTTTTTTTTCTTTGTGGTCCAAGAACACACAAGACAGCAAGCAGAGCCTAGCAAGCCCTTCATCTGGACTGCTGTGGAACCCTGCTGTGGAGGCCCATGCTCTCCCACAGAGCGCCAGTTACACACGGCTTCTCCACAGCCTGCTAGTTGGGAAGGAGCAGGTTGCCAGATCTGCTAATTTGAGCTCTCGGTAGGGGGCATCTTTCTGCTTGTTAACGCTGTACCTGGAGCTGGCAGGAGGGCAGGATACTGTATCATCCGGCACACTACAGAAGTCACAGCACAAATACAGTAGGTAGATGAATCACAAAAGCTCCAGTATGAGAGCATGATGAAATATCTCATTGCTGTTTACAGCTGAACGGAAAAGCTTTGCAGGAAGGATGCGCAGGGAGGGAAGAGGACGGAGGGATGCGGGGGGGAGTCGGGGGGGGTGTCAGCTAATTAGCAGGGTGTTCTCAGGGGCAGCGTAGGCCTGTGTCATGTGGAGTGTGTGATGACTGAGGATAACTTCAAGGGTCAGAATCTCTCTTGAGGAACATGGTTAATTATAGAGCAGAGTGAAAAATGGCAGTTGTTAATCTGGTACCATGCTGGCACAGAGAAAAAACCACACACACACACACACACACACACACACACACACACACACACACACACACACACAGGGGCTCAGATGACAAAACCAGACCATGACCGGCATGTTTATGAGGCTTATCTTTCTTGGTCTGAATTTCAGGGCCGTGATACTTCAGGAGAACGATGAAGGAGTAAAAAGTGGTAGGTAAAATGTGGTAAAAATCACCTTTCATTTCAAATCAAATTTCGTGGGAAAATTTGTTTGGCGTACCAAGAAGGGACAATCTTAACTAAATCTTAAATATAAAAATAGCGCGATGTGCAATTTGCGGATATTCGCTATAATGCATACTTTATACGCTATACTATAGCATATTTATTGGAAGCATTTTTGCCCGATCAAATTAATCTTAATATCACAAAAAAAAAATCTCTTGCTAGTCTATGATTCTTTCAGTAACCAATCACAGAGCTTGATTTTGTCTCCGATACAACACACCCAATCGGTATTGGCGTCTTGACTGGCGCTAACGACTTCAAGACACGGGACATGTGCTCTATGCCTCGGGAAGTAGGTGTTGCCATGGCGGCAAAAAAAAAAAAAAAAAAAAAAAAGCATTGCCCAGATTCAATTAGGTCTTGCCATAGTGGGGTTGCCACGGCGATTTTTTTCCTGTAGTGTACACACCGTTGATGGATGTGTGCATTTGAATGGAGGCGGTGAGTAAGGGCTGTGCAGGCCTAGAGGACAAAACCAGCATGGGAATGTACACAGAAGAGGCAGGGTGGAGGTCTTGACATACACACACACACACACACAC
>JACRUU010000027.1:15403511-15428511 GCA_030449085.1 Kryptopterus vitreolus | reverse complement strand
AATAATAATAATAATAATAATTTCTTTCTTTCATAAATAATTCAGTTTTTGTCTATTTTTTGTGTTGATTTAGGTTTTTATATTTTAATGTATTGTTTTTTTTTAAAGAATAAGATTGATATTTATGAATTATATGCAGATTTTTCAAAATATATCATAATATTTATATTAATGAAAGAAATTACAATTCTATTTAATATTATTATTATTATTATTATTAGTAGTAGTAGTAGTAGTAGTAGTAGTAGTAATTCTATTATTATTACAGTACTATTTTACCATAAAAATAGATTTAAAGCTTCCCTTTCCCTAAAAACAATACAAATAATAATAGATTTATGCTAAACACAGCCGTGCAGGAAATGAACAGGGGTCATCGAGAAGATCTGAGCTGATGTGAATTAATTGTGTTTGAGTAATGAAATAAATAATCTCCTGAATCTAAGTGAATTACGATTAAGGTCAAGCTCGATGTTGGATGTGATGTCTTCTTCTTCTTCTTCTTCAGGCTGAAACGGTCCAGCTGTTTCTGTGCAGATTCCTGAACACCCATGGAGCGAGTCGAGTGAGCAAGCGATGGAAGCGAGTTCAAGCACCGCAGCATCCTGTAGATGAAAGACAGAATCCATTCTTCTCTCTGCTCTTTTGTCTTTCCCTGAGTGAGGGTATCCCCCTCTCTGTCTCTCTCCATGTCTCCTGAGTCTCAGCCGGAGAGACAGGTGGCCTGATCGGAGAGAGAGAGAGAGAGAGAGAGAGAGAGATGGGCACGTCGAAACGAGCCTCTCCGCCAGCGGGGGCGCCGTGCCAGCTGGCACCGAGGCAGCTGACTTTCTGATCGGCAGGATGCTCTCGCGCATATGTGCGCACACGGGTACACACTGACACACGCGCGCCAACGCGCCGAGACAGACCTGCTATGCTTGCGCTCAAAGATGTACAGTTTACTTAGAAATGCGGCAGCGACTCGAGCGCCCGTGCTGACTCGCACCGAGCGTGTCAACAGATGCCATCTTTGAAGAATGTGCACAGAGAGATTACCATATGCCAGTGAAAAGCCAAGGACTCTGCGTCTCGGCTGGCAGCGGTTCACTCTGCTTTAGAGGGTAAGGACATGGAGGTGATTAGATGTATACAGCAGGTCTCTTTCTCGCTCTCTCTCTCTCTCTACACACACACACACACACATACACATACACACACACACACACACACACACACACACACACACACACACACACACACACACGCACACACAGAGTAATGATGACAGTGCTTGTCAGCATGCTTGCAAGGCAATATGGGCATATGTGTATGCGTGTTTACGTGCGTGCGCACGTGTGTGTGCGTGCATGCATGCTCCTCCAGGGAAATCTCCAAGCAGGTGACTGTATTCACACACACACACACACACACACACACACACACACACACACACACACACACACATAGCTCTTTTGTCCTCAATTTAATCCTTATTAAAACCATTTCTCAGGAAGTGATGTAGGTGAGAAGGTGAGGAGGCCCGGGGTGCAGTCAATGTTCACATTCATCCCAAAGGTGTTCAATAGGGTTGGCGCTCTGTACTAGAGACCCCCGGGACCCGAGGCAAATGAGTGTCGCGCGTGACAAGATTTGATGGTGAACGTATGTGAAGGCGGGAATATATCCATGTGTGTGGGTTGCGGGAGAATATAATTATTTGCGGGACTCAAAAATTATATAAATAACATACATTTCTGTGGGACGGAAAAATACGTCTCATGAAGGTCTCTACTGTATAGTATTAGATCTCCACTCCAGCCCATGCAAAGCATATCTTCGCTTTACATAAAGCATATGCTGGAATTGTGTTTCCATGTTCGAGCGAACACAAAATGTTATTTGCATATGGCTGGAAAGCTCTGGTGTAGTAATACCTTTGTCCATATAGTGTATTTGGGTTTGTGGTTCTCTTGTGAAATATCCAATCCTTCATCAGCGGCTTCGTTTAACATTCAGGCTTTGCTCCGAGAAATCCGTATGGCTCACTAGGCTTTTCAAAATCAAATAGAGAAAGATGTGAAATGCGAAATCCCACCCATCTCTTTATATAATGTGATGACATGGACAAAATTTCGAGCATGCATTACAGGACAACCCCAGGCAACCCAGACAACTAGCCCACACTGTCCCATGTTCAGCAAAATTGTATTGAATATGTTGCTTGGTATCATATTTATCTTTTGTGCTCCAGAGTGGACATTTCCTCCATAACTAAAGACCACCAATGAAATTCTCTTTTATTTCCAGGTAAGGATTACATCAGGAATATTATGTACTTTCCAGCCAGCGATTAAACAACCAGGGAAAAATGAATAAATCAGTCACTCTACCTTATTTTGTGGTCTAGAATGAATGAAAAGCCGTTTCTACTTTTTCGGCCTTCAATATTCAACGGAAAAAAGGACTGAATTCCGCATAAATCACATACAAAAAAAGAGAGACTATAACAGCCTGTTTTGGTTTGATTCCACAGAAAGGCTACATCTTTGCACTATTCAACTAAGAATTCATTAATATCAAACATTTGTCAAGAAGAAAGTCCTCCTCAGCACTGCATTTTTGCTAGATATTCTGTGTAAACACTGTACAAACAGCAACCGTACAACAAGATATAAAGCCGTTTTTAAACAATTCATTTTCCAATTGCTGAATTGCTAGCTGATTAGCATGATTAGCTGATTAGAATGATGCACAGGGGTCGTGCTAACTCGTCATTATTGTATGTGATACAATCAAAGTCATGCTAGTTCAATGCTAAAATGTCACCTACAGTATCCGGCTAGCTTTAAATCGCCAATGTTTGGGTAAATTTGTGTAAAAAAAAAAAAAAAAAATTTTTTTTCCCCTCAGTGTGGATGTTTTATGAATAATCATACCTCCATTATACACAGATACACAGGATGGAGGTTTTGCGCGAACAACTCCCTGAAACCGGCAGGCTTTGGGTTGACAAATTGATAGAAACAGGGTCGAATGATGGCCACACCGCAGCGGCTGGCCAGGAGCAGAGCGCACAGCCCAGAGGATCATGGGTACATGGATGATTAATGAGCTGAACACAGTCGTGTGACTGGAGCTCTCCCCTGAGAGGAGGAGAGAACAACACACACGCGCACACACACACACACACACACACACACACACACACACACACACACACACAGTACTGTAATGCTTTAAAGGCAGATAAACTGCATACATCCTCTGTGCCTCCATGGCGTTGTCCTCTGCCCTACACACACCATGGCTCGTCCTTTAGGGCAGGTAAAAGAACATCTACACATCTACCATTTAGGCGGAACACACACATACACACACACACACACCGTTTAATGAACACTCAATTGTTTTGCACTGTATTAATGACTTTGAGAGAAATCAATCCAAATCTAATCCATAAAAGAAAACAAATTACACAAGACCTTCAATTAGGACAAAAGTATTGGCGCCTCACACACGAAGGAGGTAAAAGTGTCTACGGTAGCCGAATCACAGAACTATGCGGCGGATTCAATGCTCTTTCGCCGTTGCCAGGTGTCTGTGTTAGCCGTGTTTTCATGGAATAGTGGAAGATTCGACACTTTTATGGGAGGAGACTGATTCGAATGCTAATCTCACAGGGCTATGAAAGGAGGATCATACCATTTTGGTTATATAGGAGTCTGACTAATAAACAGCCGTTTACGATGATTCTGTAAATAATTTTTTTATTAAAAAGAAAGATTTTAATAAATATGTGAAACGTCAGTAAAACTAATGTTTAGTGATAAAAACGTACTCTTCGGTGGAGTTTATTTATATTTATTTATATCTGAGTAAAGAAAGGACGTCGTGAATAAATGTATGTTTATGTATGTATGAGGGTTTTAATTTCACCTCTTTTAGATTCATTTCCTTATATATTTATAAGGCAAACAAAAACAAAAAAATGCATTAATAAAATTAATGGTGTTAAAATTTGTTTGCATACATACAAATCATTTATATATATATATATATATATATATATATATATATATATATATATAGATATATCTTTCTTTCCTTCCCTCAGTAAGTCCTCATTTCTCCTCATTTTTCTCCACAGCTACTTCCTTTTGTTTTACTCCATCCTTTCCACTCACTATGTTTAGAAAGCGCTTAACCTATCACAGAGTGAGCGATGCTTCACATTTGTCATTCTCCTCAGCACACACACACACACACACACACACACACACACAACACACACACACACACACACACAGACCTCCATCAATCTGCAAATGCATACACAAGGCTAAGCAGATCACAGCTACAAAATCAACACGCTCTCCCCGGTTTTATGCGTTCTCAGGTTTCCTCCAAGCAGACAGAGAGTCTGCGAGCGTATGCATTCAGCCGTGTCGTGGACACCGTCTTCTCCTACCGCCGTCTCCTCTCTGTTTTTAGAAATCGTTTAGCACTTTAGCCCCTAACCCAAGGCTCCCCCTCCTCCCCCGCCAGCCGCTGCCTCCTTACCACCCAAACAGACGGCAGAGTTGTGTTTGACCTTTGATCCACAGTCACTAATTACAGCGGGGTGGCGACAGTTCGAGTGCCGCGCCTCCAGCTTGCTCAAGCACATCATCTAATTGGAAGCTCTTTCACCCTCCCCTGGCCCAGATTCCTCTGACGGAGTCCTGACAATGGGCAGAACCCCCTCCTCTCCTCATCAACTCTGCGTCGCCGTTGCTAACTACACGACCCCTCCGTTTCACATACAAGGTGCTGCATCGGTAAACCTTTCTGTCCGCACCATCATCAAAAATCCTCCAGGTTCAGACCCATGCCATGAATTTGTGCTCAAGTGCACAAAATACCTTTCCAGCCAAACGACGCTGTTCAATATTTTTCTCAGGTGTCAGAGTGAAGAACTAAGAAAAATCATTGTATGCCTATTATTCTGCGATCAGTTGGGAAACACTGACGTTACCCCACAAAATGTCAACGTGAAGCATTCAGAGAATATTGACTTTTAAAGAAGTAAAGACCACAAAAGTGGGCTGGTGATGTGAAAACATCTGTTGCATGCTTGGTGACCGTCTTGGCATCACTCCCAGGTGGTTATTTTGAGTTGTACAAGTTACAAAACGCTCGGGCACACATGCACACACAGACACACACACACACATATATGTACACACCAATGATATGATACATTTATAATACATATGAAGCGGATACTAATCTCATGCAATAAGATTTCGATTTAGTTCACTTTTATTTTCGGTTCAGACAGACAGCAACACATCAATGTATTTAAGTGCCTTCTGACTTCTAACGAATGTGAAAGATACAAATTCCAACTTGTATCCAATGCACACTTTTTCTTTTAATCGATGCATCATATTATTAACTTTTATGCACTGGTGCACTGAGGCAAATTAGTGGCTCTTACAATCCCCTATAGAAAGATAGATCGATAGATAAAAATAGATAGATGAAAGCAAATACAACAGAATGTAATAACGTTAGTCCTACATCCATATATGTATACATGGTCTTCATTAATATATATATATATATATATATGTGTGTGTGTGTGTGTGTGTGTGTGTGTGTGTGTGTGTGTGTTTGTGTGTGTGTGTAAATGATATGTGGATATGTGATAGATAGATAGATAGATAGATAGATAGATAGATAGATAGATAGATAGATAGATAGATAGCAACAATATTATCTCTTTCTGCTGAAAAAGCAGGATTTATGTAATACAGATCCTACGTCCTAAGGTTACAGGGTATCTTTGTTTGAAATAAACACAGGAACTGGTCGTGTCCTGGGTATGGGTATCATTTTGTTGCCACGACAACAAACGAGTTTGAAAAACTGTGTTTTTTATGGAAGACGTGAGCAGTGATATTTTTCAAATGTTAAGAGCTGAAAACATATAAAGCAAATTATCCCACCGGAAGCAAAAACAAGGTTTTTAAGCTAATTATCCACTGTGGATGTTAGCAAAACCTCCTGTACAAAATGCTATACACTCAGAATAAGTAGCTTGGATTGAAATGTGCTAAAATGAAGTGCTGTAAATATTTTGCCATGTATAAAATTAGACACTGTTGTTCATCTTCAAACATTCTAACAAAAAAACATTATTTGAATTATATTACATTTACATTATATTATATATTACATTTAAACAGATCTCCAGCGTACATGAACCGGGAGCCAGAACAAAAAGTTCCTCAGGGTTCAGTTTTAGGACCGTTTGTGATTTTGTAATTAATTTTGATCTTTCTTTGTTACCTATTTTTTCCTTTTAGAATCTTCATCGTCTGTCTGTTTATTCAAAAGCAGTACAACAACCGAGTCGCATTCCTAACCGAGACACATCGCCTCGTCGTCTAGACCTCCACCAGGGTACAACGTATACACACACACACACACACATATTCCTCGCACACATACCCCCAATGGGACCATCACTTCCCTCCCCTGGCTCAGTGAGGTCAAAGGCCAAGCTTTAAATAACACATCAGAGTCTGGGCCCACCCCCCTGTCTCGCACATCTAACCTTATGACCTCTACATGCTCTCACACACAAATGTAATACGCACGCATCACATTTCAAGCACTACGTTATTTTTCCGTCCTTGTTCATTATTGGACTTTGAAAAACACAATCACGGATTTTTTATTAAACACGGCTTCTGTGAATTTTCATGCGAGAACAGGATGCGAAAGGTCAGCAGTCTGACCCTCCGTGCTTTCAGACGGCTCGTCTGCCATGTTTCAACATCCAGAAGCTGCTGACCCATGACCCTTGACTTTGCTCTGATCTCCACCTGTACCAAGGTGAGCAGGTGGTGGACGGACAGATCGAAAGGTCAAGCTTGAGATGATCGTAGACTTGACCCCACCTTGGCCACGCCCCTTAAAGTCTGGAAAAATCTCCGTGCTATGAACGCACGAAAAAACGCACAAAGGGCCTTGCCGTGGGTCGAGTGGCCAAGCAGCTGCTGTTGAGGAGGCGACAAAATGAACGGACAGGTGGATGAAATGCGAGGTTAAACACAAACACACAAACACGATTATTTACTGTAAGGTAGGTTTGGGATGTAAGATGTGACAGGAGAAGGACAGGGTGGTATAGAAGGAGAATACAGGTTTATACAGGGTTGGTACACGGCGACTGAGGATGGAACAGGGTGCTGTAGTCTGGTACAAAGTAGTAGAGTTTGACTAAGGGTGAGACGGGATGGCACAGAGTGAATTGGGGTAGGGCAGAAAGCTATAGGATGGTAAGAGGTGACACAAGAGTGACTGATGCAAGAGTGCCAAAGAGTAAGACAGTGTGGTATAGGGTGGTTCAGGGTGACTAAGGGAAGGACAGAGTGGTGTAGTAGGATAATGCAGTTTGATACAGGGTAGCTAAGGGTAAGATAGGATGGTACAGGGTGAATTAGGGTAGGGCAGAAAGGTATAGGTTGGTATGGGGTGATGCAAGATTGTGACTGATTCAAGAGTGACTAAGGGTAAAGAAGGGAGATTTTGACCGGTATAGGGAGACTAAGGGTAGGGCCCCGGTGGTATAGGGTAAGTCAGAGTGATATAGGCTTGTATCGGGTGGCACAGGGTGACTAAGAGTAGGACATATTGGTATAAGGTGGTACAGGGTGATGCAAGATTGTCAGACAGGGAGGTATCGGGAGTTATAAGGGTGACTAAGGGTAGGGCCCAGGCTTATACGGTATAGGGTGGTGCAGGGTGACTAAGGGTAGCACAGGGTGGTATTGTAGGATAATACAGGTTGATACAGGGTGGGATACAGTGAGTAATGGTGCTATTATATGGTACACGGTTGTACAGGTTGACTAAGGGTAAGACAATATGGTAAAGGGTGGCACAGGGTGAATTAGGATATAACCCTCCTCATACTGTCACAATATTTTTATCCTCATCAGGGGTACTCAAGGTTCTGCATTAGTTTAGTATTAGTTCCAGATCGTCTCTCTTCAGCCTTTTACTGTGCTTTTACACAGAGGTTTGCTTTCTCTTCTCAGATCTTTGCTACTTTATGTTTAACTTTCAGAAAGGAAGATCTATCATTCTACACTCGTGTGTGTGTGTGTGTGTGTGTTTTATACGGCTGCCAGAAAAAGGCCTGACCCTATAATCAGAGTGAGCAGAAACAGAGGAGGATTTCTTTGGCCGTTACGGGTCAGGGGTCGTAGCGAGTCAGCCATTATCCACTCCATTGTTCACATTCCTCGGCTTTATGCCCGGAGAGGTATTTTATGGACACACACACACAAACACACACACACACAAGCACACACAGGCGCCTCTGCTGCCTAAGAAAGGTGGAATGGGTGCCAAAAATAAGGCGAAGTGGGGCAGGAGCCGGTTCATGTCCAGTACGTGAGGGACTGAGATTTCGTTGAGTAAATATTACGTCTCATTCATACTCCAGATCATGCACAAATCCCCCCCCCCCCCCCCCCCCCCCCCCGTCTCCTTCTCCAGTCATCCTGCTGCTCTCCAGAATCATAACTACAGTTTTTTTTTAATGAATGAATGTGGCTTTTCAACACAGTGAACATGGACAAGGGAGTCGTTTAGCTTTTTTATGTAACTGATAGAAATATATATATTTTTTTAAATCGGACACTTTTTATATGGGTATTATACTGCCAAATGTTTACCTACACCTGGTTATACGATTCATATGTCACTTTTGAACATCCCTTTCCACATTTAGACCCCATTTACCTCTACACTTCATGTCTGCTTAACATTTCACAAATTGCTTTTAAAAAAAAAAAAATATATATATATATATATATATATATATATATATATATAAATTCTCCTTCAGGAAAGTTCCTCTGAGGTTACGAGTCGTTGAGGAGTCGCCGTCAATGTCGATTTTAAAGCAAGATTAAAGGAGAGCATTGCACCTGCAGCTATTCGGAATCTGGACTGAAAGGTGATGGCCATAATGACGATTATAAAAGAATGGCATGAAGCTCGACGGCAACAGAATCTCAGCAATTTGACAAAGCAAGAGAAAACCCCACCACCTGACAGCCTCTATCCTTCCTGTGTCCTTTTCTTTTTCCCTTCTATTCCCTCTTAATACAGAGTTGCCAGCAAGGTCGGGAACCCGGGCTGAGTGGAACTCATTATGGAGTTGCTTCATTTCCATTCAGAGTGGGACCCTTAAAGCAACAGGGACGAGGAGCCGCATTCAGTGCAACGCAGCGGCGTGAAATACTGATGGCACATAGACACGGTCCCTAATATCACAGTAGAGAACGTAATGGAAGAGGAGAGATTGTGTGTGTGTGTGTGTGTGTGTGTGTGTGTGTTAGCGAGAGACGTTGTCTGCTATCATCAGCAAAACATTTAATAAACATGAGCTCCGGTCCATCAGCACGCAGGGACTAGCTAAGAGGTTATGCAAATCCTACAGCGCTGCGAGAAGAATGGGATGAAGACGAGATGGGATGGAAAACAAGAAACGAAAGCACAGGAGGAATGAATTAAGCGCGTAAAAGGGAATCAAAAAGCAACAAACCGAGACAGAGAAAGCACTTGCGCTGAAAGCTCTCTGAGGGTTTCTATATGATACATAATGCCTGTGACCACACCCCACACACACACACACACACACACACACACACACACACACAACACACACACACACACAAACACACACAGAGCAGGTTACGATTACTTTCAATTCAGTCAGCTAGTCACAATCACGACACAGCAATTAGCAAAAACGTGTAAAGCAGGTTTAATACTACAGTTTAGCTTAGCATCTTTTTGTTAGCAAACCTGGGTAACCTTTCGCAGTTTTCTCAAACTGCCAGAATATAACCGAGCAGTGTTAGGGAGTAACTACATCTGAACAATTTCTTTAAAAGAGTTGAATAATAATAATAATAATAATAATAATAATAATAATAATAATAATAATAATAATAATATTTTGTTTCACTCCTGCCAGTATACAGTGGTTTAGTGATTAGCATGTTCACCTCACACTTTCAGGCTTGGGGGTTCGAATCCTGCCTCTGCCATGTTATAGCCAGTGTGTCCTGTCATAGCTATGTGAAGATTTGACTTCTAAAACAGTATTATATATTGTTTGTTATGAAGTCTGGCATTGTTGTGCTTAAAAATGTAATGAATATAAACTTAATTCAAGTGATGAAGAGATTTTTAAATTCTAACAGTAAACAGTACAGTACTACTCTGAGGTTAACTGTAAAGTTATAATGTGTCGAAATATCCATTAGAAACATGAAAGTAATCAAAATGTAATGAGTTAATTGACAAGTTACAATACTTATTACATTTTGAATAGAATTATCTGTAATCTGAAATCTATTACATTTCCAAAATAACTTTCCCAACACAGTAACCTAGACAGGCTAATTCTGGCACATGATCAAGTTTTGTCTTTTATTTATCATCATTTTTACTTCCTGCCTGGGAGTCTTTTTTTATGAAGAAGGTCTACTCAATCTCCTGGGTTTTATTTCCTATAGCATTTCTACTTTCTTCTTGGGAATAAAAACATTCTTTCCTGAAATGGATTTTCTGGAGAAACTTCTACTTCCTGGTCTGGCGTTATTGTTTCTTATACTGTTTCTAATTCCTGGTTTTAAACGAGTACTTCATTTCCTACATTGGCATTTCTGGAGAACATCTTCTTAATGCTTAGAAGTCACCACTTATTATCCTAATTTTTTTTTTGAACAACTTCTATTTTAAAAATGCTAGATAATTTCTACTTCCTGCTTAGAAATCCGAACTTCCTTTCCCAAATAGGCGTTTCTGGAGAACTTCTTGCTGATCGGGTATAGTTTCTAGAGCAGGTCTACTTCCTGCTTGGAAGTCTTTGTTAAATTGGATTTTGTGGAGAAATGTCTAACTCTTGCTCCTGGGTTATTTCTCCTAGATAGAGGAAGTGAGCATTTCTCACTGTATATCCCACTGGCCGGCTATCCACAGGTAGTTGTGGGTCTGCGTAGGAATTTGACCATATTTCAAATTTCACTACGAAATTCAAACAATCTTATTTTACTCACATTAACAAACATAAGTTGACATTTTGATCTTCAACGTTTGCTCCCGAATTTTTACGACGCGTTCCCCACCGGAAAAGCACGTTCGGTTTCGTTTCAGAATAAAAGCAAAGACAAACCCTTTTTTGGAATGTGCACATGTGACTTTCCCCCAGCGAAGCAGCACATTTGTTCGCGACTAATTATATTTTTAAACTATTGGCTGCCATCTGTTTGCCAACGTTTGGAAGGGAATGTAAATGGGAACGCGACTTGAGGAAACATTGAGAGCAACATTTGGATTGATAAACGCCACGAGATTGTTTTTTTGCGCGTGCTTGCGTGGGTGTAAGTGTGACATTCGCACATTTTGGATGACAAACACACAGATTCGAGGGCCCAGGTGTGTGTGTATGTGTGTGTGTGCAGCAGAGTGTCTGTCTCACAGGATGGCTGTGTTCATTTTAAATGCTGTAGGAAGACACACACACACAAGGCTCCTCCTGTCTGATTACACACTCTGTCTGGTTCACCATGTTGCCTGAATCTACGCCAATCGGCAATGAGGCCTCCATCCTGGCTAGAGTTCAGCAGACCTCCACCCTCCCCTTGTTCCACCTGCTGCCCCCTCGTGGGGTCTCCTACATACACCAATGCTCCTCAGCATTTTGTTTTCTACACGAGCCTCTGAAATCTATGGATTTAAGATAAAAGATAAGATCTAAGATAAAATTCCATGATCCCAAAAAAGAAAAAGTTTCCAAAAAAAAAACATCTTCAAAAACACACCCACATGGGCTACAAATGCAGTGCATGGGTTTCAGAAAAGAAGTTTCTCTGTTCCTAATATGTGTGTGTCTATGTGTATACACATATATATATATATATATATATATATATATATATATATATATATATATATATGGGTTATTAACTTAATATATGCGTTAGGTGTGCATTGACAACAGGTATGAGCTACTCATTATATTACCGTATATTACCGTATGTATCCTTATGGACGCGCGTTGCGTCCCCAAATCCGTATTATGTATCCTAAATGTATCACCAGTTTATATGGAAAATAAACAATAAAAATATCAATATAAAGATTTTTATTAAAGGGAGAGATTTTGAGAGAAATGTATATTATTATAACATCTTTTACAGTTAGTTAGGGTATTAGAATCATGAAAAGTAGTAATTTATGGTACATTGACAATTTATGTGCGATTAATCAAGAGTTAACTCATGGCAAACATTCGATTAATCACAGCCCAGAAAAGGTTCCTCATTTTCTCTATGGGTTCCTGTATTGAGGTCTGCCTAACATTTATAGACCCTGGATCCATTTCAATTTCTTTTTCAAGTAGTTTGACCGTCTAAAGTGAACGTGTTCCTTTTTAAGTGTCCTGTTATAGAAATGTGTCTAAAGGTCTTGAAATAGGTTCTAGCTTCATGAATATCTTATAGAAAATACCTGCAATTAATTTTAGTGCAATGTAAAAGGGAAAACCTTCCTGGTTCCTGGTGGTAATAGGTTAAAGTGCTCATAAAGGTATCACGAGTTCCTGAATAGGTTCCTGTGGCAAAACAGTGCCTAAACTCAAATTGTTTCTAATGAAAGTCATTTGTATTTTTTTTTATAAAAATTAAAAGCACCATCCCAGCACCAAACAAAGGAAATTTAAAGCATAAACCAAGACACACACACACTCACACACACACACACACACACACACACACACACACACACACACACACACACACACACACACACACACACACACACATAATGCAGGTCAAAGGAGGTCCATCTCAGCAAGACCTCTGACCCCAGATTGACCCCTAACCACCCCTATCGGCTCCTCACAAACACACACATGCCATCTTAAACACAGTCCTGTCCGGTCAATGCCATAAAACTCTCCCTCCCATACGTGACCCTGCATAACCCCTGACACGACCTTACGACTCCTGGCCTCGAAACATAAATCAGCCCTACTGCATCAATGGAAAGCCAATCGGAGTCCGCCTGATCGTCCTTGCACATTCCATGAGAGGACAGAATAAAAATTTCTACTGAGATGCACTAGCACAACTCCTGAAGCTTGTATGGGCATGGAAATAATATCGCTTTCAATATTTGAAATATTTTTTAAATCTGAAATATCTTTTAAACCTATCATTCAAAAAGGTTTTATGAAAAAGGATCCAAAGGTCATGAGTTCATATTCCAGCCACACCAATCTGCCACTTCTTGGGGCCCCTAACCAAGACCCCTTAACCCCACAGCTACTCAGCTGTATGAATAAGACAAATGTAGGTCACTCTGCATACGGATTTGACTGCCATAACCCACCAAACGTGAAAAAAAGTTAGCGAAAAAAAAAAATAGGACCTGAAGATTTTTGGGTTCCTGAACCTTGAATTATTGCTTGAAGGTCAATACTTGCACACAATTTATTTAAAGAGACTTGGCAGGTAGGTTGTTTAAAACAAAGATCTTCTGTTTATGTAGGCTTCATCACATCCTGCTGTCTCCAAGACCTTGTTCTTCTTCACATTTAAGGCAGTTCTTTATGGTTGTTCCCCTGAATCCTAACCAAAATCTTCCGCTCCATTTGTAGATATGCAGCCTCGGATTAGCAAGAAACCTCCATCATGCCTCGCCGTTGCTCTTCAGCAAACCATCATAATCCAAGTGTCTAACAGTTGCAGCTTTATTTTATTCCAATTCTGCAAAGATTCCCTTTTTCAAATCAATGCTATAATATATATATATATATATATATATATATATATATATATATATATATATATATAGATATATATATATATATTATATATATATATATATATATATATATATATATATATATATATATATATATACCAGGGAGGTGGTGGCTTAGTGGTTAAGGTGTTGGACTCTGGACCAGAAGATCGCAGGTTCAAACCCCCACCACCACCAACAAGCTGCCACTAGTGGGCCCTTGAGCAAGGCCCTTAACCCTCAATTGCTCAGTTGTAAGTCGCTCTGGATCGGGCGTCTGCCAAATGCCACAAATGTAAATGTAAATGTATATATATATATATATGTATATATATATATATATATATACATACATATATATATATATATATATAGCATAATATATAATATATATATATATATATATATATATATATATATATATACATATACACATACAGTGGTACCTTGGTGTGCGTCGCTCTCAGTGTACATTGCCTTCAGATAACGTTGACTGTTTTGTCTGGAATTTGGCATCAGTTAATGTAGCTTCCTTCAATTTACATCGTGTTCGTCTAGAGCGCCATCTAGAGGAATGCGCTAATTACTTCCCCAATCATGAACGGAGACAAATGGGATAATTCATTTTGGTTAACGTCCGATTCAGTCAAAGTCACTTTCTGAGGATCGAATTAACTAACAATGTACCCCAAGGTACCACTATATATATATATATGGCAGCCACGTCACTGAGCTCTGCAATTCCGCCACTGGTTTTGTTTGTTTGCTCTTTAATCATTTTTCTTCAATAAGTTTTACCAGAGATAAACTCCTAAACATTAGGCAGCACATCCCAGATCATAAATGAAGACACACTAAATACTGAATACACACTGTCCACTGAGACATCATCTATACACAATTGTAAAATACAAACTAGTAAATAACATACCTATACATGCGGTACATTTTCCTACTCCGATATTATATACAGTGCATTATTATTTAATTTCAGGCTTGTTATGTTGTTATATCCCATCTAAGTCTGTACTTTATTCTGCACTGGAAGCTCTTGTTGCCAAGTCAAATTCCTTGTGTGTAAACATACTTGGTAATAAAGCTATTTCTGATATATTTAATATTAATCAAGGATGAGTGCATTTTACAGTTCAGAAGAACTCCAACTTCCTGTTCGGGTTAGTTGTTGTTGCAGTAGGGGAAAAATGCCCTGAAGTAACTTCTGACTAAATCAAACCCAATCTAAAACTTAAAAACAGAAGAATTTATTTTACTAACGCACCACTCTGTAACTAATTTAGACACGAACCTGCACTGGAATAGACACGGAGACGAGAAATCCTTAGAATAAACTACAGCACTTTTTACAGCATCCTGGACTGTCCGAGGACCTTGAAAGAGGCAAAGCGCTGTAAAAAAAAAAAAAAAAGCTTTGCTATATTTCACTCAGCATGCTAACTGAGGAAGATATAGCACATGATAAAAGCAGCGTGCTGCCTTGTGACAGATAATCATTCGTTTCCTGCGTCTCAGCGTTTCGCCTCTCAGACGTGGCGTCTGGCATATGGACAGCTTTATGGCACAGAACTCAATCACAGATGTCCCTCAGGAGCCACACACACACACACACACACACATGCACGAACCATACAATGAGTGCAGGGCTGATAAACAACCCTAAACCATCAAACCCTGATCATCCTTAGTAATTAAATAAGCTGTATTGTTAATCAGCTTTCATTCGTAAAAAAAATAAAAATAAAGCGCCCCCTACTGGATAAAACTGAAGGCACACGTTGTTTGGATTTGAACTGATTTTATGTACACATATTGTACGCTAGCTAGTACGTCCTCCATACTACTGTAGGGTGAACATCCGTGCGAACCTACTATAAATGGGGGTTTTAGTGGGCGGATAAGAAAGTGTGTTTGTTTTTTACGGCCTTGATGCTGATTCAGGCGAAAAAAAAAGTGTCTCTCACCCCTGATGTGAAGGCGTTAGAGGGTGTGTGAGTGTTTGTATGCACAGATGGTGTGTGTGTGTGTACTGTTATGCTAAATCCAGCTCCATCCAGAAGGCTAGTTCAGTTTGGCTCTCTCATGCCTGAGTGGATCAGTGTTCTCTCTTTCAACCCGCTCTCATCGCTTTAACCCCTCCCCCTCCCCTCCCCCAGTGTGTCAGGTCGTGCCTCTGAAGCTCTGAAGCTGGGGGTCCTGGTCAGTGTTTCACAAACCTATAAAAGATAGAAGGCAGAAGGGGGGGGGGGGGGGGGGAGGCCTCAGAGGAGCCTGCAGCCGTCCTGTCTGAACAGAGGAGCTCGGCTAACAGGATTAACCAAGCTGAAACGCTTTTAGTCTGATCCTCGAGGAGTACGAGAGACAGACTGGAGGAGGGAAGAAGAGGAAAAAAAACGAAGAGATAAAGAGACAGAACGAGGCCTCCTGTGTCAGTGGTGACTGCAGCCACCGATCTATTACAAGAGTTTACACTCCGATTTAATATATAATAATGAAAACTTTGGAGCCCTATGGTGTGTGTTGCATCACTGGCCGACTCGAGTCCCTCCTTATTAGCGCCATTTGTTCCTGTTAAATAAGCTCTTCATTTCTTTTTCCACAGGGTTTCACAAGAAATAATTCCTACTTCCTGGAAACGCAGCCAAACCACTGAGACAATGCCAAAGACAAGTTTTAATTTCGACTCAAGCATAACTTGGCCTTAACCTCATCACGACACAACCTTTGAGTCATTATTGGACAGTCTGACAAAGAAACAAGTCCAAGAAAGAAGCAGCAATTTTTTCCAGGAACAAAGGCTGACACGAAATCCTACTGGAGTGATCACGTTTATTTACATTTACAATTATTGCATTTGGCAGTGCGACTTACAACTTGCTCAAGGGCCTGGCAGTGGCAGCTTGCTGGGATTTGAACTTGTGACCTTCTGGGCCAGAGGCCCAGTGTCTTAACCACTGTGATAACCACCAGAGTGTCTTACATTTATCTCATTAATACATAAAGGCCCTGGGTTAAGATCTTAAAGGGCCAGGGCGCAAGGGCCAGGGCACAAAGCTTGGTGGCACTGAGATGTGAAAATCCACAACCTGCATATCGGCAATGGCCGCGGTGCAGCCAGATGCAGACGTGTGTGTTTGTGTATATATATATATATATATATATATATATATCTATATATATATATATATATATATATATATATATATATATATATATATATATATACACACACACACACACACACACACACACACACACACACACACACACACACACACACCACACACACACACACACACACACATACACACATACTAGTTTAAGTGAAGGAAAAGGTGAAGGTCATGCACCCCAATTCTTTTGACCATCTAGTATAGTTTGCATACGTTCTTCAAAGGACACAAGTTCTGAATCCCTGTAGAAGGGAACACACTCAAGTGTTCAGTGTGTGTGTGTGTGTGTGAGAGATAGAGAGTGTGAGTGTGTGTCCCACACAGTATAATGCTGATTTCTTCTCGTTAGCCTCATGTTGTCTCTGGTCAGGGCCGTCAGATCACAGAACATCCAATTACTAAGGCCCTAAGTCGATTAAGTTGAATCTGATTTAGTCAGCAGTGGTTAGTGGGCTGTGTAATGCACACCGGCGCTGGCCACAGTGCAGCCGGATACAGCCGTGTCTTAAACACTTACATGCGCTGTCTAATGATGCGTGGCTTAGCGACGTGAAGCCTTTGACTGCCTGATGTGGAATAAAATGGAGGAATGTTCTGCTTTATTGTATAGGGTTGTCGAGTACACCTATCCAATAAGAAGTAAGAAGTATAGCATATTATAATATACTACACCTAGCCAATAAGAAGTACAGTATACTATAGCATAGTCATTTATTATGTAGTACCGTGTATCTATGTAATACAGTAACAAGTATATATAATATGGTAAATCAGTATACTAATGTAAATTTAGTGTTTATACACAATATAGCAAATATAGTACAATGATACAATACACTATTTTAGAAGGACATCATGCCTTATAGTATAGTGTAGTGTGTACATATTACAATATAATACACCTATACATCATAAAATACAGTATACAGAATAGTACAATACCTTATACTATCCATACATTTGTATAGTACATTCCTGTGACCTTATGTAGCATAATTCACCTCTGCAGCATAGTGTACACACGAAAACTGACAAACGACCCTGGACAAATGCACACATACACACACACACACACACACACATGTGCGTGTGCACACTTTTACAGGCACTGTCTTCCCGATACACTCACGTCTCAGCCACATTAAGTACAAAAGATACACTTCTGTGCTCTGATTAATAAAGGTCAATTAGCAATTAAAATTTCCATATTTAATCAGCCCCCTGGGGTTGCGTTTGCCCTCCTCTTCTCTCCTCTTTTGTTCATCTCTCCTTCCCTCCCATTCTCCCTCCTCTTGTCTTGTTCTGTCTATCCTCTATTCATCCTCCTGCAGGGACACACTGCCTCTTGCTGGGAGGAAAAAAGCCTTGAGATATGATAAGCAGTAAGCATGCTGAGGGTATTTCACACACACACACACACACACACACACACACACACACACACACGCGCACACATACTCTTCTGCCATATACAAATGCACCCTCCTTTCTCTTCTTAACGCACCCCCACCCACTCACACACACACACACACCCCCTACCCCCGACCCCCCAGGTGCCCTGCCATCGCAGGCATGCGTCCTTCTGACAACTGCCTTCCCTCATTAATCTTGATGTGTCTGCTCACCGCTGCATTCTTCTACGGGCTTTCAACCCTCTCGCTAATTGCAATTAATCACCAGGCGAAACAGATGCTAGGAACAAACGCTCAAAAACAGGGAGAAGGGAAAATGAGGAGGAGGGAAGAGTGGAGGGGGAGGAGAAGGGTAAGAGGAGGAGGGGGCGAGTGTGTTGATGAAGCTGTCAGCAGGATCTGATGGGTGCTCAGGGTAAAAGGGTGCGAGGACAAGCACGACCCTGTCACCAAAACCCCCGTAGCATTTGTCAAATCCTGCTGTACCGACCGACAATAAGGGCTGATGAAGTACAGACGGGATTATGGACGGGAACAGTGGGACGGAGCAGGGGCAGGGACGAGGACAAGATAGATAAATAATTAAATAAAGACAGATAGATAGATGAAACTAAAACTAGTCTAATTTTCATCATTATATAATTATAACAAAATATTGAAGGACATTTTATAAGGCAACACTTTCTTTTTTACACATTCTATCCTTCTTCTATTCCTTCTTTCTTTCTGTAAAACACATTCTCTCCATCTTTCTGCTCTATGCATTCTCGCGATCTTTATCTTCCAGTGTTCTTTCTTTCTTAACCCTTCCTTAAACCTACCTTGCTGTCCTTTCGAGCTTTCTTTCTTTCTTTCTGTAATATAGATTCTCTTCATCTTTCTTTTCTTTCTTTCTTTCTTTCTTTCTTTCTTTCTTTCTGTGAAACACATTCTCCCCATCTTTCTTTCTGTTCTATGCAATCTTCCATTGTTCTTTATTTTTTCTGTTACATACATTTTCACTATCTTTCACTTTCTTTTTTCTTTTTCTGTTATATACATTCTGTCCATCTTTAGCTTCCATTGTTCTTTCTTTCTTGCTTTCTTTCCTTCCATTCATTTCATTGGTCCTTCTTTCTTTCTCTCTAAACCATTAATGCTTTTATTTCTTTTCCTTACACTGTGTCCCTTTCCTTCCTTCTTTTCCTCCATCATTCTCTCCAATTATTTACTTATTTATACATTTTATCTGAGTGTCTGCACCTATTTAAAACCTCTCGTTGCATTCAGACAACTGATATATGTATATAAACTGAAATATTAAAGATGGCCGCCTCCACATTGCTCATCTCTGCATCTCCATCCCTGCTCTAAAATGGCCTCAGGGCTCACAGTGAGGCAAAAGAGCAACTGCAAAACCACATAGGGCAACATTAACAGCCTGTGTATGCTTGTGTGCGTGTGTGTGAGTGTGTGTGAGTGCGTGTGTGTGTTTGTGTGAGTGTGTTTCCCCCACACAGAACGGCAGTAACACAATCTATTTGTTAAGGCCAGATGCTGTTACAGAGACTTCTCATACAAAACATACTGTATAAGACTAGCATAACTAGCATAGTGGTTAGCTAATCAGCTGATCACATTACACCAAGAAATAATACAAAAATTGTGCCTTTATGTAAAATATTCTGTATGTCATATCAATATACTGTATTGTTTTTTTTTCTGGTCAGGTATGCAGACAGATGCAGGCACTCATACAAAAATGTACTCTTCCTGACCTTTAGCTAGCAAAAGTAAAGCTATACTAGCTAGCATGCTAACCAGAGCAAAAAGAATTTCACATAATGTCTGGTTTGATCTGCCACTGAAATGTGACAAATGCAAACAATTCTTTTTCTAGTGGGAAAAACATGCAACAACATGCTAGCTAATGCTAGTGATCTTCTGCTTGTTAGCAATTTATGATATAGTGCTGTGTGTATTGTGTCGCCGGGACATTAATAGACAATGAAGACAAGTCTTTCAAACTCGAATTCCCTGTCTTTCTGCTTTGCGAATATCGACTTATCCAAACATATGTGTTTGCGGCATCGAGGAGCACGTGTCTGCTGCTAAAAAAAAAAAAATTGAGAGAGGATGGAAAGAATAGAGAGAGATGGAGTGAATGTGGGACAGTGAAAAAGGAACAGTGCTCATAAATAGCTAAAGGAAATGAAAGGATGTGGCTAGAGTGAGGCAGTGTGAGATGTCTGTCTGGCCTCTCTTTCCCGTTTTCTCTGTCAGTCAGCTGCCTGTCAATCAAACAATTGTACCTAGCAACCACGTAGCTCTATGCTAGCTCGCTGCTATATGCTAACAAAAAAAAATGTTTAAATTTTACGTGATTAATCACATAATGCATTTCTGTTTGATCATTTTATGTAAAAACACAAACAAATAAATATAAAACCCGCAAACTTGGCAATTAAAACCGTCCATGTGGAAACAGCAAAAGTGTTAATTTTGTCAGTTCAAATGTTCAGTTTGGTTACACTAATAATAATCATACATTTGCATACACATTTGTTAATTAAATAGACACATGAACATCTATTGAACATGAATGTCTATTCTTGTGTACTTGAGTTTGTATTAACCTTTCTTGAATAAATCTTATCCTTAGATCGAGACCTAAAGCACTTCCTGTACGTCGCCCTGGATAAGGGCGTCTGCTAAATACCGCAAATGTAAATATAAATACAAATGGTATTAAATGAAGGTAGATTTATTTAAACGTACAATTAAACCGAGATTAATTAACTTGATAGCTATGATAATCATACAATTAATCACATTTAAAATGTGTTATTGATTGACAGCCCTAAGTAGGACTTATATATATTCCGACCACAGACCATAGTGTGGAACAATTCTGATCAGCAGATTTACTTTTAATAACTGAGACCCTGAAATGGGGTAAAATGTGTCGTTAGATAGATTGTATACCATAAGCATGGTATACCATATAATAACTGTTACAACACAGTTGATGCCTACTAAATACTAAATTCAACTTGTATACATCCCATATTGATTGCAATCATGTTTACTGTTTTTGATGTACTATTTATACTGGCTACATGCTGTTTTTGCACAACTCACCGTTGCTGCTATTTCTGTTTTTGCACATCTTTGCGTTTTAACTACTGTGTACATTTCACTATTTCTGCACATTGTACTGTAACATATACAGTAGGTTTACTGCTCGGCATGTATTTGTCTTGCACTGTCTTGTGTTGTCTGTTTTAGTTCTGTTTTCTGTTATGAAGCTCTGTTGTTTTCTATGTAGTACCAAGGTTCTGGAGAAACATCTCATTTCACTGTGTACTGCACCAGCTATATTTGGTTTGGAATGACAATAATCCTGAGGTCATTGATATGTGATTTTTTTCCTTTCCAGAAGGAGTCTCCAGTGACTTCAAGACAGAGGAACTATAATAAGATGCATTAAGATTATAGCTGCTATAAGGCAAGTGAAAACAGGGACTATACTGTCTTATGGACTCTTAATGGAACTACAAATATCACATGTCTGATGTCTGATGTAGGGTTCAATATTCCAGTAGGTTTGATCATCCAAAGCTCCTACGCTCTTTCACAATAAACCTTCATATAAAGGTGATGTTTTCATCAGAAGAGGACAAAATGGGAAAAAGGATGGGATGAAGTCGGTTCAGGATGCTGCTTCATCACCAGCTGTTAAATGTTTTACTGTGACGTAAGAGTAACACACACACACACACACACACTCACTCACTGATATGCATAAATAAGTATAATAAGCCCTAGACAGCTTCGTCCCCAGCTGCACACCTCCATCTTTAATTCATGAGCAGGAAGTAAATTGTTGCTCTGCCAGAACCAAGCACTTAACCCTTTAAAGAGGAAACGTTCGTATGGATAAATTATTTATTTCGGCGTCGTAAGAGTGTTTATTGCACTGAGAATGAGGGATGACGGTGGTGATGAGGAGGAGGAGAAGGCTTTTTCCTAAAGCCAGGATTAATGATAATAAGGGAAATAGTTAATGAAGGTGTTGTGACCTGCATGCTGCAATATACAGAATCTGTATAATATGTGTGATTCTAACAGACTGGTATCTAAACATTTAGGCACCATATGGCTGAAAGTATGCGAACACATAAGAGGTTAATATAGTACATTTTTCCTGGCTTTTTATTTGTATTCAGTGATGTTTTTATGTTCTTTTCCGGGGTTTCTGCAGATTTCACCTACATCTAAGAAGAGAATTAAGGATGAGTATTAAGGGCCTATTAGCAACCGGCCTAACCAAGCAATAAATTCCAGACAAGTATTACGAAACTTTAGCACTCGCTGAAAATAAAAGGCATTGGCCTCTGGACCGGAAGATCGCAGGTTCAAATCCCACCACCACCAATCTGCCACTAGTGGGCAAGGCCTTATCCCTCAATTGCTCAGTTGTAAGTCGTTCTGGATAAGGGTGTCTGCTAAATGACGGAAATGCTGGTATCATTTATAGCTGTAATTTTTTTTCCGACCTCCAAGATTGGCTGCTACTCTAGGAACATAACCCGCTGCAAATTTGGGAGGTCGAAAATAAACAACAACTATAATTGACACCAACATGCAGCAGCCAATTAGCTTTCTGTTATCTTTATTGTGAAATTATTGTGAAAAACTACAAATTTGATCTGCAGTCCTATAAATACCTATTATTATAGTTTCAGTTGTAAATATGCCCCCAAACACTTTCACTGTCATTTCAAACTTAATACATTACCCTTAATATATAGATATATATATATATATATATATATATATATATATATATATATATATATATATATATATATATATCTATATATATATATAATAAGTATGTAAAGTTAAAGGTGTATACTGTGCAGTACTGTACTGCTGTGTCTCCTGCAGTGCTAGAATGTAAAATACCCATGTTACCCCTATATATACTGTCATTAAACATTTACTGTACTGTACTGTACATTTATCACTGCAGTATAAATAAAGTAATAATTTATTGTAATAATGTACATTAAAAGAAAAGAAATAAAATAATGTAATTCATGTAATTAAATAAAGGATTTGGGGTTTTTTTTTTGGGTTTCCACAAACAATCACCGGTTAGATTTTAAGGACCTTTGACTTTACAGTAAATGATTTTTGGACTAGCAAAAGGAACAGCATTGCGGAAACTAACAAACAAAACCAATTCTAAAGTGACCTGACCTTGTCAAACAGGAAGTTATTAGTTACACATGATTGTTGGACGTCATCTTCTCGTACAACGAATGTACACTAAAAATTTAATTCGATTCCGATTCAGGGATTCTGTGATGTTCGCCATTATGTGATTCATATATGTTACTGATTACAAGTTAAATAAATAAATATAAAAAAATAAAATGCTGCGGAAGTATTTCGATGCAGATTAGAGGTAGCGTTACAGCGTCAGTAATTTAAGACTCTTTAAGGCTTAAAACTTCAACTTTTTCGACTTATTAAGACCTGGCTTATCCCCTATTTTGAATACTAAGATTTCTGGATTAATCGTAATACGCGGTGATGAACGCGAGGCCTGCCTCTAATGCTTCATGCTGTGATGTTTTGTAAGAATCTCAGCCCTGGTTTATTTTAATGCGCCTCCTTTTGGTCTCGGGTCTACTTCCTGTAGATGTGTGTGTGTGTGTGTGTGCGCTCGGTGAGCTCACGTCAGTCGCTGCTGCAGTGTCTAAAGCGCCAGAGATTTCACTTAGGCTAATTCTGTTGAAGCAATCGTAACATAATAACAGCAATTTGATCTTCTCTTGAAAGAATATATTTTCATATTACGCTTCCAGGCGCTCTTCTCGTTCCTGCCTCGGGCGCGACGCCTCCCAGCCGCCTTCATGGTGAATTTCTTTTTAGTAATGTTCGGGGTTGATATTTCTCTTTCTCTCAGAGTGTGTGTGTGGTGTGTGTGTGTGTAAAATCAGATCAGTCCTGAAATAATGCTCAGATCTCCATGGTGATACCGAGCACTACCTGGTATACAGGCCAGACTATAATATCACAGCATATCGTAAAGCTCTGAAAAGAGATCAGGACACACACACACACACACAAACAGAAAGAGAGAAGGAGGGAGAGAAATATACAGGGCTGCAAGGAAGGAGAGTACTGAAATGAGCAGGTGTGAGTGTTCTCTTTCTGTGTGTGTGCGAGTGTGTGTGTGTGTGTCACTCTGCATGCCATGTTCACACCCCGCGGCAGTGCATCAACATGCCCTAACGAGTTACAGGTGTTGTTATCCTCCTCTGCTATGGCACTGCCACCCTCTGTCATCGCGCCTGTGGCAGATGGTTCATAATGACTGTGATAGATTAGTGCTATCAGGCACGCCCACACACACACACACACACACACACACAAGAACGCACGCACATGCGTACAACGAACCGCATTCACACGGCAAATTACATAGCACGTTACAGAGCACTATAGGATGAATATCTTCTGTGTAAAGAAAATAATCCAATTATT
>JACRUU010000027.1:15353511-15401011 GCA_030449085.1 Kryptopterus vitreolus | reverse complement strand
CGCAGCCAGAGAGGTGAAAGCTCAAACAGAGTATCTTACACTCACCTGTGTTTACACACAAGTTATACTTTCTATCTCACACACACACACACAGACACACACACACACACACACACACACACACACACACACACCGGTGACTCAAGTGCATGATGCTCTATGTATATTATTCTCAAAAATGCTTGAAATAACAGACACACACACACATGTGTGATGTAGGTGACGTCAGGTAGTGATTTACGTGATGACAGGTAGTGATGTAGGGGGAGTCAGGTAGTGATGTAGGTGAAGACAGGTAGTGATGTAGGTGAAGACAGTAGTAGTGATGAAGTAGCTAGTGAAGTGAAGACAGGTAGTGATGTAGGTAGTGATGTAGGTGAAGTCAGGTAGTGATGTAGTAGTGAAGACTAGTGATGTAGGTGAAGTGATGTAGATGAGTGATGTAGGTGAAGCAGGTAGTGATGTAGGTGAAGACAGGTAGTGATGTAGGTGTAGTGATCAGTAGTAGTGATGTAGGTGAAGTCGTAGTGATGTAGGTAGTGATGTAGGTGAAGTCAGGTAGTGATGTAGGTGAAGTCAGGTAGTGATGTGAAGACAGTAGTGATGTAGGTGAAGACAGGTAGTGATGTAGATGAAGACAGGTAGTGATGTAGATGAAGACAGGTAGTGATGTAGGTGAAGACAGGTAGTGATGTAGATGAAGACCGGTAGTGATGTAGGTGAAGACAGGTAGTGATGTAGATGAAGACAGGTAGTGTGTAGGTGAAGTCAGGTAGTGATGTAGGTGAGTCAGGTAGTGATGTAGGTGAAGACAGGTAGTGATGTAGATGAAGACAGGTAGTGATGTAGATGAAGACAGGTAGTGATGTAGATGAAGACAGGTAGTGATGTAGATGAAGACAGGTAGTGATGTAGATGAAGACAGGTAGTGATGTAGATGAAGACAGGTAGTGATGTAGATGAAGACAGGTAGTGATGTAGGATGAAGACAGGTAGTGATGTAGATGAAGACAGGTAGTGATGTAGGATGAAGAGTCAGGTAGTGATGTAGATGAAGACAGGTAGTGATGTAGGTGAAGACAGGTAGTGATGTAGATGAAGACAGGTAGTGATGTAGGTGAAGACAGGTAGTGATGTAGATGAAGACAGGTAGTGATGTAGGTGAAGATGAAGACAGGTAGTGATGTAGGTGAAGACAGGTAGTGATGTAGATGAAGACAGGTAGTGATGTAGGTGAAGACAGGTAGTGATGTAGATGAAGACAGGTAGTGATGTAGATGAAGACAGGTAGTGATGTAGGTGAAGTCAGGTAGTGATGTAGATGAAGACAGGTAGTGATGTAGGTGAAGACAGGTAGTGATGTAGATGAAGACAGGTAGTGATGTAGATGAAGACAGGTAGTGATGTAGGTGAAGACAGGTAGTGGTGCACTTTTTCCTTGTGAATGTTCGTTTGTTTGTTTGCTTGTTTGAAAGAAAGAAAGGAGGAAGCTACTAAGGAAAGAAAGAAAAAACAAAGAAAGACCGAAAGAAAGAAAGAAAGGAAGGGAGAAATAAATAAATAAATAATTGGTGCTGTTTTCTGAATGAACTTGAGGTCACATGACCTTGACAATAACCTCACTCACTGAGACTGCACATGGAGCTGTTAGAATGGCGAGTGTGGGTGTGTGTGCGTGTGTATATATGTGTGTGTGTAGAATCAGGGTGGATTGAGAGTGACGTGGTCTGGCTTGGATCTTCACCTCCCTGGGCTGTGTTGGCTCCGGCCTGGCTGATGAGGACCAGCTGAGTGCACGAGAGCTCTCTCACACACACACACATACACACACACACTTCCCATGCTCTCACACACTATTCAAACTCTTTCCCTATCACTCACTCACATAAGTTGATGAGACCTTCTGTCGTTTTCCTCCATGCTGTTTCATTTCCCTCAAATAAACAAACAGAGGGTTGAGTCAGTGATTGAAAGAAAGAAAGAAAGAACATGTTGCCAGAAAGAAAGAAAACGAAAGAACATTAATACAGAAAGAAATAAAGAATGTAAGAAATCTGTAAGAAAGAAAGAATACTGTAAAACAAATAACGAAAGAATACTACAACAGAAAGAAAGACAGAAAGAAAGGAAAGAGAAGAAATGAAAGAAAAGATGCACATCCCCATTCTCTCTTTTCCTCTTTCCTTATGTCTCCTTCCCTCAATTTCAGCTTGCTCTTACTGTCTTTCTTTCTCTCGTTCTTTTACACTCTTTATCATCTGTTGAACTGATTCTCTTCGACTGAATCGTATATATGGTGTAGTGTGTGCAGTGTGTGTGTGTGTGTGTGTGTGTGTGTGTTGGTGTGTGTGTGTGTGGTGTGTGTGTGTGTGTGTGTGTGTTGGTGTGTGTGTGTTTGTAAAAGAGAAAGAGAAAAAAAGAAATGATTTAAATTATTGAGGAGGCCATGACACTTAACAAAAGGCATTCGCTCCGGCACGCTGAGAGACGACTGAGGAGAAGACGAGTGTAAACAGAGTGATTAACACAACCTGACAAGGAGCGAGGGAGAAAAGAGAAAGGGGGTGGATACAGAGAGAGAGAAAGACAGAGAGAGAGAGAGAGAGAGAGAGAGAGAGAGATAGAGAGAGAGATTTGTGTTCTTAAAAAAACATTTGTTTGTATCTCCCTCCAGTGGTCAGATGCCATATACCATATGGCATCTATATATTGTTGAATATATGTACATGATATATGACACACACATACACATTATATATATATATATATATATATATATATATATATATATATATATATATATATATATATATATATATATATATATATGTATGTATGTATGTGTGTCTGTGTCTTTTTAGATGCACAAAACCTGGCAGGCAAGGATGCAAAAACTAAAGCCTTATATCTTTAATATTTCTGAACAAACCAAAAATAGATGCGTTTATTTATAGAGTTGTTGGTTTATATCGCTTGTATAAAGTGCGTGCTGTGCACAGAGTGGCGTTCATCTGAGTTTTGCCAAAAAAATAAATAAATTAAAAATAATAATTTCTTTTCGTTTGAAATATAGTAATATTAAAAATAATAATATAGGAATTATTTTCCATTTCTTCTTGGATCAAGTCCAAAATCTGCACATCACATATTGCTGATCACATATTAGCATTTCACCACTTCTTGGTTTCTCGATTAAACAGAATCGTGACATATTTCCGAGACGCTCCACAGAGAGTGTGAAGGCTGCAGGAGGTCAGCAGGACGCGCTTTGTATTTATCACTTGTGAATGACAAGAATGACATGTTTCTGTGAGTTTCCAGTTATCTGTTATTTGTGTATCTATTAATACACAAACACACATGCACATACATACACACACACACACAAACATGTACACATGCACAAACTTATCACACACACACACAATCTGCAAATGAAACTCATGCATGTACACATTTATAAAAACACATTCACCTAACACACACACACACACACACACACACACACATGATGAGAACACTACATTTGCAGTATGAGGTTGGGCATTCAGAGGATTTTGTTTTGCCAAATGTGTGTTTTATGCACACACACACACACACCCACACCCACACACACACACACACACACACACACACACACACACACACATACCCACACACCCACAAATTTAAGTTGGCTCGATGACAGCTGTCAGTCACCAAATGCTCAAATGCTCTTGATACTCATTTGTGTTTGAAAAGATGTGTGTATGGGTGTGTGTGAATGTGCATAGGTGTGTGTATGTGTGTGTATGTAGATGTGTCTTTCTACGTAAGGGCCTGTGTGTGTCTGTGTGTTGTAGAGGAATTTGATAATAATATATTATATATCTCTCTATGTAAGGCCTGTGTGTATCTGTTTGTGTGTGTGTGTTTGTGTGTGTGTGTGTAGAGGTGTCTCTTTATGTAAGGGCCTCTGTGTGTGTGTGTGTGTGTGTGTATGTAGATTTGTCTTTCTACGTAGGGGCCTGTGTGTGTGTGTGTGTGTGTGTGTGTGTGTGTGTGTGTGTGTTTGTTTGTGTGTATGTATGTGTGTCTCTGTATCTACGTGGCCTGTGTGTGTGTGTGTGTGTGTGTACGTGTGCGTGTGTGTGTGTGTATGTAGATGTGTCTTTCTATGTAGGGCCATGTGTGTGTGTATATGTAGATTTGTCTCTCCATGTAAGGGCCTGTGTGTGTGTGTGTGTGTTTGTGTGTTTGTATTCTCCCCTTCTTTTCATCACAAAGCAGTTGGAGAGGAAACTACCTCTGGTCCTAGCACAGGGGCCCCGAGGGGCCAAACATCTGAAAAGTTGGCATAAGTCAAGCCGAGTCCAAGCGCAAACATTTCCTGCAGCAACACGGACGAGTGAAAAGTGAAATTGTTTCATCCTGGAAAGACGAACAACCCAAACCAGGAAAAAAAAGGAAAGGGGGTTAACAAGCTGCGTCGAAATCTATAAGCGCTCCCGAGCCACTTAACCTCGGCTCAGGCGTCTCACAGCTGAGTGACAGTGTGAGTGTGTGTGTGTGTGTGGGTTTATGTTTTTATGTACAGTTGTGACAGCACAAACACAGCTTGCTTGTTCCGTTTCTATAAATTCCTTCTCCTCTGCGCGCATGGGTCGCGCACTAACCCCACAGCTGTACAAAAAAACAACAACAAACAAACAAAGAAACAATTAGAAGAGCCTGACAAACAAAACTCACTGCTTCTTCCGAATGCTCGCTGCGGCACAGGAAGGCTCGCGAGGAGCGAACCGAGCGGAACGAAACACTCGCTGATCTGAAACACAACGCTCTCTCGCTGAACAGACGATCCCTGCAGGACACACGACCCCCGTCCCCGCTCCGGCTGCACTGCTTCGTCGGTAATTACGATCTTGTGCGATAGAAAAGAAATAACCCTGAAGCAGGGAGTGAGGAATATCCATATAACCATAACCACATCCATATAACAGACCTAAAAAAAAGGAAAAAAAAAGATTAGCACCTACAAAAAATTCTCAAGGACGCATCAAAACAAACATGGCAGCCCACGTGCAGTAGCAACGATCTTCAAATGACCGTTTCTTGTGTACCTTCAGGGCTCATTAGATATGCAAGAGCTCATACTCTATGTATCAGAACAAAAAAACACATTTCGGGGGGGTTTTGTACGGACGAAAGTTTGCGCGTGGTATACCATTGTGCTACGAGACAGGGTAGAAATGCGTGAAAACATTTGGAGATTAGCTGTGTCCTAATAATTTTGCCTATTAAATTCCTCTATATTATTTGGTCAGTAAGATCATTGGGAGATGCTTATGCTAGACGTCTCACTCTGGCAGCCAATTTAGCATTCCTAATTGCATGAGCTGTCTCCAGCCAATCACATTGGAGAATTCACACTTAGAATAGAATAGCCGTTTATTGTCGCATATAAATTACAGAACCGTGAAATTCTTTCCTCGCATATCCCAGTTTGTTTGAAAGCTGGGGTCAGAGCGCAGGGTCAGTCATGATACAGCGCCCCCTGGAGCACAGAGGGTTAAGGGCCTCGCTCAAGGACCCAAGAGAAGCCATACCAAAGATCGAACCCCCCCGACCTTCCGATCAGTAGCCCAGCTCCTTAAACCACACTTAACACATGTTTTATCCCACATCACTGCTATATTCTGATCCAGAATGTAGTCATATCATGTGACTTTGTGTATCAAGAAAAAAGACGAAGGATTGGTTGTAGCTATTATTGTTAGCAAGGATAGTCAGAGCGTCCTGATTGGTCGGAAGGTTTTCTGACACCTCACAAATCTCAAAAAAAGTATAAAACAATGGAAACGGTTAAGCCTTAGAATGTCAAGAAATCTCCAAGGTGCCACTTTTGGTCCCTTGATCAAGGCCCTTCATATGTGTTGTATCATTGCTGACCCTGCCTCCTATTAAGCTGGGATATGTGATGAAAGACCTTCGCTGTTCTGTAACGGAAACAATGCAGATACATGCGTCGATCTAATGACTGTATGAATAATTAATACTTTATTATGCAAATGATTTGGGTGATTAGGAAAGGCATGTAAATAATCTCAACCCTATTTATTTTAAGATTCGTCTAGACTAATGCGGATCGGTCTGTGCATCTAAAAACGCTCTGCAGACAAAAATCATTTCCCAAAAGTTGTTCGTCCACCCAAAAACGTTTACATCTCTGTACTGCACGCGAGCAAATCATAACTTTTATGCAGCACTGGTGAAAAAAAAAAAACAATTTTATGAAGTTTTCACAATTCAAACTGCGATGCATAAATCGATTGTTTTCTATTGTATCCGGAGCGTTCTCAAAAACTGAAAAAGACGCCTCACTGTGGACGGGAGGCCAAAACGGAGAGAGAAAGATCTGCGAAACGAAAAATGGACCGCTTCCATGCCGTTACCATGGAAACGCCGCCGCATCACAATGAGTGACTTAATAAACACCTGACCAATCAGAATCCGGAGATCGATCCACGTTCGTTGCCGCTCTGAACCTGTGTGTGTGTGTGTGTGTGTTTGAAGTTGAATGTAGATGTGTTGTGATACTTGTGTGGTTAATGACAGCCTGCCTCACCGAAGGCGAACGGAGCTGGAAGGTTTAATTGCTGTTTGTCGGGTTTCTTCGCTTACAGTAATTAAACGTGTCTGCGGTTCAAAGCCCCGTTCGCCGAAGACTGATTTACGCCGCAAAACAAACCGAGCGTGCTCGAGAAATGCCTCGAAATAAACTAATGGAGCACTCTTTAGCGACTCGCTCATGCGCGCGCGCACGCACTTGAGTGAGCCGAGCGCCACCGAGAGAACGTGTGAAGCTGTTCGCGGAAAAAGAGTAGCAAAGTGAAAAGAGCAAGAAGCATCCACAGAAGTTTACTGAGTGTTATAAAAGGTGATACAACTAATTGGTGTTGCAATGAAAGCTGTTAAGCCTCGTTGCAAAGCGTGTGTGTGTGTGTGTGTGTGTGTGTGTGTGTGTGTGTGGTGTGAGAGAGAGAGTTGCAGAAAAGGTTCTGAACAGTTTGACGAAGCGTTCAAACAAAAAGCAGAAGTTTGAGGTGAGATAAGCGCAGTGAGGCCCGGAGGAGGAGGAGGAAGAGGATGAGAATGCTTAATCATTCACAACACTTCCTCTTTTCCCAGCTCGTTTTTATCTGCAGCACATTGACACATCTGACCATTTGGTACATCCTCCATGCGATTTAGTACATCCCCCATTCCACATTTCACATCCGATCGCTGCAATAATAACCTCCACTCTTCTGTCAAGATGTTCCACCTCATGATCACCCCACAGTCACCTCACAATCACCTCACGATCACCCCACAGTCACCTCACGATCACCCTACAGTCACCCCATAATCACCCCACAATCATCTCACAGTCACCTCACAATCACCTCACAATCACCCCACGATCCCACAATCACCCCACAATCACACACAATCACCCCACATCACCTCACAGTCACCTCACAATCCCACATCATCTCACAATCACCTCACAATCACCCCACAATCACCTCACAATCACCTCACAATCACCCCACGATCATCTCACAATCACCTCACAATCACCCCACAATCATCTCACAATCACCTCACATCATCACATCACCTCACAGTCACCTCACAATCACCTCACAGTCACCTCACAATCATCTCACAGTCACCTCACAGTCACCTCACAATCATCTCACAATCACCTCACAATCACCTCACAATCATCTCACAGCAAGTCACAACACAGTCACCTCACAATCACCTCACAGTCACCTCACAATCACCCCACAATCACCCCACAATCACCTCACAATCACCCCACAATCACCCCACAATCACACCACAAATCACCCCACAATCACCACCCCACACATCAGTTCACCTCACAATCATCTCACAATCACCTCACAGTCACCTCACAATCATCTCACAATCACCCCACATTAACCTGTAATCATCCCACAGTCACCGCACAATCACTTCATAATTATCCCAGGATCACCTCACAATCACCCTACATTCACCCCACAATAACCGCACATTCACCCCACCATCACTCCACAATCACCTCACAATCACTGCACATTCACCCCATAGTCATCCCACAATCAACTCACAATCACTTTTCAATGACCCTACATTCACTCCATAGTCACCCCACAATCACCCCACAATCACCCTTCAATGACCCTACATTCACCCCACAATCACCCCACAGTCACCTCACAATCATCTCACAGTCACCTCACAATCATCTCACAATCACCTCACAATCACCCCACAATTACCTGACGATCGCCTCACAATCACCCCACAGTCACACCACAATCTCTCACAAATGCTACACAATCTCTCAGCTGTGGGTTGTAGATTTAAAAATAAGCGTTCCGTTTATCTGTATGATTGCTTCCATTTATTTTTAATGGTTTATAAAAATATGTTAGCCTTTCAGCTGCATACTGCCCACACAATATCGCACAATTACTACACAATCTCTTACAATGCTACACAAAAAGTCACGAATGCCGCACAATCTCTCACAAATGCTACTCAACTTTCACAAATACCACACAACCTCTAACAAATGCTCCACACACTATCACAAATGATACACAATCTCTCACAATGCTACACAAACGATCACGAATGATGCACAATCTCTCACAAATGCTACTCAGCTTTCACAAATGCCACACAAGCTCTCACAAATGCTAAAAAAGCTCTTACAAACGCTACGCAATATCTCCGAAATGCTATATAATCTCTTACAAATGCTACACAATCTCTTACTGATGATAATGCTATACAATCTCTCAAATGCCACACAATTTCTTACAAATACCACACAATCATTCACATACACTACACAACTCTCTTCGCAGTTTGCAAAAGATCTCTATCTACAGAGTTCATTTTGAACCCTATTGAACCCTTTTGGGATGATGTGAACCGACATCAGTACATGACTTTACTAACACAATTGTAGAAAAATAAACACAGATCTCCAGAAGGAAACTCAAACATCTAGTGGAACATCTTCCCAGAAGAGTGAAAATTGTTATAATAGCACACCGGGGACTAAATATGGAATGGGATGGTAAAAAAAGCATATATTAAATATTGTAGTGTATAATGTAAAAAGCCTGTGCACAAAAAAATATCCAATATTGTGAGGCATTTGTATTTTTCTGCCATTTTTTTCCCCATCAGTATAAATGCTCTGGAAAACCACACGCTTCAGAAAGAACCCGGTAACGTCGAAACGTGAGCGAGAGCTATCAATCCCAACACAATGTTGTTACACGCTAACAAGGAGTGGAAAAGAGGTACAAATGAAATGGTTTTGCTTTGAGTGTTTCGATTGGCTGAATTGTGTTACCATGGACGCTGGGATCCAATCAAGAGATCCATCCGGGGTGGAGGGGTGGGGTGCGGTGGTGTTGGGGGGATCTGGGGACACGACCCATTCAAGAGCCACATTGCATCGCCACTGACTTGACTTAAAGCTTGTTAGAGCAGCTACACACACACACACACACACACACACACACACACACACACACACACACACACACAAACCTTGTTCAGAGGACATTCAAAAAAACCCTCATTTCCCCACATTTCAGTGTGGAAGCAACGCAACCTCCAGCCCACCCTGTGTGGGATTAACAGCAGGGGCATCGCGCCAAAGCCACTGTCTCCTGCTTAATTCCTCTAACTTCAGGCTACAGAACACACCAGACAAACCAGACACACACACATACACACACAGTCTCACGTTAACTTCTTTGGGTCAATAAAAAAAAAGTAGTGCAATCTTTGTACGGGAAAAACACATAAAATATTGGATGTGGTCCTCGGTCAGATCCGTAAAACGCATGTTTTAAATACTCAAAAGCAATTTTTTAGAGAAGATGAGTGTGTGTGTGCTGTGTGTTAAACGAATCATGCAGTTCTGTAAAAGAAAAAAGCGCGGAGGCTGTGTTTCTGTTTTCTTTCAATAAGAGAAAATAACATTAGATGACATTGTTATTCAATTATGATCTGTAATGCTTCATCTATCCATCGTTCCCTTTGTCCATCAATCCATCCATCTATCTGCCTGCCTATCTGCCTGTCAATTCATTAATTCACCCATTCATCCATTAATCTGATTAAGCTATCTGTCGATCTATACAGTTATCTGTCTGTCTACCCATATATCCTTCATCAATCTAGTGATCTGTCTGTCTCTCTGTCTGTGTCCATTCATTCATCCATCCAGCCATTTTTCCAGTGAACTGTCTTTCTGACTGTCTGTCGATCCATCGATCAATCTGTAAATCTGTCTGTATATCCATCCATCCATCCATCCGTTGATCTATTTATCCTTCCATCCATCAATCAAATTATCAGGTCAATCCATCATTCATCTGCAACCTGTATGTCTGTCCATCATCCAATCATTCAACCATCCACCCATCTGTCCATACATCCAGTGATCCAACCATTTATCCAGCCATCTATCCATGCATCCATCTATCTACAATTCTGTCTATCTGTATGTCTATCCAACCATCCATCCATACATCCACTGATTCATCCAACCATTAATTCATTCATCCTTCCCACAATCCAGTTATCCAATGGTCCATATATTCAATTACCCATCCATCCATCCATCTGTATATCCAGTGATCCAACCATTAATTCATCCATTTATCCATGTATCTGTATGTTTACTGTATCTGTCCAGCATTCATCTATTCATCCACTCTCCATCTATCCAATACTTTATCTATCTGTCGTCTGTCTGTCTGTCTAGCTAGCTATCCATCCATCCATTCATCCATCTATCCATCCATTTTGTGTATAAACTTAAGTATATAATTCAGGAAAAATTAGTCTGAAGCTAAAATAAGTTCCACACTTGGTCATGACTAGAGTTTATTTGTTTCTTTGTTTGTTTGTTTAATTAAACCAGGCCTACTTCGAGTAATTATTTCATCGTTATGACGATCTACATTGTGCAATCAAGATTTTTACACACAGCCACCAAATTCAGAGTGTCTTCCCTGCTCACGGTCCTGGGAATGTTCTCCTGATCCATCTGCTTCCTGTGTGTGTGTTTGTGTGTGTGTGTGTGTGTGTTTGTGTGTGTGTGTGTGTTTGTGTGAAGCAAAGCTAATTAGGCGTTGAAATTTTTACAGACGGTATTAGTAATTCTGCCGGCTTTATGTTCGGTGAATGAAAGTTCAAGTGAGAAGATCTCCACCTGCGAGCACGTAAATATTATGAAGGTTCTTCAGTCCATGATGGACAGGAGGAGGAAAGAGAAGGGCTGCGGATTAACATTCCAGCGAGTGCGGATCTGCCAAGACACTCAAAAGAACGCCTGAGTCACAACTGGCATTTTAATCGCCTCACACACGCGCACACACACACACACACACACACACACACACACACACACACACACACACACTCACATAGAATGCTGTGGAGAAAATGACAGGTATACTATGAAATTCAGTTTCACACACACACACACACACACACACACACTCAGGCTCCCATCTGCTCGGCTACACAGCACCAGCCGCGAGCTCGTCACTGTCACTCGCAGCTGGCCTATTCTCCCGTCACTTCTCCACTGAGATGGAGGGAGGAAGAGTTCGCTCCTCTTGTGTGCCTTTTTCATTGCGTCCTCCATCTCCATCCCTCCACCTGCACTCCTCCTTCCTTTTATTCCTCTCCTGAGCTTGAGAGACAAGAAGACACGAGGCGGCCTGGTCTGCTTACTGTAGCATGTAACGCCCCCCTCCCCCTTACACAAACACACACACACACACACACACACACACACACAAACACAAACAAAACACACTTTCGATATTTCCGCTGATGTTTGAAAAAAAAATCAGTTGATTTGCTAGCAAAAAATTGCGCCGCAACATTTACCTTGTGCGAGGGAGAGCCCAAGATTCTGCCAACAATTAACAGGACAGACGGACATCTATATTTCCTCCGTTCTGTATATAAATGAGCAGTCAGTCGTTGACGAATGATTTGTTCGTTTGGAACGAGTCTTTAATCTGACTCACGAGAATGAGTCGTCGCAACGAGTGATTTGTTCATTTTCTCTGGAGATTACGTACAGGAAACTGAATCGACTCGTTCACCTCCTGACTCATTTAATCCAAATTGAAAGGGTTTCTAACTAAAACGATTAGATTAATCCGTCTCTAGTATAAACCGCTTTTCTGTTTTTTTTGTGTTTGATTTTCCAGAATAGATTTGCTGGGAAAAAAAAATGGTGAACCAACCAGACCTTTGTTTATACACAAAATTTTATTATCATATATGTAGGTAGTAGTATACAGAGAATACGACACAATTATATCACAATAGAATTGCGTTATATGTGTAAACATGGCAACCAGAAACTAGTCTGTCATTGATACTAGACAATTTTTCACAGATGCTACACAATTTCTCTTAAATGTGATACAATCTCTCACAAATACTACACAATCGCTCGCAAATGCTATACAGTCGGTCAATGATACTATGCAATTTTTCACAGATGCTACAAAATCACTCTTAAATGCGACACAACCTCTCATAAATGCTACACAATCTCTCACAAACACTACACAATCTCTCACAAATGCTACAGACTGTCACTGATAGAACGCAATTTTTCACAGATGCTTCACAATCTCTCTTAAATGCTACACAATCTCTCACAAAGGCTATACAGTCTAACAAATACACGGCCACCTGGTGGAAATGCCAGGTATTACAGGACAAGACTCAAATTATAATTATGATATGATTTTAATTGGACAATTGTGTACCAATCTTCTACCAATGTGTACCAATGTGGCCCCCAAGCTGTAGTTTGCCCACCCATGTTTTATATCATTTACAATGACTTATCCAAAATATCTTATATTTCATAAAGGTGTGGTGGGGGGGCCTTGCTCTGGGGCCCTGGATTGGTGTGTCTGGGATTTTATCCTTCCATCCATCCATCTATTTTGTGTACAAACTTAAGTATATAATTCAGGAGTTCAGGAGAAATGAGTCTGAAACTAAAATAAGCTCCACACTTAGTCATGAGCTAGAGTTTGTTTGTTTGTTTAATTAAAACAGGCCTACTTCAAGTAACTATTCAATCATTAGGACGATTGTACAATTCAAATGCCTTCACCACTACCAACTTTATTGCAAAAGTTTTTGGAAGAACCACATGCGGCTGGAAAAGTCGCTTGTCCCGATATACATTTGTCCAAATGGGAGTAGCGACGACAAGACGCGCAAACATCGCTACGATAAAACCGCAAACAAGTTCTACTATCCCGCCCACACGCCTCCACGTCCACCACCTGTGACCTGAGAATCGTATCTTCTTCTTCTGCTGCCTCTTCAGTAAACAAATAAATAAATAAATAAAATAATTCGTAGCTTTCTTTCTCCCAAGCTGTGTTTTTTTTTCCTCCAAAAAAAAAGCATACAAGCTGTAACACTCCAGGCCTCGTCAGAGGCTATTTGGGAACCATCTGCTTCGTCGAAACATGTTAGAAAGCGGAAGGATTTCAATGTGAATCCTCAGCGCTTCGTTAGATCTGTGCAGAAACGGACAAAAGCGAGCAGGTCTTACCACCTGGATGGATCCGTCGGTGCATTGGGACGCCAGGTTTCAGCGTCGACGCGTCTGAGGAACAGTGAATGGTGTAGATGCATTTGTGCAGTTTCATTTATGCAGAAGTCTGCTCTGTGTACGTGTGTGTACGTGTGTGTGTGTGTGTGTGTGTGTGTGTGTGTGTGTGTGTATATGTGTGTGTGTTGTGGTCAGTTCGGTCTCAGTCATCCTCCACCACCACTCTACATACTGTGTGAAACCGACCTCGTCTTCATGTCAACTGAACTTCATGATCAGTTCTTCGATAAAAATAGGGACATTTCTATGTATCTATGATTGAGTGTGTGTGTGATTGTGTGTGTGTGTGTGTGTGTGTGTGTGTGTGTGCACAAAAGCTGTTTTTTCTCTCCACTGTGTCCTAGCAGGTACTCAACCTTCTTTGAGAGATGGAGCTTGTTTTGTGTTCTGCTTATCTGTTCCTCTTTCGCTTTAAAGCCACTTAACCACGATGCTGCGGAAACACATGCGAGTATACACACACACACACGCACACACACACACACACACACACAAATATTGCTGCCAGCTTTCCCACATGCTCCACCAACCCAAACCAGAGCAGAAAGAAGAGGCTGCAATAAACAATGCTAAAGGTAATTATGTGAAACCAACACAGGGCCTTTATTTATAACACACTCAGAAGCACAAGGTTTTATATATATATATATATATATACATATATATATATATATATATATATATATATATATATATATATATATATATATATATATACACACATACAGTCTTTCCATCACGTTTTCTCTCTCTCTCTCGCTCGCTCTTATATATATATATATATATATATATATATATATATATATATATATATATATATATATATATATATATATATATATATAGATATATATATCTATATATATACATATATCTATATATATATATATATATATATATATACACACACATACATACACACACATATGTATATTATTATTAACAGTGTTATCATTGTTATATTATATGTTTGTAAACTTATTTACTATTTTTTCCCTTTTGATAACATGACAAAACTGAATTTGTTTTTTTTTTTTTCATTTTAAATCCAAGAAAAAATAAGAAACAAAAAAAAATAGAAAATGTTTTTTTCCGCATATCTAATAGAACATCTTTTTATAAGATGCACCTGGTATATTTATTTCACTATCGTTTATATTTACAGCATTCGGCAGATGCTCGTCTCCGCAAGCGACTTTTACAATTACACTGCCTTCTTTGTACAAACGAACACTTGAGAGCTAAGGGCCTCATTCAAGGGCCCGGCGGGGCTAGTCCTTTTATTCGATGTTTGGCTTTTAAACGGCCTGAAGTTTTGGAATGAAGTTTCCACGCTGGGAAAATACTTCAGGAAGAAAATTAACCAGAAAACAAACCCTACAATATAATAAAAATAAAATAATAATAATAATAATAATAATAATAATAATAATAATAATAATAATAATAATAATAATAATAATAAACAACACTGGAAACTCCCTTTAAAAGAAAATCCACAACTCGTGTGAGGAGCTTCATCTCGTAACTTAGCCACACTTTTCTCCTCCTCTGTGCCCGAAAGAGCAGGATGGAGGGATGATGTAAGACTCGTGCCATCAGGAACATGTGGACTGGTATCTGTGGCTCGATGGAGAGAGGGAGAGTTTATGTGCTCGGGGTTTATACAGAGTGCAGTGTAATGCCTTAATGTTCCACTCAGCACTTACACCGTCATTACAACACACACACACACACACACACCACACACACACACACACACAGACACACACACACACACACACACCCAGACACACCCACACACACACACACAGACAAATACACCTCCGTCTCTCTCTCTTTACATCTCACTCTATCTGTCACACTATTAGTCTCTCCCTCTATCTCTCCCTCTATTAATCTCTACCTCTATCACCCTCTCTCACTCTCTCACATTATCAATCTCTCTGTCTATCTCGCTCTCTCCGTCTATTAATCTCTCTTTCTATCTCTCTCTCTCTCTCTCACTCTCACCATCAGTCTCTACCTATATCACTCTCTACATCTCTCTCTCCCTTTATTAGTCTCTCTCTCTATCTTGCTATCCATCTCTCCCTCTATCTCTCTCTCCCACTATTAATCTCTCTATCGTTCTATTTATCTCTCTCTCTATCTACCTCTCTTGCTATCAATCTCCCCCTCTATCTCTCTCTTTCTCACTCTATCAATCTCTCCCTCTATCTCTCACTCTCTCAGACTATCAATCTCTACCTCTGTCACTGTCTCTCTGTCTCACTATCAATCTCTACCTCTATCTCCCTCAACCTCAATCACTCTCTCTCTCTGTCTCACTCTATCAATCTCTACCTCTCTCTCTCTCAATCTCTCTCTCTCTCTCACACTATTTCTCTGTCTTACTTTCTCATGCTATCAATCTTTCCATTCTATCAATCTCTGTCAGTCTGTCTGTCTGATCTGTGCTGCATGCTGTCACTAGTACATTCTAACATCCAAAAAAAAAAAAAATCCACGTAATATCGAGATCATTTATGCAGGACATGATTTGAAAAGCGGGACTATGAAACCTGAAACCTGTTCTTCTTCAACACTGTTCTTCTGGATTCTTCTCTTTTACAAAATATACCAGCAGATCCTGTTTCTGAAGTTAAGGACCATTTACAGCATCGAGATTGGCTTCAATCCTGAACTTGGATTTGAGGAAGCACAGTTTAAATAAGTCTGGCTTTCCGAGCACTTGTGTGATAATGATGATGATGATGATGATGATGATGATGATACTTGTGCGGTATATGAGTTTCGGGGGGTACTATGGGAAAAAAGGTCAGGAGGAGAACAAAGAAGAAGCGCTACCGGCTGCAGCTCAGAATATCAGACGCGAGGAGACCGCACAAGATCGAGAATGAAGAAGAACCACATGAACTCACTGGAAGGTGATGGATCTCGGTCGGCACTTGTGATGTTGATCCCAGATTCCCGGGGCGGAGCGCTGACATGCTCGGAGACTTCCCTCAGGGGTGTAGCCGGGTGTCGAGCGTCTTCTGTACTGCTCCCGGCTGGTTCCTCTGCTGTGGAGATCTGCCGAGGGGAACACACGTGCTTAGATCTTTATACGTCGCAGGCAATCGGATACGAAGGAAAAGTAGCAAAAGAAGAAGGAAGCAGAATTAGTTTTGTTGGGCCACACATATAAAAGTGTGAATCCCAAATAAACAGGTTTCCACATTGATCTGATTTCACTTTCTACATTAAAACGTTTATATTACGTCTTTGGAAGGAGTCTCCAATGCCAAGACGACACATTTCTGCTACCGAGACGCTTAAAAAAATATGATCACCAGATAGCATTAAACACTCATTCCCAAACACTCATCCCCTACTCCACACCTCCGGCTCCTGCAGGACTACACCCTCTTCCTATTACTCTCTCACTCACTCTATTTCTCTCTCTATCTCTCTCTCTCACTCACTCTATCAATCTCTCTCTATTTCTCTCTCTCTCTCTCCCTCACTGTCACTCTCTCCCTCTGACTCTCTCTCTCCCTCATTCTATCAATTTCTCTCTATTTCTCTCTCTTTCTCCCTTTATCTCTCTCTCTCGCTCACTTTATCACTCTTCCTTGCTCTCACTCACTTTATCAATGTCTCCCAGTATCACTCAGTCTATCACTTCATCTCTCTCCCTCTCTCTCTCACTCAATCACTCTACCAATCTCTCCCTTTATCACTCACTCTATCACTCTCTCTCTATCTCTCTTTCACTCTATCACAGTATCTCTCTCTGTTTCTCTCACTCAAGATCACTCTCTTCCTCTGTATCTCTCTCTCTCACTCACTTCCTCTATCATCTCTGTTTCACTCTGTCAATCTCTTCCACTATCTCTCTCCTTCTGTCTCTTACTATCAATCTCTCCCTTTCTCTCTCTCTCCCTCACTCAATAAATCTCTCCCTCTATCACTCTCTCTCTCTCTTTGTCTTGCTCTCTCTCTTTCTCTTGCTTTCAGTCTCACTCTATCAATCTCTCCCTTTATATGTCTACAAGTTACAAACCCGATACGACTGATGAAACCGCTCCCCTCTTAAAAACGAGCCCTTTGGATTCGTCGCGCCGCCATGTTGTATGTGGTATTTGGTAAGGCCCTATATTTAAGTCTCTCTGAATAAAAGGCCATAAATGTATTGTTGTGCAAGTGATGTTTTTGGATGCAGAGCTGGTCTTGAACCTTTTTGGTAGCACCTCTTACAATCTTTATGGAATCCTGAGAGGTATCAACCACATCAAACCTTCCTTAGTGTTCGTTAAATCATCCGGGTCGCTTACTGTTCGGTATCTCTGTGATCCCAGCCCCATCCGTTCCTGTTGGGCCCTTCAGCAAAACCCTTAACCCTCCTTGCTCCAAGGGGGGGGGGGGCGCTCTGACTATGCGTAAAATGTATATAAATCTATAAATGTGACGCATTTACAATCCAACGCCGCTTTGTCGATTGTTCTCCGGAATTGCTCCAGCCTTGACCTCTGACACCACTACTAACAACTGTCGGTATTTTGATTAGCGCTGAATAAAAGAAGAAGAGAGAAAAGAGGAGGCCGTTTTTCGTTTGACAAGGCCGCTGACGCGAGACAGCACACTCCGGGAATGAGAGAGACAGCTACAGAAAGACAACAGACGAAGTGTTGAAAGTGTTGAAAAGACACACATACACACACACATGTGGGACGAGAGGAAAAAGCCATAACAGAAGAATAACAGGAGGAGCTGTCAGGGAGGGATGTGCGAGCAACAGAGGTAGGGGAGACGACTTAAAAGCGGCTCTGGCGTTGACGAGCACCGGCGAGATCGGCAGCCGATCCGCCGCGCCACCGAGCGACAAAAGGAAAGCCCGGGGCTGATGAAATAAACACGACTTCCTTCAGGATACAGAGAGGCAAAAAAAAGAAAAAGACCAAGCCCAAACCGGAGACGTTGTTGTCAAAAACAAAAAAAGACACACATATGACGCGCACAAATAAATACCAGCCCTAATTACTTCTCATGAGGAGAGAGGCGTTTTTTTTAGACTTTGTAGACAGATTGAGCAGGACATGATGGGTAGATACCAAATTCCTGAGTGATTTATTTGATCCGAGTTGCTTAGCAGCATGTTCGCGGGCTCTGGCACGGTGGAAGAACTTCATTAAAGGCTAATCATAGGCACAGAGCAGCACCACAAACCTGAGTCTTTTGGCAAACAACTAAATCATTCAAATAATTTCTTGACATTATTAGCTGAAATAATAGCTGAGAAATCTTATGGTCTTGTGACAACAAAATACAGAATATTTTGGCATCTGGAGTGGCATCCAAGGAACATCTTCCCAGAAGAAGCACTTCGATACGATACTTCTATTAAAAATCGCGATACCAATACCAAACTCATTCATTTATTCATCTTCTACCGCTATATCCGATCTTCCATCGGGTCACGGGGAACCTGTGCATATCTTAGGCGTCTACGGGCATTAAGGCAGGATACACCCTGGATGGAATGCCAACCCATCGCAGGACACACACACTCACATTCACACACACATTCACACACATTCATAACACTAGGGACAATTTTCCACGGTGCCAATTAACCTACTGTGCATGTTCTTGGACCAGAGGGAGACCGGAGAAAAACCCCCTGAGGCACGGGGAGAACATGCAAACGCCACACACACATGGCGGAGGAAGGAATCGAACCCGGACCCTGGAGGTGTGAGCCGAACGTGCTAACCACTACGCCACCGTGCCCCTCAATACCAAATTAATAATATAAAAATATTTGTTTCAATGAAAAAAAAATAACCATTGTTTATTGTTTAACAGTCTAAAAGTACATAAAAATGAATGAAAATCTTTCATTTTTAATTATTTACAAAGTTTAAAACCTACTCGACTTGCGATTGACACACACACTGCCCCTATAGTCCAACCTTCAGAACTACAGTCGTATTTTCTTTTTTAAGAATAGGGTATTGCAGTACCTTTCTAGTACCGTATATCATGCAGTTATTTTATTAATAATCGAGGACTCTAGCGATTATTCCATCGAGTAATCGGATAAGAACGGCTTTATTTTTAGTAAACACTTATACAGAATATACAATTATATTTTTTTATTACCGACAAAGACATCTGTGGAAACTAAACCCATTTAAATTTACTAGCCATGTTGGAGATGTGGAGGAGAGTGGAGGTTAGGGCGGGTACTTTAAATGTTGGTACTATGATTGGTAAAGGTTTTATGATATGATGGAGAGGAGAAAGGTAGACGTGTGTTCAGGGGACATAGTGGAAACGGGGTAAGGTCAGGAGCATTGAAGGTGGGTTAAACAACCCCACAAGTTTCAATGACTTTTAGACCAAATACCGCTTTGTGGTACTCTCCTCCACATGGCTCATGGTTTCTTTTGTGCAAGAAAATGGGAATGATGTGTGCAAGAAAATTTCTGAAAATGAATGGACATATATATGTATTTTCTAAATAAAGGCAACAAAATGTATGAACATCTCTAACTATCACGTTGAGTAAAGATATCCAATAAACTCCATCACATTAAATCTTGCATCATTATTGTTAAAGCTGATATAAAAAAAAATCCAATACTGTATAAGGATTAAAAAAAAAACTTACAATGAGTAGAAAATTAAGACAGGTTTAGATTATACTTAAATAATGGTCTATGTTTAAAATGATTTCAAATTGTCCACTAGTATAAAATATATACATTACGAAAGTTTTCTTGATTTTCATTTACTATTAAGAGTTTTTGGGCCCATGAATTTTCTTTCTATGCGTGATCTAAAAGACTGGAGGTGGAGGAGATTTTCATCTGAAGTGACGAGGATGGACAGCATTAGAAATGAGTTTATTACAGGGACATGCAGGAGAAAGAGGAAGTCCAAGGAGGAGGTTTGTGGATGTGGTAAGGGAAGACATAGAAGAACTGTAGTTGTGGTAAAAGAGGCAGATGTAGAGGACAGGTTAGTGTGGAGAAGGATGATCAGATGTGACGACTGCTAAAGGGAACAGCCAAAAGCTGGAAGATCAAAATGCAAATACAAATAGATAAATAAAAAAAACAAACAAACATATATTTCAAATTGTAAAAAGAAGGCATAGCGGAAAAAGTAAACATTACGGCTATTTAGAGAATAAACCCACTTAATTGTCTCTCTACATACTGTTGTGTGTGTGTGTGTGTGTGTGTGTGTGTGATTACAATTTAAAAAAAAATAAATGATCACAAACTTTGTAATGTTTTCAATGCTGCATCGTCTTCTGTGTTGTCCAGAATAAGTTTACCAAGTGGTGTGTCAGCATTAATGGTCCGTGAGGAAACACTTCTTTGTGTGTAATGAATTTGCCTTGATGCTTTTTTGTATTCAAATTACTCATGTAATCATTCCAGCCCTAATTAAAAACGTTTAGAAATTTCATCAACATCAATTTGCTATGGGACTAAAGAAATGAAATGCCTAATAACCACGGTAAGGGTCACAGTAACATCCTCTATTATCTGTCTGTTTCGTGCCACGCCCCCAGAATTTGCATATTTAAATCCGATTTCAATCTCAAGCGAAATAAACTCTTATTTGTCTAATAGATGACTTATCCAGATCTACTAGACCAAGGTTCCTGGCCCCGCAACCATCATCTCCATCGAGCGGCGCTCTGAGCTGCAGTAAAGATAGACCGACGTGGGAGAAAATTCACACAAGTGACCTTTATCCGATTAGCGCATCATCTCCACACACAACCTCCGCACAACGCCGTGAGCAACGCCGTGACTGCGTTACGCGCGGGGCTTTGACCTCTCCATATAAATATGTGCAGGTAAACACTCCGGGTCGTGCATGTCGGGGGAATCCACCTACAGACACGTTTCCAGCGTACGGTCTGCACTCTTTTTCTACTGGACGCCTTTTTTTTTCCTCCCGCCGTCGATGAGAAGTTTGCAGGGGAGTCGATTTCAGCAACTCTGTGAGTCACCAGACGTGAGGCTCGGATAAGATGAAAGTGTTACCTAATAGAAGACAAAGTCTTTATTCTCTTTACAGGGAGCTCATTTTACTGATCTGACAGCAATCGAACAGAGTGTATGAGTGTGTGAGTTGAGGAGGGAAAAAAAAAGGTTACAAAGAACAAACAAGGGTTGGAGAAATTGCAAAATAAAAATACATGCTTGAAGGATGCAGCTGAGAATACAGACTCAGAAATACAAAGATATACAAAAAGCAACAAACAATAATCATTTATTTACATGGCTACAAAATACCATAGATACTGTACCTAATGTATACATATTTACATTACATTTACATTTGCAGCATTTTGCAGACGTCCAGAGCGACTTATCCATATCCTATATATATATATATATATATCTATATATATATATATATATATATATATATATATATATATATATATATATATATATATATATATATATATATATATATATATATATATATATATATATATATATATAAACGAATGGCATTATAAAGTTGTCATTATTTCTACTAGAAAATTATGTAATGAAAACGAGTGTTCGTTTCAGTCTTCGAGTTCAGTCCTTCTCTAGATATCCTCCACCTAAGGAGAGACACGTCTCCAATCGTGAGATGAGCTGGTGAGGTCCATCTATTTAGCTCTTGAGGGAAAAACAATACCAAGGAACTTCTCCACCAGCTCATCCATCATTTGGTGTGAGGATAAGTGTGTTGTTGTGGAGGATATTTAGAAGATGTGTATAAGTTCACGACCAATATTTATTTTTCATTACAGTATTATGCTCCGTGTTTAGTTAAATGGATTAGACAGATTTTTGTAATCGAATTACTTGAGGAATCATTGCAGCCCTACTATATATATATATATATATATCTATATATATTATATATATATATATATATATATATATATATATATATATATATATATATATATATATATATATATATATATATATTAATGTGCCGCACACATACACACACAACGCTACATGGAAAACCTCCAAGAATGCATTAAGTACATTTCTTCACCTTTATCTGGGTTTTCAAGGTATGAATAATTTGCTATACGAAATGTAAGGCATTCTACACATTATTGCGATTCAGGGCGTTGGGGTTGTGCCAAAGGAAACGCATTTATCAGCTGCCTGAGGGTTTTTCTAATCATGCCTTAAAGCTGTTTTAGAGAAATTCTCAATGCTGCTAAATCGAAAGTGGCAAAGGGTGACGAAATATAAAGGCAATTAGTATTGAAGACAAGCACTAAACACACACACACACACACACACACACGCAGAGAGAGAGAGAGAGGGAGACAGGCAAATACATACGCAGTTAGAAACTTAGGAGTAAATATGCTGAAACAGGAGGCAAGTCAGTACCGGTACACACTCTATCGACCCATCCAGCCAGCCTCCTGGGCCTAATTAGCTCCGAACTTCCTGCGGTGGACAAACACCAGCCACTTTCACGCCGTGTCTAATGAGAGCAGGAGAGCTCGACGTGGGTCACGTCCTGTACCACCTACCGTCACCGCATCCTCTTCTCTCCAGCCTCCAGGAACCGAGACGCAGCCTTTCAGAACAACTGCCCGCAACGCGCCCGCACGGACGCTTAATTAAACTCACCAGGGACAACAGGAGCCACGGATATATTACTCATCACATGAAAGTGACAGGGAGAAAGGGCAAAATGACATATGACAGAAGTCACTGAGGTCAGTAGGAAAGACTGACGGAAACATCAGAATATTTTCTCAGGACCAAATGCGAAAAAGTCGCATATGTTATGTAAATAATAATACAATTAAAGAATGTATATCTAAAAGGCTATTCACAGGTGGACAAAAATTTGGTGATGTCATTTTGAACATCCCGTTCGTCATTTAGTCCCCATCTGTTATAATTAGCTCAATAAAGCTAAATAACTATAGTACGCTAACATTATTTATCCAGTTATTCAATCACTAGCTAATATTAATGAGACTAGCGTTAGCTAATGTTTGCTAATTAGTGTTAGCTAATGTTCACTAAGTAGTGTTAGCTAGTATTAATGAGACTAGTGTTAGCTAATGTTTGCTAAGTAGTGTTGGCTATTATTAATGTGACTAGTGCTATTGCTACTTCCTTGTCTACACTTCTGTTGTCAATCATTCCGCATCCACACTGAAAAGGTTTACTGCCCCGTACTGTGCACGAGGTGCGAGGTGCTTCGACTCCGCATTATTCCCGCCCGACATTTCTTTACTTTCCGAGTCTTCGAAACGTCGCGGCAACGTCTGGAAGTTTTCTAAAGCCTCACGCACAGTCCGCACAGTGATGCACAAACAGCGTTTTTCAAATGTGTCCACTGTGGAGCCGTTTTCAAAAAAGCTCCATTGTTCAAACATAAATACATTAGTGTGGACATGGCCTTGATTCAAAGTCCTTAACCACTGAGCTGAGTCACACATACTATTGTTATTATTACTGTATTATTAATTTTGGTAGATTTGATAGACGCCCTTATCCAGAACAACTTACAACTGAGCAATTGAGGATCAAGGGCCTTGCTCAGGGGCCCACTCATGGCAGCTTGGTGGTGCTGGGATTTGAACCAGCGATCTTCCAGTCCAGAGTCCAATGCCTTAACCACAGAGCTACCACTTCCATATATTATTATTATTATTATTATTATATATTTTTTTATTATAATTAATTTGTTTGATTAAGTGATTATAAGAATGAGATCTGGGACACCGATTTATGTTCTTTCATTGCTTCTTGACCCTTTAGTGGCCCTCGATGCTGCGACCTCAGGGATGCGGGAACAGGAAAAGGGTAAGTGCAATCGATTTGCACTTCCTGCCTGGCTGGTCCTTCACAGTGGGGTGAGCTGACTGCTTAACTGTCTGCCTCCCAGCACGCCCCTGAACTCAGCTGACCACAGACAGTGTGTGTTTGTGTGTGTGTGTGTGTGTATGTGTGTGTTTGATTGTCGTTGTAAGTGAACACAGCCATGACGGAAGAACAGTGGCCCCATGTCGATGGCATAAAAGGAAGTAAAGTCATTGTTTTGCTCTCCAGCCGTTACGATTTTATCTTAAACACACACACTAATTCACAGGGTCCGTGTTCAGGCGTCTGTTGTGTGACAGTTCATATCCATAAATGTTTGAACAGTTGTTAAAAAAAAAAAGCGTCTTTGCATAAAAGGGTAAGTTCAAATGATGACACATGCTGTTGAGGTTTTTTTTTAACTTGACAAGTTCAAAACCAACGGCCTCATCTTCAAAACCACAGAGCTAAGCTGAGCAAACATGGCATGACAATTAACATCCTAACCGATTAAATAAAAAGAAACAACAAAGACAAATTGAATTGAAAGACATTTCCCACACTTTTTGCCACAAGGAATCAGACTACATCAAATCCTCAATTAATTTCCCAATTCAGATCAGACCTGACATATTAGATCAATAAGACCCGCCTCTTTCTGACCGGATATATTAACAAGCTCCACCTCTCTTTGACATGTTATTTGTCAAGCCCTGTCAACATGCCTTATAAACAAGCCCCGCCTCTCTAAATGTTACACCAGCAAACCCCACCTCCTTCTGACCTGTTACACCAACATGCATCTCACTAATATCAACTTACTCATTTACCTGTCATATTAACAAGCCCCGCCTCTCTCTGATATCAATAAGCCCCGCCTCTCTCTGACCTGTTATATCAAAAAGCCTTGCAAAATTTTTCCTGGCCTGTTATATCCTCAAGCTCCGCGTCTTATCTAGTAAAAATCCCTGCCTCACTCCGATCTGTTATATCGACAAGCCCCACCCCTCCGTGACCTGTAATATCATCAGGCTCCACCTGTGACTGCAGAAAGGTCTGAAACTGCATAAATCAGCGTATAAAACAAACAAATAATAAACCACAAACAAAAAATATAGCTGAACAATCTTTTTTTTTTTTCTTCCCTTCCTGTGGACAGCCAGGCGAAATAAAAAGCGCACTGCAGACGGACAAAGTCGTAAAAGGCTTATCCTCAATTTCGAGTCGCACAAATCAAATGTGCGAGATCGAAATCAAATGAGCGTGACCGGAAAGCCGTAGACAAATCGTTTACCCTCTCAGACTCTGCGCTTGGCCTTTTCGAAAAGGGCAGATCGGAAATAAAATTGGCCTACAAATCCTGTGGCGTACATCCCACACATGAGCTTCCTCTTCACTAATACAGCCATAAATCCAACAAACCCTCAGCGAGTCGTCCTGTGCACAGCTCCGCATCGATTTCCTCAGTACACATTCTAATGGCCGCTCTATTCAGCGTCTCGTTAGGAACCTGTGCACAGGGGCTCTCTGTAATGGCCGTGTCGTTTCTAATAAAAGCCCTTCGAGGCAAAGGTAGAGCGCTGCTGTCCGCACACACACACACACTCTGCTAAGCTGTTAGCCGGAGGCACAGGGGTAATTGCGGTACTATGCAAAACAATCACAACAAGCCCGTTCAATTAATGAAGACGAACAGGAAAAAGGAGAGACAAGAACATCCAACAAGATGGAGGCACAGAGACCATCCGGATAGCGCTTTACACGGACACGTGGACGAGACCTTGTGAAACTGTGAAGAGGGCTCGGTCGCTTAACACGTTTCCCCTCACATCGGTTAAATCACAGGGTTGAATCTCGCCTCCGCCTGCGAATGCACAGTGTGGGGGTTCTCCTTATGCATTCAGGGGGTTTTCCTCTGGGTGCGTTGGTTTCCTCCTCCGGTCCAAAACACATGCCGAATAAAGGCACAGCAGAAAATATTGCTGACTACAAACCGAAGTCTACATATATACGTTTGTGTATGCGCGAGGGCGCAATATATTCTCGCCTCACACCCAGTTTTACCTGATAAACCGCAAACCACAATGAAGACGAAGCAACACAAGGCAGGGGTCAAAGCCTCCTGCAGGAGTGACGAGATTATAATATTTCCTGTTCATCCTTGCTGTGCATTTCAAGCCTGGTTTTCTCCTTAGACAGAACCCATATGCCCTCTGCTGGTTGAAAACGAAACTGCAGGAAAAAAAAAAACAAAAAAAAAAAAAAACAAAGCAGGAGACCTAAAATAAGATCGTGTCAAATGGCGTAGGATCACATAAGCTTCCTGCCCAATGTGCCATGAATCATCAAAATATAATGTTATGTTACCCGAACAGAGGACGAGGGGACCTTTCAGATGGAAAGACCATCAGGGCTGGAACAATACGAGCTAACAGGAGGAAGGATCTGAAGACCAAAACGTTTTTCCCCTTTTTCCGACTGTGACATTTCCTTGTTGGACAACGGCGATGTATGGTTTCTCGTTATCTGTATCTCAGTGACATTCTGAAAGGGGGCAGGTGCACGCTTCGGGCCTGTGAATACATCTACATTGGCATTTTGAATTACAGTAGCAACAATAAAAAGAAAATTTCCTAGTGTGCAGAGAGTTTAAACATTGTGTGTGTGTGAGTGTGTCTGTATTGGGGGGGGGGGGGGGGGGGGGGGGTGGCAAATGGGGGGGGGGGGGGGTGCAAATGTCTTCTCAGCTCGGCAATCACGTTCACGTCGCGCCGCAGGATCTCAAGCGTTTGGAGGAGACGGAGGACAAACGGCTGGCGGGGTAGACATCTCCTATCCCACTGATGTCAGTTCATCACCGACCCAGCAGACATTAAAGGATATTTTCAAGGTGGAAAACTTGATTTAACTCGATTTAACATCTTTCAATTTTTGATTAACTGGTGAAAAACTAAAAAAACAAGCATGGATAAGTACAAACACACACACACACACACACACACACACACACACGTCCAACTTCACACTGCGCCTCACAGCTCGCTCACTCGGGTGTGAGTGAGAGTGTTAGCGTGTTATCTGTGTTATGGGTTCCCATCAGTGGTGTAAGAGCAACTGACACTGACTCACTGGTATGGACACCTGACTTTTGATTCTTCTCCACAACCGTGGAGGCACACAATTATACAGGATGAACTTTGGATATCACCAACATCTCCACCTAATCTAGTAGAACATCTTGCCAGAAGATTGGAAGTTATTAGAGCACCTCAATGTAGCAGTCGATGCACAGAAAGGACATATGCTTAGGTGTGAATTTTTGGGTACGTTGTGTTTTATGTTTACGGTGACCTAAGCAGACATGACTGGGGGAGTGGGTTTAGCTCAGTGGTTATGCTACTGGGCTACAGATACAGATGCACTTTGACCCCCAGCAAGGACATGCGAAGAAAGAATTTCACTATCAGTTGGTAATGCATTAGACTTGGATCAGAAGGTTACAAATTAAAATCCCAGCAACACCAAACTGCAAATGCTAGGCCCCTAAAGAAATCACCTTTATTGCTTATATACTTTATATACACCCACATGTTGACTGACACTATCAGTGTATATACCTTTTTTTCTTCCTTTTATATAATCCTTCTGTGTACAGTCACGTGTGTATTGGTTAAATGCAAATAACTCTCGCTTATCGTGGTTACAATATTTGTTTTGCTCATTTACACTCTCTGTGTTCCCTCTCCTAACATTGTTTATATATGCAATATATATCATACATACTTGTAATCATTGCGCATTTACCCATAGTATTACATAACCCTACAGTCATGTGAAAAAATTAGGACACCCTTTGAAAGCATGTGGTTTTTTGTAACATTTTTAATAAATGGTCATTTCATCTCAGTTTCAACAATACAGAGAGATTAAAGTAATCAAACTAAACAATGAAAACTGAAGAAAAGTCTTTTCAAGATCTTCTGTAAATGTCATTCTACAAAAATGCCTATTCTAACTGAGGAAAAAGATAGGACACCCTCACATGTATTCCCTCTTAAATTGGCTCAGATCTCACACAGGTATATCACACCAGGTGCACATAACTAGTAGATTGTTACTCTGCATGTTGAATGAGGCTTGCCCTATTTAAACCTCAGACATTTAGTTTGGTGTGCTCTTGACTGTTGAAGTGATAGTGAGCACCATGGTGAGAGCAAAAGAGCTGTCAGAGGACTTCAGAAAAAAGATTGTAGCAGCCTATGAGTCTGGGAAGGGATTTAAAAAGATCTCAAAAGATTTTGAAATCAGCCATTCCACTGTCCGGAAGATAGTCTACAAGTGGAGGGCTTTCAAAACAACTGCCAACATACCCAGGACTGGTCGCCCCAGCAAGTTCACCCCAAGAGCAGACCGCAAGATGCTAAAAGAGGTCTCCAAAAACCCTAAAGTGTCATCTCGAGAACTACAGCAGGCTCTGGCTACTGTTGACTTAGAAGTACATGCCTCTACAATCAGAAAGAGACTGTACAACTTTAACTTGCATGGGAGGTGTGCAAGGAGGAAACCTTTGCTTTCCAAGAGAAACATCAAGGCCAGACTGACATTTGCCAGAGATAAAGTTGACAAAGACCAGGACTTCTGGAATAATGTTCTTTGGACAGATGAGTCCAAAATTGAATTATTTGGACACAACAGCAGAGGACATGTTTGGCGTAAACCAAACACAGCATTCCAAGAAAAGAACCTCATACCAACTGTGAAGCATGGAGGTGGAAGTGTCATGGTTTGGGGCTGCTTTGCTGCAGCAGGACCTGGTCAGCTCACCATCATAGAATCCACCATGAATTCTACTGTGTATCAGAAGGTGCTTGAAGAACATGTGAGACCATCAGTTAGAAAATTAAAGCTGAAGCGGAACTGGACCATGCAACATGACAATGACCCAAAACATACTAGTAAATCAACCAAAGATTGGCTGAAAAAGAAGAAATGGAGAGTCCTGGAATGGCCAAGTCAAAGTCCATCATTTGAAGTCCAAATTTGAATCCCATTGAGATGCTGTGGGGTGACTTGAAAAGGGCTGTACTTAATGGCAAGAAACGTCCTCAAAGAATGGAATCACAGCTCAAATGCTGGGAGTGCCAAGTTCCCATTGAAAAGGAGCTGTGAGTGAAGCAACTTCTTTTGGTCAAAATTTCCTCAGAAACCGATGTCTCGGAGACTGGTAAGATGGCTGGCAAAAGATCTGTCATTCAGAGGAGTGGCCCCTGGTAAAATTTCCACGCCAAAGACCAGATGTCTGATATCATTCACCTGCTCGCCAAGATGGCTACAAGAACCGTTATCTTCAGGTCTCAAACCGCAGTTATTTCAGCCAAAGGAGGTAACGCTATTAGGGGCTATTAGGGGCAAGGGTGTCCTATCTTTTTCCTCAGTTAGAATAGGCATTTTTGTAAAATGACATTTACAGAAGATCTTGAAAAGACTTTTCTTCAGTTTTCTTTGTTTAGTTGGATTACTTTAATCTCTCTGTATTGTTGAAACTGAGATTAAATAACCATTTATTAAAAATGTTACAAAAAACCACATGCTTTCAAAGGGTGTCCTAATTTTTTCACATGACTGTATATAGTGTTTATACTGTTCACATATATATTTACATATGCAAATTTAATTCTATATATTGCATATACTTATCACTGCTATATCATTCACTCTCACTGTATTACCTCCCCCTTTACACTGGTTATATATGCAATTTATCATATATGTCTTTATATTGTATATATGCAAAATTATTTATTGTTATATTCTGATTGTATATACTAGTGATGGGTCATAGCATCTAGAGGAGTCAAGAGACAAAAGAACAAACGATTCAGACCAAGAAGATATGAGTGGTGAGCTGCTTATTCTGTTCATCATAATATGTTCTTAGTTGCATTGTAATATTTTAATTACTGGAACTATAGGCAAAATGTGTGTTTGTAGATGTATAGGGGGTCTGTTTATTTAAACTGTAACATTTTATTTGTGATTAAAACAACAAAATGAACTAAATGACTCTAAATGATAAAATCATATTCAGTCGTTTACACTGTAAAGATTTCTTAATATTCCTTTGTTGTATTTAAATTTTTAAAGCCCTTTGCCGCTCTAAAGCGAGTATGCCGAAAACGTCCCTGGCTTTGTAACCGACGAAGCGCAAGCGGTGTGGGTGCGAGTGTTCTCGTGTAAGTTCTCGCATGAAAGCGCACGCATGCGAGTGCTCTTTCGCTTGACTTTGTGTCAGGTCAGTAAATCAGCCCAGCCGGACCCATGCGAGGTCAGCGAGTGCCACGCCGGCAGATCAGAGAGTATAAAATGCACCATCGGTGTACCTTCAGCGCCCGGCGAGCCTGATCGATACTCCTGACCCAGCAGTCCGCCGTCACACACTGACGAGTCAACAGTGCAACCGAGAGCCGGGAGAGCAAAAAAGAAACGGTACAACAGGATGCGTGCGCGAAAGGTCTGAAATCCGAGACCTCTGCAGCATCTTTCAAGCCCTCGCACGCTTTTTATCTGAACTGTCATAACCCTTTTGCATGGAAACGATGTTATCCGGTACAAATGCCTTCTTCTGTGCTTCGCCTTCATGACTTGACCGACATTCCGGCTTCCTAGATACTGGAGAAATGATATCAAATCAACAGAAACGTATAAGCGTTCGCAGTAGAAACGGTAATTCCCCAGCTCGGGATTGTAAGAGCGAGCCATGGCCATTAGGAATTCGTAAAAGGAAATGCAAGGCAGGAAGCGTGTAGATGGATTTCGGACCTCACCAGGCTGAAATGGACAAGCTGCCCTGTAATAATCTACACTTGCAGGCCTCTTTTTTTTTTTTTACTCTGATGCGTGTAATAAGCCAACGGAGAGACGAGAGGGCAGAGACAGACAGACTGTAATACATACGAGAGGTAATAATGCATCCAGTGCTCCAGTGAAGGGTGAGGCGGGTCAGCGTGCGGAGAAGAGAATGAAAATGTTTAATGTAGAAGGAGCGCGTCGCGGTCTGGGCGATGGGAGGAGTAGAGTGCAAGGTCTCTACATGATGGATTCGATGAGTGATGTGGAGATACATTCGGATTTCCTGGGTAAGGGTTGGAGCGCTGGGTAAGAAAGCTGGGTCATGAAGTGCTGTATGTTTCTGATAATAATGTGCCGAGGATAAGGTTTGGGGTACAGAGACTAGGACTTGGCAAACAATATAGAGAGTATCTGGCTGGAAATCAGGCACCGGCGCTGGATCTATGAAGGCCATTCAAGTCAAAAAAGGGGTTGATAAAATAAAAGGAAAGGAAACTGCATTTGTTTTTCCAAAATACTCACTACTACATTTAGATACTCACCCTAGCAATTGAGTGAAGCCTCGTAAAGATTTGTCAGCATGCCTGAACCATCCTAGGACAAGAGATATCTGTAGGATTTGTGCCTTCATTCACAAAACACTCCAGCATCACATGCTCTTCCATGCGCTAACACTATGGTCTACCATCTTGATTAACGGTCTGTGTACGTGTACCAGCGATCGTTAATACGGCACACCTACCACTATGTGTAGTTCTGCCACACTAGCGTCCATTTTTATATCTGGACGCTCTTCGTTTTGAGGCACATGTCTAGAATCATCTAGATTTTAATGCAGTAGTTCTCAAATTGTGGGGTGCAACCCGGTACGGTGCCAGGCGGGGAAGCGTGTGACCCGGGGGAATATGCTTTTTGCCACTACAGTGGGTGGCAGTGGTGCTCTCATTGTCGGAGTATGCGCAGGGAGTACCATGACGAAAAAATAAATAGCGCTTGGATTAAACCCCGCCCCCAAACATTTATCAATAACTATCCAGGTCTCCCCCATATTTGAGCTACAGTGGGACACCTGAATGTGGGACACTTCTTGGGGGCGGGGGGGGGGGGGGGGGGTGGGGGGTGGGTGGGGGGGGGGGGGGGGGGGGGGTAACAGTAAAGAGCACTGTTTAAATGGGTGGTTAGAGAGAAACCGGATTGGATGTGACTCACAGGACATTTTCAAGATTTTTGGTTCGATTTTCACCTACAAGTTGTTATCAGAGACCTTTGCTCTGACTTGCTCAAGAATGTATCTTATTTAGTCACTGTCGCCTTCGAAATTGTCCGCAATGGTATCTAAAATATGCTAGGAAGAGGGGAAGACAGCAGGAGGTAAAGCAAGTGAGTGAGGTGGGTGCGGAAAGGAGATCATGATGTTTCTGGTGAGAACTCGGTGACAGATCCAGGCTTTCTTAGAATAGCACACTGACTTCTGATTGTCGGTGCTTTGTGTGGCTGTGCAAGCAGCCTTGTGCTGCCGCCTGCTGGCATGTTACAAATCGCATGTTGAAACTGACAACACGTCGTAGGCGGGACCGAAGCTGTAAAATAGGAGTGTAAAATATACTAAGTGAAAGTGTAATATCAGATACCGTGTCTAGATATATTGGTGTGGAGGGTACACTATATAATATAGGGTCCTTGAGTCTAGTACTATGGCTTATCGCTCCAGTATTTGCTTTATAATCTGATATATGGAGTGCACTATTGGCCACTGAGGGTTTGGTTATAGCAGGTGCTCGGTGAATTGTTGCACTTAGAGCCTTGGTTCTGGTTAAAGCAAAGAGTGCCCAAGGCAGGAGAAGAATAAAAAAAAGAGAGAGAGAGAGAGAGAAGGAGTGCATAATTAGTCACAGGCATGTATCCCACTCAAGAGGGTTACAGCATTGCAAGGCAGGGGTTAACAAAGTAATAGATGCCCTGCTCCCTCACATGAATCTGTGTATGTGTGCATAATAAAGAGGCCCAGAAAAAGATTTTCGTCTCATGTGATAGCGTGTTGCATGAACCTTGCTCGGGGCTGTAGTATTCACACTGCGCTCCACTGTTGTGCTTGTCTTGGCTGATAAACGGATCCTGTAAAGAGCCTTGCACCGGGTACAGTCAATAGAGATGGTCTGTCTGCTCATTTTCCTTTGCTTTAACTTCACCCTTCCCTTTTTTTCTCTCACTCTCTGCAACAGAACAAGCCAGGAGAGGCTTTTACATGCTCACACAGTTATTGATTAAACGAGTTAGATGGATAAAAAAAGAGGAAAGAGGAGGAAGGAGGGGGGGGGCCTTCGAGGCTGAGGTTTGACAGGTGGTGATATAGTCATGTCAACACCGCAGCCTACACGGACACACACACACAAACACACACACACACTATGTGTGTTTGCAACATCCCTCGTGGTATACTGCATTTTATTCATTTCTATTGCCCAGTGTATATGTGTGTATGTGTGTATGCATGCAAAACTACCCGAGGCTTGTGCATGTAAGAACATACTAAACCAAAATACCATGCACTGCTTCTACATATGTGTGTGTGTGTGTGTGTGTATATGTGTGTGTGTTTTAAATCTCTCACAGCCATGGTTAATCCTTGGCTGGTTCTCGGTCGAGTGCTCACAGTTGGTCTGAGCTCAAGCTGGGGGAAAAGCGGTAAGTGGTTCATACACACACACACACACACACACATACAAACAGAGGACCAAGAAGGTCTTGACAAAGCGATGCTGTTTTTTTTTTTTTGGAGGAGGAGGGTCATGTGGAAACAGTGGTTGCCACAATACCATCTCAACCAGCAGATCCACCCACCACTGCCTCCCCTGTGCCACTTCCTGTGCAGGAAGAAAGAAAACGATAGAGAGATTGAAGGAGAGGAACAATGGAGAGGGGAGCGAAGAAATGAAGAGTCTTGCCATGACTTCTTCAGACAACCGATGGGGGTACCGGTCGAGGAGGATCGAGAACAACTAAGGGCCAGACAAGAATAAGATGTGTTCACATGTGTAGAGGAGGGATGTGAAACATGACAAAAATGATAAGAAAAAGGAAAAATAAAGAATGTCTTGATGCAAATATTCAGCTTTGGGAAAAACTAAGCTTCGTGGCAATTCAACAACAAACTCTGATCGATATCTCAGAATAGTAGTGGTAGCTTTGTGGTTAAAGCATTAAGGCATCTGACGGTTATATGTTCAAACCCAAACCACTCCTGATCCCTGAGAATAAATGTCATCTTTAAACTTATGTATGTCAGTTTATAGGCAAACAAAATGTTCATATTTACAGTATGTTTTTATATGATGCGGATTAAATAAATTTCCCCAAATTGAGAATTCATTTCCATAAAAAATACTGTAAATTCCCCTAAATTCCTAGTAAGTTTTATCACTGGGAATGCTTCCAGTTTTTGTCATAGCCACAAGGGCAATGGGGATAGAAAATCAATTTAAGAATCAGATACTTAAGATTAAGAATTGGATACTTGTGATAAAATGAACATTTCAATTCCTGTTATCAAATCCTGGGTGCATATTTTTCACCTGCAACCTGATTGGCTAATTACAAAATGGCATGAATTTGCAGGTAAAGACCGAAACAATCCATCGATATAACTCTCCAAAGGCATTTGGCTACTATTCTGTCACATAGCTGTGCGAAAAAAAAGTCAAACATGGAGTTAAGACTGACAACAGAGGACAGACCGTTTCTTTCACACTGACACCCCCTCCACCCGCATCCTTTCCACCCTCTCCCCTCTCCACCCTCCCCCTCCCTGTGTAAGCCGCTTGGTGACCATGGCCATACATGCTGCATATGTTCTGTGCGAGATAAGAGTCTAACGGTCCCCTGTGAGCAGGGGCCTCAGGCAAGGCCACCAACACACACACACACACACACACACACACACACACACACACACACACACACACACACACACACACACACACACACACACACACACTGAGCTCACTGCTGACCATCTGTTGGGAGTCATGCTGTGTGAAAACACTCACAGGCAAACAATAGAGAGCACTAGCAGGCCAAGATTTGTAGGAACTTGCATTCTGTATCAGTGTGTGTGTGTGTGTGTGTGTGCGTGTGTGTGTGTGTACATTTATTTGAGGTCTGCACAAGATGTTTAAACCTGACCCCGGAGGAATAACGCTTGCTGCTGATTGCTGACAGTGAAACACAGAGTTACTGCAGTGTGTGTGTGTGTGTGTGTGTGTGTGTGTGTGTGTGTGTTTCGTCGTCTCTGCTTCACTGGGGGTTTGGAATGTATTACAGCACCAATGTTATCTCTGTCCAGGCATCGCTTTCATCACCACAGGCCTTCATCTCCTACTGAGGAGAACAACGACCAAAAAACAGGGAAATAAAAGCGCCGGATTTCTTTTGAAGGACCAGAACCCGGTTCTGAGGGGACTCTGATGGCTCAAACCCATTATCGGTTTCTTCATCGAACCTTTGGATAATTAATTACGTCTAAAATACAAACTCCAACTAATAACAATAACAATAGGCTGAATAGAAATAAAATACACTTTTTACTACCAGTGGGCAAATAATGTACAGGGATGCTAATTCTACTACTGCCGAAAAAATATTGCACACAATAAATGTCAACTTTAAGCAAAGAAAAACTATTTTCACCAGGGAAAAAAAACACAACAAATTCGCTAAAACATAAGCATGTATTACATACAGTATGATAAACGTGTTTGAACGCATGCTAATAAATGATTACTGAGTCCTAGCTATATAAAAAACGTGCTGAAAGCTAATCATGTATGCCATAAATGTGTTGTAAACGCTAAAAGGAATCTACATGCTAATACAGGGTTGCTAAAAAAACAAGATGAACATTACCAAAGTGCTAAGAGAGGAGGCTAATGCTGTGATACTGAGAATAGACTCAAATTAATTCTTTAAACAAAATACAAACATGAAAATTCACACAACTAAATTATATTATTTTATATTCTCATGCTAATATTCCATGATAAAATTGTCATAGAATGCTAAATGCTAGCTACAGGGATTACAAGTAATCACAAACATGTTGAAAATGCTAAGCTATATGTTTTGATAAATATGTGTGCATGGTTTGTATCACCTTGTGTGTGTGTGTGTGTGTGTGTGTGTGTTTGTAAGTATGTATCATTGACAGCTGTGGAATGAGCGCTGACAAGCTGGAATGTTGAACTTCCTCTTATAGCTTAGATTTTGCTGATCAGCCATCTTACACATAAACACACACACACACACCACACACACACACACACACACACACACACACACACACACACACACACACACACACACACACACACACACACACACACCTCTGTCTCAAACTACTTATCCCAGCCAGCATAACAATAAACACAAAACAACATTAGAATAAACACAGCTGTCTTCAGTCCAAGAGGAACACACACACACACACACACACACACACACACACACACACACACACACACACACACACACACACACACAGTTTTAATAACACACACACACACACACACACACACACACACACACTTTTAATAACAGGTCTATTGTAATATTTTATCTCAGGCTTCACTCCTCATATAGAAGCGGTTTCTGGTGTTTATTTCCAGGAGTAACACGACACAACACACACACACACACACACACACACACACACACACACACACACACACACACACACACACACACACACACACACACACACACACACACACACACACACACACTCCATTGAGCCTGACAAAGCCAAACTTTAAAATCAGCTAAAGGAGATGAACACTGCCACCTTCTGGTCAAACTATGGTGCACATACATAAATACATACTGTACATGCACTCTTCAGTGGTGTCCTTCCTTCAATCCACCTCTTACTCACATCGTTAGGATGCCACGTCTACATAAACCGACAATATTATAGAAAAATAATATAAATAATAATATAAATAATATAAATAGTATAACACAGCGCTGCATCACAGACAAGAATCTGATACAGTAAGAATGAATGCCATAAAACAAGAAACCCAATGAACACAATTCTCCCTTTCAGGAATTGTACAATGCCCACAGCAATACCCACAAAAATACCCACAAACATCATCTCGAGAAGAAGCATTTTTTCCTGTGCATTTTGGTTTTGGTGCAAATTTTTATAGGAAAAAGTATAAATGGTTCACCTTTGGCCATGCCAACATGTGATGTAACCTGAGAAATCTGATATAAAATTTATATAAAAAAATTATGATATAAATTAATATAAAAATCCCATTTTAGAGGAAAATCAGCAAAATGAGATTTATAATAATATTAATATTTACATTTGATGTTCTTCATTAAGACGTTTGTTTAAAGATTGAGTCTTTGTAATGTTTTTTGTGTTGTTTTGTGGTTACTTGTTGTGTGTGTGTGTGTGTGTGTGTGTGTGTGTGTGTGTGTGTGTTTTGGCTTAATAGCATCATAGTTACAAAACAAATTGGAGGCTAAGGAGGTCTTGAATGTTTACAGCTGCTGTGCCATGAGTGGAAGTTGTTTTGCAAACGTTTCCACAATGTTAAATGTAACAAATACAGATTTGTAAAAAAGTCCATATTCTTTACATTCAAACGAGAACATTTATCTAGCTGCTGCAGTGTCCGTAAAATACACACAAAAGGGTCCGGGGTTTTAATAACTATTCTTCAATCTCAAGATCTGAAACAGTTGTGATAAATGCTTTTTCACAATGTATCATCTGTACAGTACACACATTCAGATTTGGTATAAAAAAATGTATATGTATCTTAAAATGTACATTTACGCCTTTTGGCAGACGCCCTTATCCAGAGCGACTTACAACTGAGCGTTAAGGGCCTTGCTGAAGGGCCCACTAATAGCAGCTTGGTGGTGGTGGGATTTGAACTCGTGATCTTCTGGTCCAGAGACCATTGCCTTAATCAATGAGCTACCACCTCCCTAAATGGTATAAAATGCAGGCACACACGCACACACACACACACACACACACACACACACACACACACACACACCTCATAAGTTCCTCATAAGCAGCAGATTGCCTGAGGAGAGACAGTGTCATAATGTAGCGCAGTTCCTTTATCACCTCCTCCACACATTAGCATCCAAACAATATGCTCTGTGATCTCCTCACTGCATGTGTGTGTGTGTGTATGTGTGTGTAGTGTTTATTTGACAGGCTGCTTTTCCACACTCTCTCTGTTCGAGAGGATCTCTGGTAAAGGTCCGCACGGTCCATCCTCATCATGCCGTGCGATTTTCACGCCCATCTGACGCAGCCTCGCTTCTCCTTTTCCCACCCGCCCGTATCCTAGCAACGCGCATCTGAGCCCAAGGTGCAGCTGGTGCAGAGGGAGACGTCAGGTGTGATGTGATCGATTTATGAGCAAGCAACCACAACTTCAGCTACAACGGGAAGCTGGAAGATCGTTGGCAAACACACACACATACACACACACACACCAGATAGCATTTTTGCTACAAATCCAAAGGCCTTGCTTTGAGACGTCGCTTCTATCTGTGATTGTTATTCTACTTTTGTTCTCGCAAAGTACAGGCCCATTTATACTCGAGGTATAATCAGCACCGATATATGATCGCTGGGACTATTTAAATATTGCCAGAAATCCATATTAATAGTTTTTCCGGCTTCTGGCGTGTTTTCATTATTAGAGCAGCCTCTAATGGTGAATCACTGACACCACATGCTGTTTTTTTTTTTGAGGCTGCATGCTGCGTGGGGAGGGAAAGTTATACATAACATGTAGAATGTATTAATAATACAATTATATTTATTGCTTCCTATATTCATATTTAATTTATTTTGCACAGTTTCATGATGCAGGACATTAAAAAAAACATGTCGTTTTCCTTAACTCTTGACAAATGGAGACTGTATAGGAATTATATATACACTGTGTGTGTGTGTGTGTGTGTGTGTGTGTGTGTGTGTGTGTGTGTGTGTGTGTGTGTGTGTGTGTGTGTGTAGTCAACTGAACTGTACAAGCGAGCAGGTGTTGGTCATGCCTATGGAACACATGGTAGCACTATTAACATTGACCCGGACACACGCCGTTATCACCAGCCCAGCTGTGTTCCCCCGCACACACACACACACACACAAACACACACACACACACACACACACCTGCTCTCAGTCCACTGGTGCCGCTGAGTCTGTACACTCAGCCAAATTACTTCCAGAGACATGCTGTTAAATGAAAACCAAACGCAAACAGTGGCTAATGAAACGGCTGAACTACAGGGGACAACACACACACACACATTATGACATCACCTTTCCTGGCCTTTTCTATTTTAGTGTGATGAGGAAATTTTTTTTTAATATAAAATATTTGGGATTTCAAATATCACACACACACACACACACACACACACACACACACACACACACACACACACACACACACACACACACATATATATATATATATACACACACACACACACACACACACACATACTTCACTTAGCAAGCTGTAAACAATAACTTGAACTAGTGCGTGTGTGTGTGTGTGTGTGTGTGTGTGTGTGTGTGTGTGTGTGAGGAGGCGTGCCAGGCAGAGTAGGAAATCTGTCTCCATCCGCCATGTGGTTTTTACAGTGCCAGCTGACTTCAAGTATGCTACTGATAATCAGTGTGTGTGTGTGTGTGTGTGTGTGTGTGTGTGTGTGTGTGTGTGTGTGTGTGTGTGCGCTAGAGAGAGTTTTGTAAAACTGCGGTTTTCTTTCTTTTTTTACTGCATGCTTGTTTTGTTGAGACATTCTCCACAAATCTGGGCTAGTAAAAATGTCTACCGCTTTTCCAGTGGTGGTGTGTGTGTGTGTGTGTGTGTGTGTGTGTGTATGGGTGTGTGTATGGGTGTGTGTATGTGTGTGTGTGTGTGAGTGAGAGAGAGAGAGAGAGAGACAATGATTAAAAAAAAAGCTCTAAAGAGGAAAACAAGAGGAAAACAAAGCTGCCATCAGCAGTAGGGAAGTCGCAAAGACAAACACATGACGGGATTCAAACTCAGGTATTCAGGAGGAACACACACACACACATACACACACACACACACACACACACACACACACACAACACACACACACACCACACACTTCCATATACTTCTATACAGACATCTGGATCCAGGCTGAGCGTAAACCACTTCCACTTCTCCTTTCCTATCACTCACTCACTCTCTCTTTATATATACATCCTTTATTCTCTCTCTCTCTTTCACTCTCTATCTCTCTATCTCTACTCTTTATACTCCCACTTTCACTGTTTTTCCCTCCTTTTCTACATTCTCTATTGTTTTCATCTGCATTTCTCTCTCTCTCTCTCTCTCTCTCTCTCTCTCTCCTCTCTCTCTCTCTCTCTCTCTCTGTATATATATATATATATATATCGATATATATATATATATATATATATATATATATATATATATATATATATATTTTTTTTTTTTCTCCAGCTGCTCCCTCTCCCACTTCCACTGCTTTCTATTTACTTCCCTTCTTATTGTTATCATGCCCCCATCCTTCTTTTTCAGTCGTTCAACACCTTCACACTCTTTTTCACTCCTGTTTTCAATTTTCTACTTTCTCATTTGCTTCATTATCCCTTTTTCTCTGTCTCTTACTACCTTTTTAAAAATTTCCTCTCTCTCTATTTACTATTATTTCATCGCTCCTTTTCAGTCGCTCACTTCTTTAAATACTTTCTCTTTCACTACTGCTTTCTATTTTCTACCTTTTCTACTATTTCATCCCTCTGTCATTCTCTTGCTCGCTTATTTTCACTCATTTCCCCTCTTTTCGACATGTTTTGCCAAAGCACTATGAAGCAAACAGGACGTGATGTGAATTGATTTAGAATTGAATTTGAACATCTAACGAACATCTAAACATATAACATTTCTCTCTATCTCTCTCTCTTTCTCTCGTCTACAATTGCTATTGTTTAACCACCCTTCTCTCTCTTTCTCTCTGTCTCTTGCACTCTCTCTCTCTCACTCTTCTACCTTTTCTATTGTTTAATCCACCCCTTCTCTCATTCCCTATTTCTCTTGCTCTCAATCACTCTTCCTCTCTCTCTTCTACCTTCTCTAGTGTTTAATCTCTCTCTCTCTCTCTCACTGTATTTCTCTATCTCTCTCACTCTCTTCTTTTCTATTGTTTTCCACCTTTTCTATTGTTTAACCCCCCCCCTCTCTATCCCTCTCCTTTTTTTCACACCTGGTAGTAATCTGAACACGGCTCAGTGGCTCCCTGTGCAATTTAAAGCCCGGTTGCAGAATCACATAAACTTGGAGCAATGCCCTCATAACCGCTTTACAAAAGCCTTTCCTTCCTCCTATCCCTCCATTTTTTTACCTTCTTTTTTACCTCGCTCCCCATCTGTTTTCCAGGGGAAGTCTTCCCTGTAAACTTGCCCAAAGCACGTGTTCTCTCGCTTAGGACCATCGATCCTGCTAACCTTTCCCACTTCCCCTTAAATCAATAGTTCTGATGCGGTTCGTGCGTGTACACATGCACATATGTGTGTGTGTGTGTGTGTGTGTGTGTGTGTGTGTGTATCCTCACAGACCTTTTTCAAGGCTTTATATAGCATTATAGGCCACACGTTCACCTTGACGAGCTCCACTAGTGAGACATTTTTCCCCCCAAAAAAAGAATTAAAGTACATCCAGGTTTGACAGGCCTCCAGGTGGGGTGCACACACACACACACACACACACACACACACACACACACACACACACACACACACAAACAACATCAGCAAGTTTCTACTACACAATGTTGGCAGAGTGTCAGGGTAAATAGGGTGTAATGCAGAGAGCGAAACGTTTCAATGTCGGACTACTTCAGTGAAAACCTGAAAGAACATTATCCACCTTCCTTAACCACATACACACACACACACACACGTTTCTTTTTTATAAGAATCTCTGCACACATGTATGGACTCAATTGACTCATATCCCACTTGTTTTTCATTCTGTGATCTCACATATAAACAGCATGCTTTATTTAGCCACGCCCCTTATATCACTTCCTTTGGCCACGCCCTCTTTTTTACATCTCAGTGGTGACGGGAATATCAGATAATTTTATTGACTCAGTTCTTTGAATCTCTTTTGAATCAGAATGAATGTTTTTTTTGTCATACATTTGATTGTGTTTTTTTTCGATCAAAAATAAAATGATAGAAAATGTTATAATAATAATAAAAAACATGACATTTTTTTATAACAAGGATTTTCATCCGTTCTAAATGTACATTAACTTAATTCTTTTCATGTGTTTAATACGCTAATTAACGTGCGCATGGACAAATATAGATGTTTTATGCAAATGAATGTTTATTAAATTTATCCAAACGCAACTTCTACTATGTTTCCAAATGGATGTTTTTCATTGCCGGATGAGTGAAAATTGTAACAATAAAAATCAAGATTCGGATGAAAATACTTTTTGTGACTCATGTTAAAGAATCAATTAAAAACAAATGATTCGTTCATGAATCATTAGCACAATCTCACAAGCATGATACACACCAGATATTAGTTACGGCCGATCATGAAAATGGACAGTGCTATACAGGAGGTATAACACACACACACACACACACACATACACATGTCCAAGGTTTTGCTATGATCCTGGCTGTCAGCAGCAGCTGCTCTAATGATGAAAGGACTGATTTTCTGTCTTTCTAATTCGTCTCATGCGGGTATGTGTATGCATAACCGTGTGTGTGTGTGTGTGTGTGTGTGTGTATTTTGATCTGTACAAGCATGTTTGTCTTGTATGTCTGTGTGAATGTGTGTGTGTGTGTGCGTGTGTTTGTGTGTGTATGTGTGTGTGTGTGTGTGTGTGAAAGAGAGCGAGAGAACCTGGACTGCTAAACCAGAGTACAAAGACGGAAGACAAAGGCAGCATATGGCCGAAGCAGCAAAGCTTGTAAATTAAGCATAAAGGGGGAGATTAGATAATGCATGCATGCTCGAGGCACTTAGGGAGTCACGGATGGACCGTACCATCTCCACCATCTCCACAGCATCTCCACAAAACATCACCGAACATCCTGCATTTAATGAAAAAGCCTGAATTAAAACAATCTCCTGCACGGTGCATGCAACGCTTAGAAGAGTTTAACAGCCCTGGACGAACCCCATCTTGTCCCCGCCCACTCCAGCACAGCCCCCCCACCACCCAGTCTCCTGTGAGCCATGGATCGGTCCGTTTCAAACCAGCTGCTACTGGGCATGTGGAGAGCTTCATCTCTAATGTCAATGGGATTACAGTACCCCTCCTTTCTTCATGCCACACACACACACACACACACACACACACATACACACACAAACACTCACTCAATACCACTTGTTGAAGTGTGACTATCTGTTCCCGTTCCAGGAGAGAGGAAATCGTACAAAATAGACAAAACTATCGGGACACCCGACGGCTCTAGCCATTTAGTGTGTGTTTCCCCCAACCCAAACCTGTTCCAGCAGGACAGTCCCCCCCGTACACAAAGCCAGCTCCATGAAGATCCGCTATATCACTGCTACATTTCATTACATTATATTTTTAGCATTTGTCAGATGCCATTATCCAGAGAGACTTACATCTGAGCAATTACGGGTTAAGGGCCTTGCTCAAGGGCCCACTAGTGGCAGCTTGGTGGTAGTGAGATTTGAACTTCTGACCTATAAAAAGTTAGTCAATACCTTTGGTCATATCCGCTAATCAGACACATATAGAAAAGTGCGAATAAATTCAAACTAGCTGGCATAGAAACTGGTTAGGTAAATGCATATTTTCCCTCCTATACATATGTCCATTTTATTTTTTAGATTTCAAAGAAAATTCTTGAAGATTGTGTGTGTGTGTGTGTGTGTGTGTGTGTTTGTTTTGAGGCAACTTCTTTTACATTCAAATATACCCAAATATACCTGAACCGCATGGCATTAAATCGACCGCGTGATCATGTGGATCAAATGCATTCTCATCGCCGTATCGATTTCAAACAGGGGATATCTTACGCAAAATTGGATTCGGTAACTCAATCAGTGACCGGCGCAAAGTGTTTTGGAAACCTCAGCCTTCGCAGGGAGAGCCGTTTCCTCAAAAGGCCAGTTTCGTATATCTCGCTCTCTTTAAAGGGTTCTCCTCGGGCCAGGAAAAGCGATCATGTGTGCTCCGTTAATCAAGCATTAACTAGCACGGGCTCTTGTGCCACTGTGTGTGTGTATGTGTGTGTGTGTGTGTGTGGTGTGTATGGTATAGATCTGTAGTAAACTCCTGCCTCCAGGCTGAAACACTATCCTCATTGTGTAACGTTAGTTAAATGGTTGCGCTGTGATACGGGAGCTGCGTACACTTCACCGAAGGGGGTCGAATTCAGGGTCAGGGCAAGTGAAGCCTGAAAAAAACTAAAAAAACATCTGACGTCGCCTGCTTTGTGTGAATTGATAGACCTCAATTTAAATGTTGTAGGCTTTTCTCAAGAAAAAATTCTGCATTTTTAAGAGGACATTACAAATGTCCTCATAAAGCATCGAATCAGAATGTGTTTAACTTGATGAAGAAAAATAGCCTTAATATAAAAATCTGGCACAGCCTTTAAATGTCCTTGTGTAAATTGACATATCTTTTGAATGTCTCATGGTAATTAAGAATATTCTATATTTTTATGAGGACAATCCAAACGTCCCCATGAAGCTAGGAATCCAGAAGATGTTTATCCTAATAAGGAAAACTAGCTATTATTGAAAAATGTAGGACAAACATTATTAATTTGCCTATCAGTGTTAGGTCCTCATAAAGATGATAAAGCAAATATGTATGTAGTGTGTGTGTGTGTGTGTGTGTGTGTCTATTTGTGTGTGATGTTTACACACCTCTCCATCACTCATCCAGCTAAGAATCAATCCTGAGCCCTCAACACAACAAGCTTTACAAGTCTGTGAAGACAGTTAATCCTTACAGACTGTATCCTATTACACACACACACACACACACACACACACACACACACCAGATCAGGCAGAACTCTTTATATCGTTTTACAAACTGGTGTCCTTTTACACCAAACACCTTTCTATTTTGGGCCCGGACACACACACACACACACACACACACACCACACCACACACACACACACACACACACACACACACACACACACACCGCACACACACACACACACACACACACACACACACACACACACACACACACACACACACACACACACACACACACACACACACACACACACATACACACACACACACACACACACACACACACACACACACACACACACACACACACACACACACATCACACACACACACACACACACACACACACACACACAGACACACACACACACCACACACACACACATGGCATGCATCTGAGGTGTGTTTACATTAGTGGTGTATTTTTATAATAAGCACAGCGCAGACATGTGAGCGAGTCCCCTAGGTCAGAGATAGTCTGAAATTAGAAATTAGAATACAGCAGATGAGGACGACATTCCAACACACACACAAACATACACAGACACGCATATACACACACAGTGCATTTACAGATGTGACTCAATTTGTCCTCTCTACACCCTGCTGTCTGAGATAATCACCTTGACTCACGTGACTGAACGAATACAAACAGTGTTGTGTTTATTAATAAAGACGTGCAGGTGGCAGTGATCAGGCCGTGATGGATCAAGGAATGGATCAGGGAAAGGATCATGGAACGGATCAGGGAACGGATCAGGGGACATATCAGGAGACAGATCAGGGATGAATCAGGGGACGGATCAAGGGACTATATTGCTGTCTGTCTATCTATTCATATGCCACAATATCTATCTGTCTTTCTGGTTATCCTTCCAGGAGATTCAGCAGGGATGGATCAGGAGATGGATTGGGAGACGGATCAGGGGACGGACAAGGAGACGGATCAAGGATGGATCAGGAGATGGATCAGGGGATGGATCAGGGGATGGATCAGGGATTAATCAGGAGACAGATAAGGGGACTGATAAAGGGATGGATCAGAAGACGGATCAGGGGATGGATCAGAAGACGGATCAGGGGAGGGACCAGGAGACGGATCAGGGTGCGACTTTTTATATAAATGTTAAAAATATGCAAAAAAAATGTATTTGGAATTAATTATGATCGAAATATCATTGCCGTAGCAGCAAAAGCAATTACATCAAATCATTCAATAAAATAAACAAGAGGAAGGTATAAGGAAAAAAAAGCAAACAAACAGACAGAGAGAAAGACAGCTACAATAGATGGACAAACAGGAAAAAACAAAGATAGTTAAGGAGAGCCAGACAGACAGACAAAGTGGAAGGATAAACAGACAGACAAGTAGAGCCAAAACGGAACACAGACAGACAGATATCAGAAGGATTGACAGATAAACAATTTGACATAGAATAGAGACCATTTGAAAGGATAGAGAGACAGACCAGATGGAAAGATAAACAGACAGACAAGATGAAAGGATAGACAGACAGACAGTAAGACCACAGGTATAGACAGTGATGAATGCAGGCGGTTGGCAAATAGACAGACAGACAGGCAAGATGGAAAGAAAGCAGTCAGATAAGATGGAAGGATATACAAATACATTAGATAGACAAACAGACAGACAGTAAGATCAAGGGATAGCCAGATAGACAGACATGAATGCAAGCAGATTGACAAGTAGACAGACAGACAGGCAAGATAGACAAACAGACAGACAGGCAAAATGGAAGGAATGACAAGACAGAAGAATACCCATACAGACAGACAGACAAGATGGAAAAATCAGACGGATAAGTAGTATATAGACAGACAAATTGATAGACAAGATGGAAGGATAGCCAAATAGACAGACAGGTATTGTGGCATATGAATAGATAGACAGACAGCAAGATAGACAGGTTTAAAATGCAAGCTAAATG
>JACRUU010000027.1:15303511-15348511 GCA_030449085.1 Kryptopterus vitreolus | reverse complement strand
GGGCTGCCTGGCTCATGCCACACACACACATACACACGCACATGCACACATACACAGCACACACACACACACACACACACACACACACACACACACACACACACACACACACACACACACACACACACACGAAAAAGCAAGCACACATACCCACTTTCATCTTAGTCCTTTACCACTCATCTATTCATTTAGGAAAACAGCTGCTTACACTATGAATCATCACCGATATGAAGTGTGTGTGTGTGTGTGTGTGTGTGTGTGTGTGTGTGTGTGTGTGTGTGTGTGTGTGTGTGTGTAAAGTACAAGTCTGTCCATCTGGAAAAGGTGTCTGTTTCCTGCTGTGAAAGACAGCAGGATGAGGGAGAAAGCAAAAGACAGGAAGCAGATCCGTTTGCTTTATAGACGCTACACACACCCAAACACACACACACACAGATGCTAATTTTGGGAACACGTAAATATTCAAGACAAATATATATTTATATTTATAAATATATATTTATAGCTACAATATAAGGCCAAAACTATTGGGACACGATCTTTCCAGCCATATGTCTTTTATCTCCAAACTGTTCCCACTAAGATGGAGGCACACAATTGTAGAGATTCTTTGGAGGTGATAGAATGAAAGTTTCCCTTCACTTGAACTAGGAGACGGCTGGTAATGCACCTGTGCACATGAAGATCTGCTTTACATGGGATGGATGTATGCGGAATATCTCCTGCTATAAACCCTACTGAACACCTTTGGGATGAGTGAGAACGCTGACGGCACCCCAGGCCTCCAGAAATCTCCAACGGAAGACTGGAGGTTATGATAACAGAAAGTGGGACCAAATATGGAATGCCAAAATGGCCATAAACTTTCGTCCATCTGGTGTATATATGAATTATGGGTTCTGATTGGTCAGAATGTGTTGATGTTGATGTTAACATGAACACACATTCACACACACACTCTGACTGGTTGTTTTAACTGCTGAATTAAAAAATATATATATATATATAAATATATATATATATATATATATATATATATATATATATATATATATATATATATATATATATATATATAAATTCGGTATAAACATTTTTCCTAGTGGTACAATATGAGCAAAAATTTTAAAGTTATGCTGTTTAGTATGAAATGTATGAGATTATTATTATTATTATTATTATTATTATTATTTCTTAGTCTTGGGGTAACGGAATACTGTAGAAAAAAAATTATATAAATATAAATAAACACAAATTATACCTGGATCAGTGTTCTTATTAAACACATTAAGCATCAGACCTTCTTATTTAGGTCTAATTTGTTCATGAAACGTTGCTTGTTTTCACAACACAAAAAGTTCCCAGAACTCTAACATGGAATTCCGAATGTGGTTTCTCTCAGTCAGAAGGTCAAAACAACCGTCAGCTGTTTCCACACGTATCGTTGCGTCTTTCTGTCACAGGGTTGTCCATCGTAACTCTCCTCTCTAAACAGAGACACGCTGTCTCTTTCTGAAGAAGAGGAGGAGAAGGAAGAGGTGGAGCGGGTTCAATACCACCCGGGTATGAGGGATTCCCTCACAACCTTTTGCCTTTCACCTCGGCGTCATGGCGACGGCGTTCACCGCTCAGGGAATTTCCCCTCAAAAATCTATCACGGCTTCTCTTTCTGTGTGAGCTACATTTACCTCACACACACACACACACACACACACACACACACACACACACACACACACACACACACACACACACACACACACGTGTACTCCCTCCGAAAGAATTTCCTCACAGCACTTCTCTCGGATTTTTTCCTTAGGAAAACAAACATGCTGTACTCAGTCGGGTCTCTGTTTTTGACCTCTGGCTCGTCATTCACTTCAAAGGAGGGAAAATAACAAGGCTATGTGTCCCAATATACAGGCAATGCAACACACACACACACACACACACACACACACACACACACACACACACACACTCACACGGGTAATGAAATATGACACTGGATTCCTACACTTTCACAGCAAATGTGTAATCATTATTTGGAGAATATCACAAAACATTATGATTGAGATTCCTTAAAAACTTAAAAACCTTAAGGTCTTCGTTTATCTTTAAAACCACCTGCGTGAGATTGTGTAACTCCCTGTGTGCTTCTAAACAGCTTTCCATTGAGCCCACAATTTGGACTCCACATCACCTCTGAAGGTGCCAATACTGTTCTTTAATAATAATAATCTTTATTATATATATTATATATTATAGATATATTATATCTCATATTATATTAATTAATAACAAACAATAATACAAACTGAAAAGAACAAGGTAAAAAAAAGAAGCAAAATACATTACAGGATAATAATAATAATAATAATAATAATAACAATAAAAACAAATAATAACTAACAATGGCGAGAGAAGTCTACAGTTTTGGTGCATTAACAGAAAGCTACGTGTGCATAAACAGAAAAACGCCTTGGACTGGAGAGAGTTAAAAGTTGTTTTATTAGTTTATTAGTTAATCCCTAATTACAGAGCTGTGGTGACTGGAGAGGAAAACAAATACTCCTTGAGATGGCATGAGGAAGAAACCTTGAGAGGAACCAGGCTCAAAAGGTACTTCATCATCATCATCCTCAACACTGAATGCACATTTATTACTGTTCAAGTGAGAATAGAAATGTTCAAGCCTACACCATTGTAGAACATTGTTGATAGTAGAATAGCCTTTATTTGTCACATAGACATTACAGCACAGTGAAATTCTTTCTTCACATATACCAGTTTGCTTGAAAGCTGGGGTCAGAGTGCAGGGTCAGCCATGATATAACGCCCCTGGAGCACAGAGGGTTAAGGGCCTTGCTCAAGGGCCTGAGGGCGGCAGCTTGGCAATACCGGGAGCTTGGAACCCTTGGAAGCTTGGAATCCGATCAGTAGCCCAGTACCTTAAACCACTGAGCTCCACCCCTCCCATAAGCATAGCCCAACTCCATTTAATCCTGCTCCTGAAAGAGTTTAATGTCATGAGGGAATAATGCAGTTGTCATATCTGGTCTGTAATACTGTTTATTTGGGTATATTTATGTCTGTATAACGTCCAAAGAGATCCCAAGCATCATCCGCTGGCCTTCTTTTTCGTTCTCATTCATTTACATTTACAGCATTTGGCAGACGCCCTTATCCAGAGCCACTTACAACTGGGGTTGTACAACTGAGGGTCTTGCTCAATGGGGGGTGGGGGCGTGTGATCCTGAGGGAATAAGCTGTCCTGTGTGTGTTCGGGCACCTTTCTAACTATCCCCAGCATTTTGTGCTAAATGAATTAGCCTTCATTCCTTCATTTACTAACGTCCAGGCTTCTTAGGAGTTCCTCTCGCCCTCCGTGATGTGCCCTCCATCAACAACAGCTAAATAAGTAAATAATGCAGATCTTGCATTGAGATATTTATGTATTTAATTGGCAAAAAAATACTTAATTTTACCTGGCGTGAGAAAAGAAGTGGAAATTTTGAAAGCAGTTTTGAATTGAATGAAATTGGAGACTGCTCGTATAAATTTAAAGCGATTGAACACTGCTACACATAGTCCAGTAAAATATGCTATAAAAGAATACAAATATTTTTGTTGGCAGATTTCTTGAGTGTGCTGAAAGTCAGCGTGCCTCCCAACTTCCCCTCTAAGTACTATGGGTCAACTCCGATCGTATATTATGAAAGTGTGTTTGTGTGTGTGTGTGTGTGTGTGTGTGTGTGTGTGTGTATATATATATATCACTCACACATATATATGTATACATACATATATCTATATATATCTATATCTATCTATCTATCTATCTATCTATCTATCTATATATATATCTATATCTATCTATATATCTATATCTATATATATATATATATATATATATATATATATACTCACACATATATATGTATATCATATATATGTACACATGTCTGTTTGTGTGTGTGTGTGTGTGTGTGTGAGCGAGCGAGAGCCTTGCAGCAGGCCTGTTCTTCATCATAACTCAACAGCACATTTCCGATTCACGCAGAGGGGACTTGCAGGCAGCACCTGGCCCACGAGGAGTCGAGCAGCACTAACGGACTGGAAAACACATGAATGAATCAGCGCACGCTCACGCATGGACTCAATAACTGATGAGTCCTGCGAAAGAAATGGACGTTGACCGAAGTGATTCGATTTATTAGGAGACAGAGGAGTGTGTGCGTGTGTGTGTGTGTGTGTGTGTGTGTGTGTGTGTGTGGGCGCGTTGTAAGTGGTGTGTTTGTGCTCGGGAGAGAAAACAGTCGTACAGATGTGGGGATGAATAAGAAAAAGAGAGTCGATGACAAAATATGCAATGAGTAGTGAAAAAGCCTAACGAGCCGTTTTTGTACCGTGGTTCAGGGTGTGTGTGTGTGGGGAACACGTGTGAGCTGACGGAGGCGTGATTCACCCCGTTTGAAAGCTCGTCGATACAATTTGCCTATAAAAATACTTGTAATGGTTTTAATGGTTATTCTGGAAATAGAATTGCTTTGAACTGAAAGTAACCACGTGATTCTCGCATGCTTATTACTCGCCTTCTACAGATACAAGAGTCAAGATGATTGCCACCAGAACTTGTCTGTTATAGCACAAAGTGAAATACATCTGATCGAAAGGTTGTGAGTTTAAATCCCAGCTGCAACTACTGGGCCCATGATCAAGGCCCTTAACCCTTTAATTGCTTGTAAACATTCTGAGGTCTGCAGTAGGGCACTTTTTCGTACGTGTGTGTCCATTAAACCACAGGCTGACACACGGGCTGATACACATCGTCGTCACCCCGCCCCCCCAAAAACTCGTCTCCAGCTGAATGGAGTCCAAATAAACAGAGCTCCCAATGCTAAGCTTTGTTTATTTACAGAAGGCGCATTGCCTCATGATGCAATTACCTCCGCTCCGACTCAATGGATGCACAGGAAGTGTGTGTGTGTGTCTGCGCGCACGTGGGCGTGTGTGTGTGTGTGTGTATGTTTAAAATCTTCAACACACTTGACTCAAACTGCACCGTGAAGCATACAAAAACCATCAATTACTGTTTTTAATTAACCATTAGGATTATGTAATAAAAACCTTTATTTATTGATTGATTGGTTGATTTACTTATTACTTTTTATTGATTTTTTTTGACTCATCTCATTAAATCAGCTCAACATGTCATGAAAAGCTGTGTTCGAAATCATTCAATAATTCAATTAATAATGAAATAATTACATAATTAAAGAATAATACACATGAATATCAATAGGAAAGCTAAAAAAATATATATACACACACACGCACACACACACACACAAGCTACTGGCTCAAATCATTTACATATTTCAGACACAGTGTGCGATTATAAACATTTAAAAAAAACTGTTTAATATAAAAAGGTAAAGATTTTTAAGAGGGGTGAAAAGACTGGTGAAAAGAAACTCACTATTCAGGTGGTGGCTGCTTGTGCAAGGGATAAAGGATTAGGATTAAGACTACCTACTAGTTAAGGAAAAATATGAAATGTATATACTGTGCGTAACTACACAGGCTTCTCGTTTAGGCAGCTTGTTTTGATGTTTCACAAGATGTTTCTCAGAAATTTCACAAAACAAGCCTTTTTTTGTACAAAGCTTACTTCATATGCGTCGACATGGCGTCAACACGTGTCACTTGTCCGTCTCTGTTAGAAAAGTCATCCAACGAGCTGTTTGTGTGGAAAACATCGGTTCAGTACCTACTTCGGCGCGGTATGTGGCCAACGATTGAAACGTTTTGTTGCCGTTTTGTTGCGTTATTACAGCCAAACCTCCTCCGTGTGTTTGACACGCCAGCTACATGGCACCTGATGGCCGGCGCCGCTTCCCCTTTCGGACGCCCCGGAAATATGACTGCCATAACCATGCTCTCAGCAGAACCGCGCCAGGTTCACAGCGTGCACGCTTTACACGCCGAACAGACCTCGTAAAAAAAAGAAAAAAAAAAAGCTCTCGCACACAATAAAGCCATGGCAGGCATGCGTAGTTACAAATAAACAGACGAGCCACAGCTTTTATATATATATATATATATATATATATATATATATATATATATATATATATATATATATATATATAAAACACACGTACATACACACATATAGGGAAGAACTGGAAAAAGAGCTTGTGAAAGAAAAAAGTCACAGCTGTGAAGGGGGGGGGGGGTCGGAGGAGGAGGAGGAGGAGGAGGGGGGAGCTGGCAGGGGGAAAGGGCGAGAGGGATGGGGGGAGATGGGGGAAGGAAGAAAAACAGGTCCCACAGAGCTACCGTGCAGGCGCCAGTGAAGACAGCGCGGGAGGGAATGAAGCGAGGAAAGGGCCGAGAAGGAGGGGAGGGAAGGAGGGAAGAAAGCTGCAGAAACTTTCAACAGATGCGTGAAGCCCTTGTCAGCATTCCTGCTAGGTAACGCAAGGTCAGGAACTAGCAGGAAGACAATATGAGGACTATTTGGGCTCCCTCAGCGCCAGATGTGTTTTAATAAGACGACTGCCCTCGCAGCTAATAAGGTCAGCCTCTGGCTCCAGCGAGACGAGCAAACAAGTCGACTCTTGGCAGGAATTCAGCGCGGACTTGGCACGGGCTCCGACTCTGCTTCCTGCTCGGTGAAAAAAAAAAAAAAAGAAAGGGGGGAAAAAAAGGAAAAACTGAACGCGCTGCAGTCATTCCCCCAGCACCGGGCTTTTATTAGACACTTCCCTTTTACGCACAGCACTAAGAGACCAAAAGGGGAAAAAGGGAAGGTGTGTGTGTGAAATGAAGAATGGGGATAGCTGACAGATAGAGACAGAAAGGGGTGCCAAAATATGTGATTCTTCCCCATAATATCGTTCTCTCCCCCATCCTCCGGGATTAAACAGACATATGGACCACCCTGTCCCCGCTCTTATGTCTCTTATTGAAATATGCACCACTACCGTGCATAAAGCCATGGATGTAGTGCCTCAAAGCCCAGATAATGCCGCGACCTCTGGAGATTAAAATCAAATAAGTGGCGCAGCGGTGCGGCGTCTGGAATCTGGAACGAAAAAAAAAAAATAGGAAAGGAAATAACACAAGCAGAAGAACTTCTGGGGATCTGGCACACTTCAGCAGCGCTTTTGTTTATGTTCAGGCGTGCCAACTGTTCAAGGAGGAGAATGTTCCTCACTCCAAACAACGTTCCCCATTAGGGCTTTTTAATCATGCAATAATCATCCGGGGACAAATCTGTCGGAGTAAAATAATCCACTGGGAATGATCCTGAACTTCTCGCAGCTCATCTCAACAGGGACACACACACACACACACACACACACACACAGAGACATGCCTGGTCTGTATACATATATACTCCTGATCCAACCAAAAAAAACTGTATACATTTGTTTAGACGTGGAAATTTCATATGTGTGATTTATTCCATTCAAAAGCAAACACCGCCGTCGAAGCATACGTCACAAACCAGCTTCTCCCAACACACAAACTTCGTCACACAAACTCCTCCCAAAACATGACATCACACACTGCTTTCAATACAATATCGCAGCATTAAAAACCCAGCTCCTCACAGTACATCCCAAACATGAACTACGCCATAGGTGGCATCATGTCATCACTAACTATGCCCGATAAATGACATCAAAAACCCCATCCAATAAATGACATCGCAGACACACAACCCACTCCCAAAATATGACATCACAAGTCCACAAATACATCACAAACACACAAATACCTCCCAATATATAACATCAAAATCACACAAACTCCTACCACAATATTACATCATAATCACACAAACTCCTCCCAATATTTTACATCATAAACACACAAACTCTTCCCAAAATATTACAGCATAATCATACATATTACATCATAAACACACAAACTCTTCTCAATATACACAATATAAACATTTTTATCACACAAATTCCTACCACAATATTACATCCTAAACACACAAACTCCTCCCAACATATTATTTCATAAACACACAAACTAATATATATATATATATATATATACTATATATATATAGTATATATATATTATTATAGTCTCTATATATATATATATATATATATATATATATCATATCATAGAGTATTCGCACAAACCCCTCCCACTACACCTGCATCTCTCGCTTTCTCTCCTGCATACCATCTCAGTGCACCATGCTTCATGCTACATTAACCATGATTTCACCACACACACACACACACACACACACACAATTTCATCCCTGCTGCTCAACTCCTTTTAACTAAATGTACAGTGAGGGTGACAGTGAATTGTTCACACATCTGAGTGTAATCCTAATATCTCGTCTATCCAAGTATCCTTCCCAGATGACTTCATTATCAATATGATCAGAAACAGATGTGTTTTATACTGGTATTATAAAACCACCTTTCAATTAACACGATATATTAGTGTTATCTCATGTAGCTACAAAATATCTTTAACCCAGCATTCATGCAGGAACTTCAGGTTGTAGCGATGATGTCATTTACCAGGAGGGTCTTCAGTCATGATGTCAGGGAACAGGATAGTCTTTAATGTCACGTTTTAGGAAAGGTTTAAGTTGTGATGTCATAGGTTAGTAGGGCTTTTGGTTATATGATGTCATGCATTATGAGAGGTGATGTTCATGACGTCATGATTTAAGAGGGGTCATGTTGTGAGAATAGGAGGATCTTTGGTTATGATGTTATATACTGGGAGGAGTCTTGGTTATGAGGTCCTGATTTAGGACAGGCTTTGGTTATGAAGTCATCCTTCAAGTGGGGTTTTAATTATCATAGATATCATGTTTTCAGATGGGTTTTGATCATGATGTTACTTATAAAGAAGAGTTTTGGTTTTAAAGTCATAGTTGTATGTACATGTAATATATGTGATATATACACATATTGTGGCTCCATCTGAGAATCTGTACATGGTCTGTACATTGTTTCATTTCTTATATATATATATATATATATATATATATATATATATATATAACTTCTGGTCCTTTCCTCAATGAGGAACAAACTTTCAGCTTTCAGCTGGATCACATGAAAATTAATTAATAAAAAAGTTAATCAGTACTTAGGAAATACCAGCAGATGATAAAGAACGAAAAAAAAATAGCCCTTGGAGGTGAGAGGAGCGTATTTGAATCCTTCTTAGTCTTTCTCTTCATTTTCCACTGGCACCATGAAGGCACACTCGGAGCTTAGGTGTACTTCTGATGGGAATATTTGCACACCTTGAGGAAGTTGGAGTATCTCCGATTTTAAACACGCCGAATAAAGGGCGGAGGTGTGGCGGGCGCATCTTCAGGACAAAAAACGGTGGGAGTGAGAAAGAAATGATTATATTTAATATTAGATTTTGATAAGCACGCATACACACACACACACACAATAGCTTTACATGCCTTGTGGCTCAATCAATCTTCACAAAATCTGGTAGAACATCTTTCCTGAAGAGTGGAGGTTATTATAAATGCAAATGTGGACTAAATGTGGAAATGTAGATGCTCACAAGAGATGCACAGACCAATCTGATGCATCACCGTCCACAAACCTTTGTCTATACTGTATAATTTAGCTGTATAGTATAATCTTTGTACTCTGGATGATCTCATTTTAGCATTAGGTCTCACTCCAGGTGGTCGATAGTTCAATTAGAACAGGAGCTTGATTATGATTCGTTTTTCACAGTCACATGACCCATTACAAAAGTTTTTTTTTGTTTGTTTATTTGTTTCGCTGTTTTCTCAATGGCCTTGTATCTCCTCGTAGTTACAGAACTGGGTCGTTTTAAAAGCGAGGACACATGGCGCTCTCGTCCAAATGACTTTGATATCACGGAAAGATGCTATGCAGTCGAATGCATGCGAATATTAAATACAGATTGAGGAAAATTGGGAGCAGGAAGCCGGCTGATGGTAGACGAGGAGGGTGGCTCGCTCGGTTATGGTTGCTGGCTGAGCTTTTTGGTTTGGGTCGCATTTTTCATGACTGTAATTTTGGCCAGTGCGGGCTCTCGGCTGGTCAGAGAGGTCTGGTGGAGCCATGAGCGGTTTCCACGGCCATTGCCAGCAGTTTTTTTTTTTTGAGCAGCGCCGTATGATTAGTCAACCGCAGGCCTTCGAAAACCATCAGTCCGGCATCAAACCTGGACGCAGAGTCTGATCGCAATTACAGAACGTCAGAGCCAAGAGTGACAAGCGTTACCGGAGCTGCACTTTAGTACTTAGGTGTTTTTTATTTTCTTTATGGGATCTGGCTCCGTTCGGCCGTGTCGTGTGGGAGCTCTCGTATCGCTTCCGACCGCAGACGAGCCGATTCATAGCCGCTCTTCCACGCGCGACTTAAAGTGTCTCCTGGTCCGTGTTGGTTATGGCAAAAGAAATCGCTCAATATAATGCGAATTATTTACTTATTCATTCATTTGATGCATTCAGAACATCAACCGCCATTGGTTTCTTGCATTTTTTTACCGCTACTCTTTATGGATTATATATTAGCATCGTTGCTCCCGTACAAAGATAGATTAAAACCCTGATAAAAACTCTGAATAAACAATTTTGAGTGCAGAATTAAATTGTAGTTCTTTCATTGTTTTTACCATTCGGTATACACTCACTATACAGACGAAAGTATTGAAACACTAGACTTTCCCAGCCATATCAAACTATTGACATAAAGTCGAAGGCACACGATTGCACACAACTGAAGCAATTCCAGCATGACAATGTCCCCTGTGTACAAAGACATCTCCATGAAGATCCGATTTATCTGGGTTCCCATTCCTCATTTAGTCCTAATTCGTCCAGCCACTTAGTAAATTATTCATATCCTGATGCCTGGGGTGCAATTCACATCCATCCGGGTACAAACAAACAAACACCTGGGTGGAAATGCCTGGTGTTCCAATACTTTTGGAATACTTTTTCTTTTGTGACTTTTTTGTCTAATTGATTGGCACCAAATGCATAACATATAAAAACATATAAGGCAGAAACACATAATAATTTAGCATAATGTAGACATCAATGTTAGAATATCTCTCTCACTTTCCCTCCATCCATCTCTCTCTCTCTCTCTCTCTCTCTCTCTCTCTCTCTCTCTCTCTCTCTCTCTCTCTCTCTGCGGAGTTTAAATGAGAATGCAGTAGCAAACAGAGGCAAACCCAAAGCCGAGTTCATCTGTCAATCAGCATCTCTGCACTGAGTCACCTTTCCAGCCTCTGGCTCGTACAGGAAGTGCTGCAGAGTGTCCTGTTTGTGTTGCACGTGAAGCACGTTTTTGGATTCAATCCTCGAGTGGGTTTATCCAACTGGAATAACTTTAAATATTTAGCAAAACCATTTTAATAAGGTTTAATATGCCTAAACTCCTCTGACCGATTAGGCATTACATTAGGACCACATTGTGTTGTTAAAACAGTCCTGACTTGTCGAGCATTAACAGCATGAAGAAGCATTCTTGAGCAATTCGAGCTACAGGAGCTCGTCTGTTGGATCGGACCACCTCGATGAGCATCACTGAGCCTCGGCCGCCCGTGGCCCAGTCACCGGTTCACTACTTTTTCCTTCTTTGGAACCCTTTTTTTTATCAATCCTGACCACTGCAGACCCTAAAAGAGCTGCAGTTTTGGACATTAGACCCAGAATGTCTAACCATCATGTCAAACTCACTCAAATCTTTACACTTGGTCATTTTAACTGCTTCTAACACAGGGGTGGACAAACTACGGCCCGCAGCTCACTTATGGTCCTTTTAATCTAGCCTGCCGAAGACTGGTACATAACTGTCCACATCAAATCGTGGCGCGATATATAACGATGCATAGCATAATGAAAATGATATCATGTATCGCTCTTTACAGGTGGAGAAAATTAATATAGAAAATAGTTTACGCACAGGTTATTGTTGGTTCGGCCCTCGAACACACCTCAGGTTTCTCACGCGCCCCTTTGAAAAATAGAATTGCCCACCCCCTAACACATCAACTTGGAGGACAAAATGTTCACTTACTAGCTACTAATATGTCTCCTGCTAACAGGTGCCACGATAAAGAGATAATCAGTGTTATTATAACGTTATGTGCGGTGAATGTCATAATGCATGATCGTTGTATACAAAGCTCTAAAACTGGAGACTCGTTCGTTATCGTCCCTTTTTAAATCCTCTTTATATTCTTTATTGTCACGTAGAAACCTGCGATTCGTGACTAAACAAGTGTCGGAGTGACTGTTATATACATTCTGTTTGTAAATACACTGGCAAAAGTATTGGGACGCCTGACTTTCCCACCTATATGTTCAATTCAGTATTGCATAGCGCTTTTAACAATGGTCCCAAAGCAACTTTACACAGTTAGTGCAACTGTTCTCTTCCAAGCTGTAACTACAAAGTTATAGGCACCCAAATGTACAGGGTTTCTCTGGATGCCGCGACATTGAATTCTTCTTTCGATTGGAGACCACAACCCGGTTTCTGGCGTTACAATACCCCTAAAGATCTGCTTCACATAGGTTTGGAAGGCGTGTGAAAGATTTCCTGCTCTATGAACACCTTGTGGATGAACGTAAACGCCTGAATGCATCCCAGGCCTATGCAGCTCACCTTCTGGGGCTAAACGAAGCTTCACAAATCTCCACAAAATTTAGCAGAACATCTTCCCAGAAGAACGGAAAACAGTAAATATGGACCTAACGTAAAATCGTTTCGAAAAGCACTCGATCCTCTGCTCGGGTGTCCACAAACTTTTCTTAATATTTCCTACATACCTTATACTGCATATAAACGATTTAGCGCTTGACCAATCGTACTCTGCAGTCGATTAAGCCCCAGAAATGTACACATGGTTGAGGTAATAGCCGTCGTAAATCACAGTGTGTGTGTGTGTTTTAGTTTGCGTTTCAATCTGCAATCTGAAGCCAGTGTTAATCAGCTCACTACACCTCCATTCATAAATCCACTCCTGTTTGCCTTAAAGCTCTCGATAACACACACACACACACACACACACACTCACACAAACACACAGTTCAGTTTGTTTTATTCTTATCCTCCACTCAATGCAGGAGTTTCCATTAGTTTGGCATTATTTCATTTATTCATTTATAAGATAAGATAAAACTTGAAGGGAATTCTTGAGGCACAACAATAATAATAATAAAATAAAAACGCAAGCAATGTGAGTTAATATATAGTTAAGTAGGGTACTCCAAATACTTCTTTAAAAAGTACACAAAAATAATCAACACCATCACTCCCTTCTTCCTCTTTCGTCTGCTCCCATTAGGGGTCGCCACAGTGGATCATCCGTCCTGTCGATTACATCTGCCTCTTTCACCCCCATCTACCTGCATGTCTTTCCTCAGCACATCCCTCCTCTTTTCCTCCTGCCTGGCACCTCCATCCTCAGCATTCTTCTTCCCTATGTATCCCACCGTCTCAATCTATCCTCCCTCATCTCGTCTCCAAAACATCCTACCTACGCTGTGCCTCTAGGGGAGCTGGTAGCTCAGTGGAAGATCGCAGGTTCAATTCCCACCACCAAGCTGCCACTAGTGGGCCCTTGAGCACGGCCCTTAAGCCTCAATTGATCAGTTGTAAGTCGCTCTGGATAAGAGTGTCTGCCAAATGGACTAAATATAATAAACTCATTTCTAATCCTCGTCACTCTCAACATCTTTGACTCCAGCTCCGCTTCTGACGAGTACGTCAAGTCGATTTTAATGTCGCTTGTTAGAACGGATATTGTCTCGAAACAGCACTACACAGATAAAACTGTGTATAAAGTTATAGAAATTCATGTGTAAATATCAACATGGGAATTTCTTAATACCATACTGCCTACAAGGAAGTTCCTTAAACTTGTTTAGTGCCAAGGAAAAACTCCCTGTGATCATTACCTATCGAATGAAACGAGTCCCGATAAAAATGCAAGCGTTTTCCGAACTGAAGGGTGTGAGCGCGAGTCTAAAATGCCAGACCTCGGAAAGCGGAACTGAGACGGACGCCTCTCAGACCTTTATTTGCATGTGCAGGGGTCGTTTTTTTGGAAACGCTCTGATGGCGAAGCGCAAGGATTTCGCGGAACATTTTTCTGGCATGGATTCTCACTCCAGCACCACTTCCACCACCTCCTCCTCCTCCTCCTCCTCCTCCTCCACCTCCTCCTCCTCAGTGCTGGCGGGCGGCCCGGTTCTGAAGCGAACTTAAACAAACTCCTGTTGCAGCCATCTGCTGGGCCTGGGGAATAAATCAAACAGCCTCAGAGCCGCCAGCGATCGAGTTACCATGAGCAACGCCGCCCGCGCGCCTGCCTGGAGCCACCACTGGCCTCCACCGGCCAACATGTGGCCACACTAATCCTTCCCAGAGAGCAAGGAAGGCAGAGAGAGAGAGAGAGAGAGAGAGGGAGAAAGAGAGAGGGGGGGGGAAGAAAAAAAAGGCTCCACTATTGGAACGTCATGTTTTGATATAACCCATAATGCCTTTTGTCTACGTTGTGTGTTCTACGCTATGTGTTCTGCAGACAGACAGACAGACAGACAGACACAGATAGATAGATAGATAGATAGATAGACAGACAGACAGACAGACAGACAGACAGACAGACAGACAGACAGATAGATATCTCCAGTGTATTAATAACTTTTTTCCAGGCCTGAAGGTTTCCAAAAAGAGCGTTGCAAATCTTCACAATGACATTACATGAAAAACTTTCAGTTCAGGTCGTATATTTCTCGCAGGAAAAAAAAGAAAAAAGAAAAACACTCGATTTTAATCTTCGTGACCAATACAAGTCCGTCGTGTGCATCTGGAGCGCCGGTGCTTAATCGGGACCGTAATCGTGTTTCTCTTGGAAGCTGTGGCTATTTTTTGAAAGGACGTGCTAAAAGTTGCCTCGGGAGCACACACTCGTGCACGCGCTCACGTGGTGTCGTCTCTCGTTCTCTCACGTGTGTTAGAAAAAACAAACAAAAACACACACCCCACACTGAGTGTTTGAGGGATCTCTGTCTGGGGCTCTGGTTCTTCCTCAAAACATCACGTACAGAGACCTACTGTAGGTCCTGACCAGCCATCATTCATACACACACACACACACACACACACGCACACACAAGCTCCCGGCTGCTGCATTCCAGGATCAACCAGAACCCACAAAGACCAATTAAAACTACATGATCACTCACGGATGCTCACAGCCTCCACAGAACCTGTCTTTTGGATTTGGAGCATGAAATTTGTTGTTTTGAAAATGAAAAAAAAAACATTTATTATGGGAATTTAACTCGTGGCAATCGTGCAATTAATTGAGTAAAAAGCAAAAAAGTAAGATATTTGACTTTAAAATGTGGTGATAAGTCTCCCCAAAAGGAAATACTTAAGTGCAATACATATACTCAACAAAAATCTACTTACGTGCAGGAACTAGCGTCAGTTTGAGAGCAAGCAGAACATTTATAAAGGAATAAATGATGGAAGGAACGCTTGACTTGAACTCAACACAACAGAACACAACACAACACAACTCAACACAACACAACATCCATGACCTTAAGTTCTCGAAAAGCAGGCTTTGGGTTCCTGAGAATTATAATAATCAGTGTCATTAATATGATCGTATTAATAGATAGGTGTGTTACTAGTCACATTTGATTAAGTAACAAAAATGATAATAGCAACATTATAGCTGTTATAAATGATTGTACATTGGATACTTAAGTAAATTTGACAGCAAATACTTCTGTACTTTGACTCGTGTGAAAGTTTAAACAGAGCACGTTTGCTTTTCCCGTAGACATATTTGACTACTTTAACTCAGCTACATGCTTTGTGTACTTCGTCCACCACTGAGTTATATAAAATGTGTGTTTTTTTCGAACCGAGTGTGATACGTCTTCCTGATCGCCAGCCTGGAACAGACCGCCTGCGCTCGGGTCTCTGCTCAGAAGTCGTGTCTGCGAGGAATGTCGCTGATGTCAACACACTGCCCGATCTGTCGGAAACTATTTCAAGGCTCCTAAGCCTGTGTGATCCACACTTTGGCCCAGCTCCACGGTACAATCCCCGGCTTAAAGCCTGCGTGCTGCTACCTGCGAAACCGGAGCTAGCTTTGAGTCAAACTGGTTAGCGGTGCTCATGTTGGAATCAATGCTAGCGCTAAAATCCATAAAGATACAGAGGAAATGTGAGTTAATTACGCTTCTGACTCTGACGGATAAACTGCATAAGGTCAAGTTCAGACTGTTTTTTTTGAGAATACAGGGCTGCAAGCACTCAAAAGTTTGTAGACGCCTCGCAATACCATCCTACGCCGGATATCACACACCTACACATATTGATGACACACTATCAGTGTATATAACTTCTTTCTGCTTGTATATATATATATATATATATATATATATATATATATATATATATATATATATAGTATATCACATATAATGGTCACTTACACTCTCTGTACTACCTCTCTGTGTCTGTACTGTATATATATATATATATATATATATATATATATATATATATATATATATATATATATATATATGCACAATTATTAATATATTCTATATACTTATCACTGCTCATTTAGTCACTATTACCTCTGCCTACCATACTGTTACACTTCTTAAATATGTAAATGACCATATATTCTACACATTGCATATACCTATCACTATATATAAATATATAGATATATATATATATATATAATTTACCATATATTTCTTCATACTGTACATATGCAAATAGCATTTACTGTTATATACTGATTATATATTCTAATTATTGCAACCATGAAATGCACTTCTGGATTGATGCTACCTGTATTTTGTTGCCTTTACCCACATGTGCAGTGACAATAAAGTTGAATTTAATCGAACTTAATCTCAGAGGTGTTCAATAGGGTTGGAGGCTCCATACGAGATCATCCGCATGCATGGAGCTGGATTTGTGCTCAGGGGAATAGTTGGGCCTCCAAGTTCAATTGAAAGGAAATCTTCAAGACACTGCGTCCAAAACACCGTAGAAAGGTCGCATGCACCGGACTTTTTGATATCGAGAGCGGAATCCTTCCGTCGGCTCCGTCTCTGGATGTGTGACCCGAGAGAGAGAGGTCGGACGTTAAGGGGCGACTCTGGTCTGTGCCGCCGGAGACGGCCAGCTGTCCCAGCGTGAGGCCAGGTGGCTGTGAGAGGAAAGCTGTGTGGCGTTTGAGGAGAAGGAGGAGGGAGAGGTCGAGCAGAGAATAACTACAGTCCGTCATGCGCTGGAGTCACCGAGTAGAAAGATATCCGCTGCGCAAATGGTCCCTGGCAAGCACCAGAGCGAAATTAGCACCTGGCCTGGGCTATTTTGGCCGATCTATCCTCCCTCGCTGCAGGAATGTCCATGGCGCCGAGTTCTCTGAGGGAGGCATGGCACTGAGCAACGCTCGCTCCACTCCATTACGGAACAACCCCCTGACACACACACACACACACACACACACACTCACACACATACACACACACATTCACAGTGGAATTGCAGGTCTCGGATGGCCGTACACACACTCAAGAACATTATACATTAAAGTCTGTTCTGGATTTTGTCTGTGATCTGCGACGACAATGTCAATGTGTCTGTCTGTCTATCTATCTATCTATCTATCTATCTATCTATCTATCTATCTATCTATCTATCTATCTATCTATCTATCTATCTATCTATCTATCTATCTATCTATCTATCTATCTATCTATCTATCTATCTATCTATCTATCTATCTATCTATCTATCTATCTGTCTGTCTGTCTGTCTGTCTGTCTGTCTGTCTGTCTGTCTGTCTGTCTGTCTGTCTGTCTATCTGTCTGTCACGGAGGCCTTTACTTTTCCATTTGCATACACACCTAGACGCACTTTCCTTACACACATTCAATTAATAATTCTCTCTGTGCAGCTGTGCCGAGGACCAGCTGTGTGTGTGTGTGTGTGTGTGTGTGTGTGTGTGACCCACCTGCTATTTCTCTCACACACCTGGGGGAAATCCTACATTATAACACTACTGCAACCATTAACAGAGATTCCCCCCCCCCTCTCTCTCTCTGACACACACACACACTGTCTATCTATCTATCTATCTATCTATCTATCTATCTATCTATCTATCTATCTATCTATCTATCTATCTATCTATCTATCTATCTATCTATCTATCTATCTATCTATCTATCTATCTATCTATCTATCTATTTGTCTGTCTGTCTGTCCTCGGTGGTTTCTATATGGTTATGTAGCTGGGTAGATGATTTGTGAGGTCAGTAGTTTGTGATGTAATTAGTAAAGCAAAGGCAGAAGGTTGGGGAATTCCTATGGGCTGCTCAGCTGAGTGCCGCTGCTACCCTCACAACGCCTCTTGCTCCGACAAACATCCGAGCACCGTCACAAGGGACGACCTCCTGCACGGCCTCCTTAACTTCTTCTTGCTTCTTTATGTATTTTTTCTGCAAATAAGTCCTACAAACATCATGACTTAGGGCACCCACTGATTCTACTGAATACAAGACACAGTAATGTGTCTGTGTGTGTGTGTGTGTGTGTGTGTGTGTGTGTGTGATGAGAGAGAGAGAGAGAGAGAGAGAAAGAGAGAGAGAAAGAGACCCACCTGCTATTTCTCTCCCACATCTGGGGGACATCCTACATTATAACATCATACATTGCATTACTGCAACCATTAACAGAGCTCCCTCTCTCTCACTCTGACACACACACACACACACACACACACACAGATTGGATAAAGCACTGGATCTCAAAGTTTTGACCCTTAGCGGTCAAAGGAAGCAGTTCAAATTTGTATTGAAATTTGATATGTCACATACAGATTCATAAAGAGTACAACATGAAGTGGAACTATTTAAGGGATCTGTGTTTAGGTTCATCAGGTTCACAAAGGAACGAGAGGGTGTAGATCAGTGGTTTAAGGTGCTCGGCTACTGATCGGAAGGTCAGAGGTTCGAGCCCCGATATCGCCAAGCTGCCACCCTTAGGTCCTTGAGCAAGGCTCTTAACTCTCTGGGCTCCAGGGGGCGCTGTATGGCTAACCCTGCGCTCTGACCCCAGATACCCAAACTGGGATATGCGAAGAAAAAAGTTCTCTGTGCTGTAATGTATATGTGACAAATAAAGGCTATTAAAATGAAAAGAATGTCTCATCATATTTAACTGTTAAAAGGACAGTGTCCCTGTGCGCAAAACCACAGCTCTGTGAAGACCTGCTTCACATGGGTTGGAGAGGAAGATCGGCTACAGAGCTCTAACTGAGACGTCTGCGGCGCAGGCCTGCTCACCTCAAATACATCAGTACCTGACTTTACTAACACCCTTGTGTATGTGAATAAACACAAATCCCCATAACCAAAACGTTTTTCATAACGTTAAAGATTATTATTAGGGACTAAATGTGGACATTTATGGACACAGTTTTATGGTCATCACTACATATAGTACTGTACAAAAGTTTTACGCAGGTGTGAAAAAATGCTGTAAGCAAAGGATGTGTTCAAAAATGGAAGTGTTGATTATTTAATTTCATCAATGAACAAAATGCAGTGAATGAAGAAAAGAGAAATGGAAATCAAATCAATATTTGCTGTGAACACACTTTACCTTCAAAACAGCAGTAATTCTTCTAGATACACTTACACACAGTGTTTATGAAGGAACTCGGCTGGTTAGGTTGTTCCATCTTGGAGAAGTAAACACAGATCTTCTGTGGATGTAGACGTTCTCACATCCATTCTGTCTCTTCATGTAATCCCACACACACTCCATGATGTTGAGATGTTGGGTTATGTGTTGGTCGTGCATCACTTCCACTACTTCTAGTTCTTTATAAGGTACGAATAGCAAATATTTATGTTCGCTCACTTTGCTTTTTGCAAATTGAAAAAAAAAAATTATTTATATTTCTGAAAGCATTTTTTGTTTACAGCATTTTTACACCTGCCTAAAAACTTTGCACAGTGATGTATATATATCAGGCAATAGGAGCTAATGGTAGGACTGAACTTTGTGTGTATGTGTGCGTGTATATATATATATATATATATATATATATATATATATATATATATATATATATATATATATATATATATATATACCCTTGGATATGGTTCTTCAATAAGCTGAGAACAGAAGTAGAGAGGAGACAGAAAAAAAAGAAAGAAAGAAAGAAAGAAAGAAAGTCAAAGATATTCTTTGGCTCACTGCCAGCTTGAGAAACCTCTGTGTCCTCAAATGGTTTAAAAGATGAACTGCCGAGTCTCAGAGCATTCGGTTTGGGACTGCACGGTTTCAAGTCAAGAGCACGAGCCTCCTCAAGGTGCTCCAGTCATCCACAGAAGCCCGGTGGGGTTCACATAGGAAGAAATCTTTTTATGCGATTCGGGATGAATACACAAAAAGGAAGAAGATAAAACCTACCGGGAATTTACACACTCCACACCTCTCTCACACACACACACACATACTTTTTTGAAAGGCCACCATGCAACTTCAAGGTCTCGTGAGAATGCATTTGGATGACCCTGAATACTCACACTGTCCTTTACGGCTGTCGCTATCGAATATTTTAGCAAACGAGTATTCTAACGATTATTCCATCGATTAATCGAGAAATCAAATAAGAGATTTATTAAACAGCGATAATAAAGAGAGAGAAAATAAGGCAGGTCTCTTAAAATGAACAAGTAATTTATTTTTCCTGTGAATATCAGTACAAAAGAAACCAATTTAATGCATTTCATTGCCATATTACATCAAAATACAATATACAGTGCGTACAAAAAGCTCCTCCGCAGTGACCGTGTAGAGTAAGTCATTGGAAAGTGGTTATTTAATCAAACTCATTATTCTCACTCATGTATTTATTAAATCTTGCACAGTATAGTGATGTGGTATTCCTGTCCACAAAAAAATCTGTGTATTTATCCATGTGTTTAAAAAATCACTCCACTACTTGCTCTACACGCCACTGCAGAGGGACTTTTTGAAGGCACTGTATATAAATAATAGAGTATGGGTTTTTTGGTATGCGCGTGACCGGCAGATAATTTTTTAAAATATGTAATATTTAACGGTAGCATAATAAAATAATTTTTTTAAAAGCAATTTCAGAACTACACAGAGTGATCACGGGAACGTTAATGTGTCAACAAGAGCGACTAGCGGAGGAGTAGAATAACTTAATGCCTTCTGCATTATTCATATGTATAGGAGCATTTCCTTAATGTAACTTTTCTTCTTGGGCATGGTGGCTTAGTGGTTAGCACAGTGGTTCCCAACCGGTGTGCCGCGGCACTAAGGGGTGCCGTGAGATCTTTTGAGGGTGCCGCCAAAATTTCGGGGAAAAAATTGCACTAACGTCATTCTCTCTTGGCGGGAGAGGGGGAGGGAGGGAGGGGACTACCGAGATAGCGGAGAGTCCTTCTCCACCCCACCTCACCCCACCCGTTCCTCAGTGAGGGTTGTGGATTGACGCGTATAACACACGTACAGGACAGGGCGCACAGCGAGTCGCCAGTCGCCACTCGCCAGCATGCCTCAGTACTGATTGGTGACTCAAAGGAGGCAGAAGGTATTGTATTAAGCAGCACGTGCACGAGTGCACGTAAATTTGTGATCAAGTGCAATTCTTGTGATAAGCTAAAACTGTGTTTGTCGCTCTCTACTTAACTATCAGAAACTAATTTAAGCCTCTGTGATTTTTTCCTTTTTTTCAGAATAAAAGTCACTAGGACTAGGTATAAGGTGTTGTTGCATGCAAACTCTCGAAATGAAACAAATAAATAAATAATAATAAAAAAGCTACAGAGATTTTAAATATCTATTTCCTTATAAGGGTGCCGGGAACTTTTGAAAGGCTTTCCAAGGGTGCCTCAAACAAGAAAAAGTTGGGAACCACTGGGTTAGCACGTTCGCCTCACACCGCCAGGGTCCGGGTTCGATTCCCGTCTTGGCCATGTGTGTGTGGATTTTGCATGTTCTCCCCGTGCCTCAGGTGGTTTTTCTCCGGGTTCTCCGGTTTCCTCCCGGTCCAAAAACATCCACCGTAAGTCGATTGGCACCTTGGAAAATTGTATGAATGTGTGTGTGTGTGTGTGTGTGTGTGTGTGTGTGTGTGTGTGTGTCCTGCGATGGGCTGGCATTCCATCCAGGATGTATCCTGCCTTAATGCCCATAGACGCCTGAGACAGACACAGGCTCCCCGTGACCCAAGGGAAGATCGGATAAAGCAGTAGAAGATGATGATGAATGAACTTTTCTTCTTATAAACGAAAATCAAAAATGTTCTGATCTGAAACAATGATTGAAAACCCGTAATGACATTTTTTTTGTACCACTGATAAATAAAAATATTCAAAAATCTGTTTTAAATGACTTTACAAACGTTAACCGTACTGTATGTGTTTACTTTATGTTTTAGGTTGAAAGGGATCGAAAGCTTTCCTACATTTGTTTATTCTGCAGACGTTCTGTTACCGGTCCACAGCGTTCCAAGTATAACAGGTGATGCGTCAGTAAAAATGGTCCGTGGAAAACACGGTGCTTTGTGTTTGTTTAAATGGACTAAACAAATAAACAATCATTAATTTGCCTCGATACATTTTTGTAATTGAGTTATTTGAGTTACAGCTGCACTATACTTCTATCCATACTGCTTACTCATAAAGTGTGTGTGTGTGTATGTGTATGTAAACAGGCGTCGTATCTAGGGTGTATTCCCACATTGCATCCAGGATCTACCGCCACCCTGACCAGGATGAAGAGCTTACCAAGGACGGACAGACGAATGAGAAACTCTATAACTTGCTCTATCACTTGCTTAGAAGGTTGCTTTCGCAGTATTTAAATAAACACAGCAGGAACTGGGATCGTTTCTAAAACACAATGTGAATGTTTTTAAAAAGGCTCTCTATCACACAGCTTTGTAACCAAAGACCAGACACCTTCCAACTCAAATTTCTGAACAGGTTCACCAGGAACAGAGATCATTCACCACACGGAGTTCACGCCGATCACTTAACAGATTAACACACGGCGTCAGGAGAACGAGTGCCACCTGTGTGATCTTTTGACCTCGCTGATCCCCTCATTATGTTTCAGTTTATCTTTTAAAAGACCTGTCAACTTAAAGAGGAAGTGCGGCTAAATACAGAGGGAAAAATATCACCCTGTGATACTTTGAATATATATATAATATATATATATATATATAATATATATATATATATATATATATATATATATATATATATATATATACTATCGGAATGTATCGAGTGATCTGCTCATTCACTCTGCGTTCTGTTGAATGAATGAAATCTGAACAACAAAGAACAAAAAAAGAACAAATGAATAAAGAAACTTCAGTGCATCCACTCACGCTTCCTAAATTTCCCTGAATTACACCTACTAGCTGCGCATTCAACAACAGGTATGAACTCCTCACTATATTAGCGTATATTACCAGTATGGAACCTTATGGCAAGCGCATTCGCATTCCCAAATCCGTATTACGGCAATAAAGCGCATTTTTTATTTTGTGAATGCAATGCGCTTCCATATAACCTAAACAGTATCACCAGTTTATATGGAAAAGCAACCGGAACAGAATTCTTAAAGGAGCCATCGTCCCATATTTTACAATTAAAACAACCACTAAACAAAGTAACATTGAAATTAAGAAGAAATCCTATAACAAAATCCATTAACAAGAAATGTATATTAAAAGAACCATCAAAGAGTAAAATAAATATTAAATAATCATTAAGAGAGATATATTATATATATATATATATATATATATATATATATATATATATATATATATATATATATATATATATATACAATTATAACACTCGTTACAGTTTCTTAGAGTATTACACAAATGAAAAAGTACCAATTTATAGTACATTGAAAATGCGTGATTAACATGCGATTAATCATGAGTTAACTATTTTAATAGTAATTCAATCGGGACTAAATATATTTAATTGACTTGACAAACCTAATATATATATATATATATATATATATATATATATATATATATATATATATTATATAAATATAGACCCATTCACATATATTCTGTTTCACCATATTTGTATTTGTATTAAAAATAATAATTAACAAATTTAAAAGATGAATTTAACAACCTTCAACTTCAATTTCTCTACTCAGATATAAATAAAAAAAAAATGTTTAACTAGCCCGAAAAAAAAAAATTTTCATCACTGAACTGAGTCTCACACAGAGCACCAAAATCCGCCATGATGTAAATGTCAATTAAACCCGTCCGAGTGGAGTGGAAACAGTGAAAGTTGCGTCTGGTGTGTCCTGATGATGTACGTCATCACAACTTTCACACTTTTTTACAAGAATATTTTGCTATATGTTGTGTTTTGTTGCACGAATAATAATCATACATTTGCATAAATCATTCATATTTTGAGTTTACTAATGACAATCATATAATATATATATATATATATATATATATATATATATATATATATATATATATATATATATATATATATATATATAATAATATTTATTTTTACCCCAAGTTTTATACTCTATACTTTTTATATATATTTGTACTTGTTGGACAGTCATAATAATCACAAGATGCACGACTGTAACGAATGTCTTTGAATGCTGTAATTTTCCCTTCGTTTGTTCCTGTTCCAGCATGACAATATCTCCATAAAGGTCTGCTTCACATGGGATTAAGTGGAAGATCTCCTGCTATAGATCTCCTCCTTTGAGAGGACCTACACAAGCACACTCCAAAATCTAGTGGAACATCTTTCCTAAGGATATTATGACAGCAAATATGGACAAAATGTAGAAATGTCAAAATAAAATGCAGTTGTTAGTTTGATTTTGACCGTACGCCAGGGTGTGTCCAGGCGTTACACTATGTAAAACCCTAGATAGGTTTTTCAGTAAAGACGTATTTGTACTCATTCACTACGCAATACTTGAAATAAGTAAGTAATACTGGAAGTAAGTAAAGTACTTATTGCAAATAAATCCAAATCCAAATCAAAATTTTTTATGCCTTATGATTCATATTGAGGAAAACAATGAAGGTACTTTTGTGTGTACAAGTGTATCAGTGACCAACACTGTAAAACTTTGCAGTTCCTCTCTGACGTTCTGCTAATGCGTGATTTTTAACAAATGTTCGGCGTGATGGTAAGCCAGAGCGACGCGACAGCTGGAGAAAATCAGCCAAAACTTTCAAACGAAGAGCGTTTCATTACCCCAAAGTACTGTCTATTTTAGATTTTTTTTTAGCAAATTTTTATGAAAACAGAAGAAGGATTCCAGGGAACAAATCTCAACCGGAGAACACTCTGTAAAATCAAATGTACCGTATTTTTTTCAGATATGGAATAATTTGATTTGTGGAAAAATAAGAGCAAACTTGGGATCCTACCAAAAGACAGATACAATGAAAGAGCTAAAGTTTGCGGACACCTAGCAACAAGTAGAGTCTGCGTTATTCTAACCTCCACTCTGGGAAGACATGACATTTTGAATCGTGTTTGTAGAGACCTCCTTACTAAGGTGAGGTGATTGATGGAGGTGGATCATCTCAAAGGGTTGAGTTTAGAGCTCAATAACAGACTAATTCCAAGATTCTCCAGTCATGTACACCCATGTGCAGCAGATCTTCATGGAGCGAGCTTTGTGCACAAAGACGTCCGATTCAAGTGAGTACCTCCATCTTCGTGGGGTCTTTGACGTGAAGAACCTCATATGTTAAAAGTTGTGCATTCCAATACTTTTGGAGAAAAATTTCTACAGCGTTAACTCATCGTTATGACTTGATGACATGTGAGTGTATGTGTGTGTGACTGTGTGTGTGGTTTGAGTTTGGTGAAGTACCACATATGGGTGGAAAAGTCAGGTTTCCCAATAGTTCTGGCCTTAAAATTACAATGATTAACGGGAAAAAAAATTATTTCTTCAATATGTACTCACTTTTATGAATTAATGAAGAGCTAGTGTGTGTGTGTGTGTGTGTGTTTGTGTGTGTGTTTAATGTTTCAGAAAGAATCACATGTAAGTGGAAAAGTCAGCCGTCCCAATACTTTTGCCTATCTTGCGTATAGAAACATAAAGAAAAAGAAAAAGTAGCATAGCCCTGTGTAATTTAAACCAAATCTTCGGAAGTGTCTCAAAGTCGCAATGGCGATACATAGCGAACGGATAGAGCTCCTTGTCGTCATAAAAACCGGGTTTGGATTTATGAAATGACCGTGAAAAGAATCATCTGGAGCTCGCGACTGATCTGACGCCAGACTAAGAGCAGCCGTGAACATGCATGTGGGGGTCGGAGCGTGATTACTGGAGCTGGGGCTTCTGGCTCAGAGGTCTGGTGAAGAATGTACGGTGCGCCACAAATTAGGATTAGATGCGAGACAGATCGCAGCTGAGCTCAGAACTGGTTTATACGGAGGAAAAAAAAAAAAAAAAAAGAGTGTGCGAGCAACGCGCCTGTTAACCCCGGACGACGCATGCCGCCTTGTAGCCTGTATGACACAGCGCTCTCAAAAAAGGTTTTCTTATCAGCGCTTAAATATCTAAGATAACAAACGCCAAAGCACATTCATTTCTCGTTCACTACACAAAACAACAAAAGGCACTTTTTATAATGAGGATTATCGCACCAACACACAAGCAAAAAGAGCTTCTCGCATTATCACAGCGAAATGAGTTTCGTCTGTTAGACAAAACGGTGTGTGCTATTCCTCGTCTCCTGGATCCTTTTCTTCCCCATCGACACATTCGAGAAAAGTCGGCACGTTTATATCAACAGCTCCAGAGTACTACATGGTGCCAACGCAAACATCCTCTTGCAGTAATCAGAATTGTCCACTCAGGCTTTACTGAGTGCGCTCGGTAAAAAGACCGGGGGCCTGAATGGACAGACTCGGCATCTAGGGGATCGTTGGTGGGTTTGGCAGCCGGGTTCCTACGTGAAACAATCGTCTATTTATAGAGACGGCGGCTCGCTTTGTGTTAAATGAACTGACGATAATGTCAGCTTTTATTCGTATGCTCTCGAGATGAACACAGAAAGTGTTTCAAATGGCGATAAATACAAATATTTTAGCATCTGTTATTAGAGCTTTAGCTGGAGAGGGGGGTCAAACTTATAGCTATAAGACAGAATTTGACGAGCGACGCTGCCTCATAGCACAAAACACATAGCATGTTTTCTCCTCCGAAGCACAAACATGTATTTACCATCATTCTTGGAAATTTTTCACTTCCTGGACATTTCGGGGGAGGCTATGGTGGCTTAGCGGTTAGCACGTTCGCCTCACACCTCCAGTGTTGGGGTTCGATTCCCGCCTTCACCATGTGTGCGTGGAGTTTGCGTGTTCTCCCCGTGCCTCAGCCACCACCACCCGGTTCAAAAACATGCAAGGTAGTTTGATTGGCAGCTTGGAAAATTGTCCCTAGTGTGTGAATGTGTGTGTGTGTGTGAGTGTGTGCCCTGCAATGGGTTAGCATTCCATACAGGGTGTATCCTGCCTTAATGCCCATAGACTCCTGTGATAGACACAGGCTCCCCGTGACCTGAGGGAAGATCGGATAAAGCGGTAGAAGATAAATGAATGAATGCTCTAGTGCTCTAGTGGCGGGATGCCATCACTTCACGGGTAATGCATCGCAGGAGATGGAGTTTATTGTCAATTTACGCTTTAAAGCAGCGTAGCCTTATTTTAAGGCAATAATACACCTTTTAAGCTCTTGCCAGCCACATAAAATGATCAGTTTGACAAGGCGCTCTAGAAACAAAAATGAATTTTGGTAAGAACCGAAGTTGAGGATGGTCCCACATTAACAGTCTTAAGAGCCTTTGAGCACCTCAAGAGCATGGATGTGGACTGTAAGCAATACAAACAGTCTGCTGTAACCGCTCAGGATTACAGTTAGCATGCGGGACAGTTCACTTCGACAATTATACATTTATAATGAATGTACGTTGGGTGTCACAGTTACTGAGGAAAAAATGTGTGATTAAATTACAGTTACTTATTAAAATGTTAAAGATTACAAGTCGGGTTACATCTGAACAATTCCACGTAAAATCAGCGCTCTAGGCTACGACATGATTTTTAACTGCGATTTTGTTGTGAATGATGACAATCTGCTGCAGTTTCATTTCGAAACTAGAATATTAACTTAAAGCGCCACCTAGTGGACTAAATGAAGGTAATCAAATGCAATCAAGTTACTTTTATAAAGTAATTGAAAAGATACACTACTTATTACATTTTGAATAGGGTCATTTCTAATCTGTAATCTATTACATTTTCAGTGTAACTTTCCCAACACTCATCTGACGAGCTGAACTTTCTGGTCAAAAGGTTTGACATTTTAACAGCATGATATTATCCAATCTAATTTACGCTGCACTACAGCTTATACATTTGCTTCTAAACAACTCCATGAAGATCTGCTTTACATCGGTTGGATGTATGTGGAAGATCTTTTATTTATTTATTTTATTTGACATAATTTATTGACACCGTGAGGGAAATTATTTTCTTCGCAGCTTGTTTGGAAGGTGTGGTCAGCCATGAAACCGCACCCCCTGGAGCACAGGGGGTTAAGCGCAAGGACCCAAGAGTGGTAGCTTGGCAATACCGAGGCTCGAACCCCCGCCCTCCCAATCGGCTATAAAGCTATGACCATTATTGAACATCTTCGGGATGAATGTGAATGCTGACTACACTCCAGGCCTCCTCAACATCTTCTCAACTGCATCTTTAGTAACACCCTGGTAACTGAAAAAATCTCCACAATTTTTTTTGCATAATTGTGGTGCTTATTATAACAGCAAATCTTATCTTCATATCTTCTCATCATAAACATTTTGTCCATATAGTGTAAAACCTAATCTGAGCACACAAAGTAAACAGTCTGGGTTTAGAGGCTGATTCCTGCTCCAGGTTTGACCTCTTGGTCCTGACTATGACTATGTGGCCCTCAACAGGACCTCATGGGAAATGTAGTATTTCCTGCACTGGGTCTGTTCGTGCGACATTAATGAGAGAGAGGTCACACACACACACACACACACACACACACACACACACAAACACACACACACACACACACACACGGCACATGATGTGTATTAAATTACATATACAATAGTAGACAGTGTGAATGAACCTCAAAGTAAAATCTCTTTGTGAGTCCGAAACGAATCCCTGTACTCAAAAAAATAAATAAATAAATAAATAGATAGATACTGTCCGAATGTCTGCATGGTTGGGTTTGTTGCCGTTCCAAATACTTCATCCAGCGCAGATTGTGTATTCAAGGGGAAGTCTCTAGTTACACACACACAAACACACACACACACACACACACACGCGTGCACAGATCTACAAGTAAAATATGTTCACATGCAAACAGATTCCTGACGCCATCCCCTTTATCATCCATCTGGTCAAATTTACACACACATACACACACACACAAGCTATTGCACTCAGGAGGATAATTCACTGCAAGAATGAAAGCGTGTACAATTTGCTTATATCGGAAGAGTTCGTCTCATATCTATCTCTCTCTCTCTCTCTCTCTCTCTCTCTCTCTCTCTCTTTCTCCTCAGAGGAGCGCGTGATGTCTGTGCTTTCATGTCAATATTGAAATGTGCATCGGCGAAGGCGTCAAGTGTACGGTACCTGTTTGTGTTCTGCCGGAAAAAGTTATGCAAAAATTGACTCCGTGCCCCAGAGAACATGACTTGATTCACTAACACGAATAGCAAATGGGGTGATCGTCTGACTTACACCAGTCGAACTCTTCTCCCACCATACCAGCTCATCTGGATGCAGCCAATAAACTGACACCCAATTTACATGCTGACATCACGGTGTTATAGTAAAGGAGAGCGCCTTTACCTACAAAGGAAAAGCAAAGAGGAGAGCGAAAGAGGAGAAGAAGAGGAGGAAAAGAAGAGGAAAGGAGAGAAAAGACCAGAAAATATGAAGAGAAACGAGAGGAGGAGAAGAGAGACAAGACGAAATGAGGTGAGAAGAGATAAGGAGATAAGAGAAGAGAAAAAAAGACGAGAGACGAGAATAGGAGAAAATAGAAGTGGTGGGAAGAGAAGAAAAAATGAGAGAAGATGAGAGGAGAGAAGCAAAGAGGTGAGATGAGAAGAGAAAAGGAGAGAAGAGAAGAAAATAGAAGAGAAGGGGAGATAAGAGAGGCAAAGGAAAGAGAAGAAAAGAGGAGAGAAGAAAAGAAAAGAGGTAGGAAGAGGAGAGGAGAGAAGAGAAAAGAAGAGAAGGGAAGAAATAGAAGAGAAAAGGAGAAAAAGAAGAGAAGAAAAGAAGAGGAGAGAAGAGAAGAGGAGAGAAAAAAGAAAAAAAAAAGACAAGAGACAGGAAGAGTGGAAGAGAGAAGTTAAGACTAGAGGAGAAAAGAGAAAATAGAAGAGAAGAGAAGAGAAAATGAGAGAAGATGAGAGGAGAGGAGAGAAGAGAAGCGAAAAGGAGAGAAGAGTAGAGGAGAGGAAAGGAGAGAAGAGGAGAAAAGAGAAGACCTTCTGTCTTGACCCTGACACACAAATATATCGGTACTTAAACACAGATCGCATGTCACAAGATGACTCAGCACCTGTTCCTCTCGCCACGGGAGTCATTACTACCCCTCTTCCTCTTTCACTCACTCTCTCCCTCTCTCTTTCTCTCTCCCTCTCTCTATGAGATCACGACTTGGCTCCAGACAGGAACACCTTGCCGTTCAGGAAAACCCCATTCCCACAATCACACCCCTCGAAAAAAAAAAAAAAAAAAAAAAAAGCTTCTGGCCTGGTTCCACACATTCAGATGTCTGTGTTTGGATGGGAGCAGGAACATGAGCGGGATTGTGGGAGTAAAAAGGCTTTTCTGTCTCGCAGCTGCGAGCTAAAGGATGCCCTTATTTACGTTCTTTTTTTGCCACCTTTACCGATTTCTTTTTCTCTCAGGACCCCGCAATCTTCTCACACATGTCCATAAAGTCAGTCTACCATTTCTCCACTGCAAAAGACCTTACGCCCTCCGGCTCCGCTCACGTCGGGTTCAGGAACAACCAATCGAGCCCTTCCAGTGAGCAGAAATGAGCAGCTCCACCAAACAGCTGGAGTTTTCAGAGAAAAGCCCAGATCATCCCTGATTATTTCGACCTCCCTCATTCCCTTCATCCATCATCTGAGTTTCACTTGTTGAATAAACCCTGTGACCTCTTATGCTCATCTCTAATCTGTACGGCTCTTCTCAGCCATCCCGTAAGCATCTACAGCGGCACTAAAGGGGCATCAGGGTGGAACGTTTACTGGATCGGTGGTTGAGTAAACAAGAAAACAGGCTCATCCTTGACAACGCAAATCACCTTCCACACCACACGAACATACGCTGTCTGTCTCCTGTACACCATGTGACCCCCACTTCATCAGGACTTCCGACTCCTCTATGAACACCCTCTCTGTTTCCTCTCTCCCACAATCACCCCCCCTACAGGAATCACACAAAGCTTGCCTTGGCTCCGAGGGCCGCAAGAAAGCTTTCCAAAATTTCTCAAAACACGATAAGCCCCGTGCTTTATCTCCTCACCATCGCACTATTACCACAGCTAAAAACCACATCGTGAAAAGAAAGTAATCCGCATTTTCTAACCTTGGGTTTAGTCCCTGCCGGTCTCCCATCCTGGTGCATGTTCTGTCCAGCCAACACCATTGCCTTACATTCCACACACGACCCGATGGTAAGCTGATTCCCGTCGTCCACTACAAGAGTGTGGCTAACGCGCGGGGCGTAGAGGAAGACAGGCAGCCGGGCGACGTTGACCGCCCTCAACCCCAGCGCTCGTCTTTTCTCCTGCCGGCAGAAAAAGCACACGAAAGAGTCGCAGCTGTACTGGCGTGACCAGGGGCTGCTGGACGGCCCCGACCCTGCCGCCTCGTGCTGCGCCCACTGAGCCAGAAGGTCGTGGTAGCAAAGCGAACAGGCAGCCACCAGGCCGGTGGCATCCGCGGGCCGGGCGCAAGGAGCCGGCGTGTGGACGGTGAGGAACGGGAAGAAGGGCTCTTTCTCTCCGCACCGGCCGGGAGGGTTAACGTGAAGCTGGTACTCCGTGCCCCCGGCGAGCTCCGTGCCGCACAGGTAACAAGTCGAGGTGTGGTGAACGGGAGCCTGAATGCTCTCTCGGGTCCTGCTCAAAGCTCCTCCTGAAGTACTGCTGTGGTGGTATCTCCCGAGAAAGGTGCTGACAGAAGTGATAAGCTCCTCGCTGAGGCACAAACGATACGCTGCCCAGATGTCCTCTAAAATGGTGTGGCAGGTGCGACAGCAATGGACCTGGCCGTCTCGCATGCTTTGGGCATTCGGAGGGCACGGGAGCAGGTTGATGAACGGGAAGTACATGGCACCGCGGGATTTGCCTACACCGGCGCGCGAGTACGCCACCCTGATATCTTGGGCGCAGTCCTGTCCGCATAAATAGCAGACCTCCCGCGGAGGGTGTATAGAAGAAAGGGGACGGATCTTGATGGCATCCATGTCAGGCGGCGTGCGGTCGACGTTTACGGGCACCACGTAAAGACGCTGCAGGACAGGTACGTCGGCAAGCTCAAAGCTCTGCCACTGTTGCATGAGCGACGTGTGGCAGCTGGCGCATACCAGCGTGCGGCCACCCGGGCTTATGGGCAATGCGTCCGGCGGAGGGGTGTGCAGCCACAGGAAGGGGAAGAAAGGCTCAGCGGCTGCTCGCTCCTGTTTCTGCACACACACTTCAAAGCGGATGTTGGGTAGGAGCTTGCTGCCGCAGATGTAGCACACGCACCTGTCCACAATTTTCCTCACGGTCTCCCGATCCTCGTCACTTGTCACGTTGATCTCGTTGCCGTCAGACGTATCCGAGTCACACAGCTGGTTCAGAGCGGCTTCTTTGGTATGATCCTCACCAGGCCCGAAGAGCAACTGCTGCAGCTTGGAGTTCCAGCCACTCCGTCTGTCACGCATGTCCTGAGTGGGTGTGTCCGCGGACGGGCTCTCACTGCCCCGCCGTGACAGGTTCCCGTGGAGACGTGCTAACGCGTACGACAGGTGATTCATCCTCGCGGCCTCGGGCTTCTCGGAGTCCCGGGCGTTGGGAACACCGAGCCGGTAAGACGCGGCGCTTTGCGGATCGTTACTGCTCTTAATCCCGCCGGCGTCCTTATATGCTCTAGGGGGAAATTTAAGGCACTTGCCTTTCTCCTCTCCGATTCCTCCTCCCAATCCTCGTGCACCCGTATCCGAGTCTTGGTCCGACGGCTGCTCGTTGTCCGAGAACGACGAAAAGTCCGACTCGTCGCCGTACTGGCCGCTCGCGCCGGGCTGCGCGTCCGCGTCGCTCGCCGCGCTCCAGTCACGCGTCCCACGCCTGGCGTCGCACTGGTGCGGCCTCTTGAGCCAGTACACGCGCTTGTCGAGCGGCGTGCGGCTGCGCTCGAACGCGTTCCACTGCTCGCGCAGGAAGCAGTGGCACACGGCGCACGCGAGCGCGTGCCCGTCAGCGCCGACCTCCGCGGCTCCCGGCGCGGGCTCCTGGCCTTGCAGGAACGGGAAGAAGGGCGCGCTCCCGTGCCGGTACTTGACCTGCAGCTGCAGCTCCTTACCCGGCGTCACGCCGCTGCCGCACACGAAGCAGTGCACCAACGCGACGCCGTTCGCCACGCGAGCCGGTCGGCACGCCAGACCCGGAGACGCGCCTCCGTGGACCGCGGACATGAGTCGGTGCTTCCGCGGCACCGCGGCCGCCTCCTGATCGCCTGCCTCGTTCATTCTCCGCTCGGGGGAAACATCCGTGAAACCACCGCGATTCCCTCCTCCTCCTCCTCCTCCTCCTCCTTCTCCCCCCACCAAAATAAACTCCGCAAACTTCAGCAAAGTTCACATGAGAGTCTTCGGACAAAACCCCCAACGCTCGCACACACGCGTACACACCAGCACACACACATAAACGCACGAGTCCGGTGAAATTCCGCGTGTCAGGAACTCCGGTCCGTGTCCGAGGTGTGCGCTTGTCACGATCCAACTTTCAGTCTGCGCTGCGCGGAAACCTCGGTCTGCTCGGGACTGCGCACAGCGCCATCTCCAAAAACGCGCTCGGGCTCCCACGGCCATGCCTCAAAAACATCTGCGGTGTAAAAGGACACCGTGTATTAGGAAATGAAACATGTGGGCAAACAGAAAACATTCCCAAACACGGTGCTTCCACAAATCCGCAACTGGGACTCTCGTGTGTTTCATCATCATCATCATCATCATCATCATCATCATCACACACTGATAATCAATCAAAACATGATCTGATCAATCATCAATCAATTCAGACTGCAGTTTATTGATTCCATGAAATTCGCTTTCTTTCTAAAATAAATATATTTTATACACGCTATGTAAACCAGAAAGACTATATTGCACTCCTGGATTTATTTGAATCAATATAATCATTCCCTCACTTTGACACACACACACACACACACACACACACACACACACACACACATTGTACAGTCAAAATTTTCTTTGGGTGAGTTTCATTTATAGGGCTATTTATTGCTTTCTTTGTAAATATTTAGAGCAAAATCATACTATGACAAACTCTGTGTCCTACCACAGTAGGAAATAAAGGTGATTGTAATATAATAAATAAAAAGATACAATAATTTGATCAATAATATATTCATTTTATATAAAAAAAAAAAAAACAAACAAGGAATATATCCTATCTATTCTAGGAAGAAAGTCACGTGACACAAATGATGAATGGATCTATGCATATTTGTAATGTAGAAACTAAATATTTATTTATATATTTATATGATTAGCTTTCTAAAACAGTATGGATGAAATTTAATGGGATGAAACACTGCGTAAGGGCAATCATGCAAGATATAAGCAAGCTTCCACTCTGGGGTCCTTTAGCAAGGCCTTTAAGACTCTGTGTTATAGGGGTGCGGTAGCATGGCTCTAATGAACTTGCGACATGTCATTTATTTATTTACTTAATAAAACCTCTTGACTTTTATTTCTTTTTTTCATCAGAGCAACAAGCAACATATTAGATTTAAAATATAGTAAATATATGATTGACCTTTTATCCCTTTGTAGTTTGAACGTGTTTGAACTTAAATGATGTGTCTGTGCATGGAAGAAGAGAATGGAGAAGGGAAGAGTGACAAAAATAAGAAGCTGTCAGTCCCGGGGTTTTTTCCTAAACAAGGACAAGCGTTTAAGAAAAGCAAAGTGTGCACATTTTTTATTTATTTATTTTGTACTGTCCACTTTAATTAATTACTTAGCAGTGGATCATGCATTAAATCACGCAACTCCAGGTCTGGTCAGGCGTTTCATCAGACCTCAGAAAGGACATCTCTGGCAGGATGATTCCATGGGTGGAATGGTTGTATGTCCCAGATGTGAGCATTTGATCTGATTTTCACACACACTACTCTCTTGAATTGGTGCGGAAAACAAAAAACATTGAGTGATATGGTGGAAATGCTTCATCGATAAGGCGACTCTTATTGCGGATGGATAACACATATAATAAACACATATAATAATGTTTGTAAAACATTATTCAGAGATGAACGCGCTTTCTAAAACAGAATGGATGAAATATATTGGAATAAAACACTTCAATTTATGCTGTGTCAGGGCGGCGGTTCATGCAACCATGCAAGGTATCAGCAAGCTTCCACTCTGGGGCCCTTGAGCAAGGCCCTTAATTATGGTTGTAATGAACATGCGACATGTAAAAAGAAAGAACTACGAACTATTCAGAACTATGGACTTTAGTCATATTAAAAACAATTTTAGGAACTGTTAGATCTATGTTGAGAAGAGAGGCAAACCTTAAATCCTAAGGTAGATAGCAGCAGAAGAACTTCAGGATCCACACCCGTTTGTAAATATGGATGAAGGTTCAGAAAAATAAAAACCCTTCTGGCCTTTTCCTTTCCTCCCTCTATTCTAAACAATAGAGAAAAAAATCTTCTCAGACATAAGGGATAAAACTCACTTTTACCTCAAGAAACGGGACTTTTTTTCCCCCTTCCATGTTTTCCAGGAACCTTCAGCATCACGTTAATGAGAAATCCAGCTTCGATGTAATGGAGATTTTGGATGCGACTTTGCAGTTTATTATGACACATCGGAGGTCTCGGGCTAGTTAGCGTCATGGTCGGGATTAGCCTGAACTTTGTAGAAGATAATGAGATGAGGCAGCTACACTGAGGGAGAAAAAAAAAACAAAAAACATTGAAGCGCCGCTGTTTTAAGATGAAGGATTACGACGGGTTAAATCCCATGGCATCACTTTGATCCGGGAGCATTGTCGGTGAAACGGCAAAGCGGCAACAATTCGTCACACAAAGCAGCAGAACGCAGGGACGTTATCCTGAGATGTTGAAGCTCATCATTTAGCCCATAAAGTTTGATGATACCGCCATGCCTCAGTCCGCAGCCCTATAAATGAAACTCATCCAAAGAAAATTCCCAGCTCGGAATTCTCGCTCTGGACAGAAACCTGGAAAGGAAAACGCTTCGGTGCTCCTTGCGGGCTCGTCTGGTCGTTTCGGCATTCTGCACACAAGGTCGAGGCGTCCAAAGTGAAGGAAATACAGAAAGTCTTTGTTTGATCAAAAGATCAGTGCGCATCCGTAATTTAGCGCACTCTTCAGGGAAGGAGTTTCATCTGGGATTTATAAAAAAAGTTAAGCAAAGTCAGGTAGTGATGTAGGTGAGGAGGATCTGGGGTGCAGCCAGCATTCATTCAGGAGATCTTCCCCACTCCATCCCATATCTTCATGGAGCTGAGCGTGGTTTGGTTCTCCTCAATCAAGTGAAGGGAAAATGTGTGCCTTCGACAGTTTCAGGAAGAACCACATATACATATACATATACATATACATATATACACATATAGATTTCATCTTGTGTATAAAATGGTATCAAGTTGAGTTAATCTGTAGATCTAAATCGCAATGCCTATAAATGGTGTGTTAAATGAATATTAAGACACATAGATCACGTGACTGTGGAAGTGTAATTGATTCTGTCTTATAATAATAATGTTTTTTTTTTACCTTGAGCAATGTTTGGTACAGTGCCCTCTTGTGGAATATATATGACATCGCAAGTACAGTACAGGATCAGGAAACATGCCACACATCATTTCGCTTTTCCTGCATGGATGGAAAGACTTCAAAGAGTACTAGAAGGATGATAAATTCGCGGGATTGCTTTAAAACTAAAACGGCGTGGTATGTATTAGATTACAAAGGACAAAAGTATTGGGACGCCTGAGTTTTTCAGCTTCTTTTGTGGGTTTCCGTCTCACCTGGACGGTGAGGACCTGACTTTATCTTCACAAGAACACTCTTAGTGGTTGTTATAACAGCAAATGTGGAATGGGATGTTCAGGAATCTTATGGTCAGGTTTTCACAAACTTCACAAATGTCTTGCCCTGTAGGTTGTTCTTTCGAGTATTTTTTTCTCCTGGGGGAAAAAGCACAGAAGCAGCCTAAAGGAATAGCATGGATGTGCTGGATAGACTGGAATCCCCATGGCATGCCCTGTGTGCGTATGTGTGTGCGTATGTGTGTGTGTATGTGTGTGTGTGTGTGTGTGTATGTGTGTGTGTGTGTGTGTGTGTGTGTGTGTAGGTGGTGACATCTTGGGTCGACGGGGTCTCAAAGTCCTAATCTGACAACACAAGACATGAATGCCTGGTTAATCAAGTGTTGTGTCTGCATGTCCACATCCACACACACACACACACACACACACACACACACACACAGACACACACAGACACACACACACACACACACACACACACATAGACGAAACACAAAGAGATGGCCTGTGTGTGGCGAGTAAAAGATGTGTCGGTGTTACCTGTCCGAGAACTGATCATCTGAGCTTGGCAGACAAGGTGCAGACATGGCGCGCACACACACACACACACACACACACAATGCTTTGCCTGTTGAAGCAGCTGAAATACATTAAAAAGACACCTTGTTCAGTGATGCCTTCCCCTCAGAGAGTGTCCGTATGTGCGCGTGTCTGTGTGTTTGTGTGTGTCTGTGTGTGTGTGTTACATTTTCCTGGCATGCTAGAAGGAGTTTGTCATCGAGTCCAGGCGGGAAGTAATGATCTGACTGGAGGAAAAAAAAATTACACATATATTGATGTGCGTTTTGTGTTGCAGTGTGTGTGTATGTGTGTGTGTATGTGTGTGTGTATGTGTGTGTGTGTGTGTGTGTAACGCATCAGTGGCTTTAACAAAAAAAACATCAGGATGGAAAAGTTCCGAATAAATTATTTTTTTATAAAACTGGGATTGTGGTAAAAGATTCTGGAGATGATTTCCTTTAAAAGAAGGAAGTTTCAGATCCGCAGTTTATGGCATGGAGGATTTGGAAACACGACCAGTTTGGAACATCACAGAGTGGATTTAAAAACAAGAAGCACCCGCAGTTTACTGAACAGGGTTTTGCAAGACCGGAGGAAACCAGAGAACCCTGAGGAAATCCCGACTAAATGTCTGTGTGATTTATAACATGATCTCAAACTATATATAACTCAGTAAAACAGCAGCCTGTTCCTGCATGATGAGGAAGTAAAGGAAGAGTAAAGAAGTAGAAGAGTAAAGAAAGGAAGGAACGAAAGAGGGAAAGAACAGAAGGACGGACCAAACAAAACAACAAATGAAAGAGGAGGGGAAAGAAGGAAAGTAATGAAGGAAGGAATGAAAGAGGGAAAGAGGGATAGAAGGAAGGATTGAAGGATGGAAAATTGCAACGAAAGAATTCAATGAGCCAATGATTGAACGAAAAGAAGAGAATGAACAAAAGAACAAATGAAGTAAGGAGAGAAAGAAGGAAAGGAAGGGAGGAAGGGAGAAAAGGAGGAAGGAAGGAAGGTTGTAGTGAAGGCACGAAGAACAGAAGGAAGGAACAAACAAAACAACAAACGATGGAGGCAGATAAAGAAGGAAAGTAAAGAAGGAAGCAAAGGGGGAAAGAGGGACAGAAGGAAGGATAGAAGCATGGAAAGTTAGGAAAGAATGTGCCAATGATTGATCAAATAAAAAAGGACAAAAGGATGAACAAAAGAACAACTGAAAGACTGAAGGAGGGAAGGAATGAAACTAGAAAAGAAAGAAATAACAAACAAAGGTGGAAAAGGAGGGAAAGTTGAAAAGGAGGAAGAAAGTAAGGAAAGGTGTAGTGAAGGGAGGAACAATGGACGGATGGAATAAAGGAACCATCAAACAAATGAAGGGGAGAATGAAGGAAGAACAGAGGGAAAGAGTTACAGAATGAAGGATAGAAGGATGGAAAGTTGTAGCAAGAGAAGGAAAGAATGAGCCAATGAATGAAAGATGGAGGAAAAAAAGGACAAAAAAAGATGATGAACAAAAGAAAAGAAAGAAGGAACAAAGGTGGAAAGAGGTTGGAAAGTAGAAAGAAAGGAAACACTAAGTAATTAAAGAAAGGAAGAAAGATGAAATAACAGTTGCAGCGAACGGACGAAGAATGGAAGATTGCACGATTGAAAGACGAAGGAAAAGCAGGACGGAAGGAGAGAATGAACAAAAGAACAAATGACCCTTCTTTGCCGCTTTAGCCCAGGAAGGGGGGAAGTAAAAAAGAAGGAAGGAACAAACAAAGAACAAAAGTAGTAATGAAGGGAGGATGGAAAGGAAAGAAGGAAGAAAAAAAGGAGGGAAAGTAGAAAAGAAGAAGAAAAGGAGGAATGAAGGAAGGAAGGTTGTAGGCAAGGCACGAAGAATGGAAGGAATGAAGGAGCCATCAAACTAATGAAGGAGGCAATGAAGGAAGAAAAGAAGGAAGGATAGGAGGATGGAAAGTTCTGGCAAAAGAAGGACAGAACGAGCCAATAACTGGACGAATGAAAGAAAAGAAGGACAAAAGGAGAGACTGAAAGAACAACTGATAGAGCGAAGGAGGGAAGGTATGAAGGAAACTGAAGTAACAAACACAAAGGTGGGAAAGTAGAAAAGTAGGAAGGAAGAAAAGACATGAAGGTAGTGAAGGGATGAAGAATAGAAAGAAGTAATAAAGGAGGCCATCCAACTAATGAAGGAGGGAATGAAGGAAGCAAGGACAGAAGGAAAGTAATGAAGGAAGAGGGACAGAAGGAAGTATAGAAGGATGGAAAGTCGTGGCGAGAGAAGGATAGAACGAGCCAATAATTGGACAAATGAAAGACAGAGGAAAAGGACAAAAGAGAGGTTGAACGAAAGGACAATTGAAAGGGCGAAGGAGGGAAGGAATGAAGGAAACTGGAAAAGAAAGAAGGAACAAACAAAGGTGGGGATAGTAGAAAAGTGGGAAGGAAGGAAAATTGTAGAGAAGGGAGGAAGGACGAAAAGAAGGGAATGAAAGACGGAGGAAAAGCAGGACTGAAGGAGGGATGGAACGTTGGCGCGAGATGGAGAGGACGAGGCAACGATTGCACTAATGAAAGACGGAGGAAAAGAAGGATAGAGGAAGAGAACAAAAGAACTTTTCCCCGAGGGACGAGTGAAGGATGCGCATTTGTTTACACCTTTTATTTTAGAATTACAAATCTATGCAGATTTTATACGTCTGCTCCTCTTTTTGTGTCCATACGTCTATAGCATGTGTGTTTGAAGAACAGTCTCGATGCAAAACATGCATCATGTGTGTGGGATGTGTGTGTGTGTGTGTGTGTGTGTGTGTGTGTGTGTGTGTCTATTCGGAGCATCTGGGAAGGATTATTCTCTTGTTTCTTCATGGCCTCTCTGTTCTGCTGTCTATTCCCATCGTGAAACGTCGCAATCCTCTTAAGTGTTCGCTGCAGAGAGAGTGAATATAGAAGGCGGCTGGCTCGTGCTCAGATATGTATTGTTGTGTGTGTGTGTGTGTGTGTGTGTGTGTGTGTGTGTGTGTGTGTGTGTGTGTGTGTGTGTGTGTGTGGTGGTGTGTCATGCAGAAGAAAAGCTGAACACCGGGGTTCCATCTCCTGCTCTCTCTAAAGCTTTAAGTGGTTTTTCACCTGGTCCAGATTGCTAGATAACAGCTGGGTTGGAGAATAAGACTGCTGCTAGATGCTGTCACACACACACACACTTTGTTCTTCTGGTACGCCTCTGGTCTTATTGGTCCATGCGTCTTTCTTTCCCTCTCTCTCTCTCTCTCTCTCTCTCTCTCTCTCTCTCTCTCTATATATATATATATATATATATATATATATATATATATATATATATATATATATATATACATATATAGAGGGAAAGAAAGACGCATGGACCAATATATATACGTGTGTGTGTGTGTTCCTTATATACTTTTCTATTTCTCCCTTTTCCCTTTCTTCCATCCTTCATTATCCACTTCCCTTTTTTCTCCGTCAATACATACTCGCATCTCCACTTTATTCTTTCCTTCTTTACTTTCTTTCTCTGTTATCGACATTCCTTCCCTAGTGCTTTCCACCATTCCTTCCTTTCCTGCCTTCCTTCCATGCAACTTTCCTTCTTTCCTTTTGTCCTTCCTTCCTACTATTTTCTTCCTTCCTATTACCCTCCATCCTTCCTATTACCTTCATACTATTCCTTCATATACTATTTTCTTCTATCCTTCCTTAATCCTTCCTACTATTTTCTTCCTTCCATCCTTCCTTCCTATTATCTTCCCAACTATTTTACTCCTTCCTTCCTTCCTATTGCCTTCCTTCCTTATTTCGTTTTTGTTCTTTTATTTTCCTTCCTGCCTTCTTTGCTTTATTTTCCTTTTCTACTTCTTTCCTCCATTCCATACACTGTATGGACAAAAGCTTATGGACCCCTCACCAGGTGATTGGTTTGTGTCTCTTAAACGACCCATTCTACACGTAGTCTCCATATGCTGTTATAATAAGCTTCACATTTCTGGGAAGAGGTAGACTGGTGGAGATTACGAGATTAGAGGAAAGTCAGGTATTGACTTAGATGAGGTACAATCAATTTTCCCGTTCATCCCAAAAGGTGAATCCAGTAGGACGTATAGCTCATTGTCCATACCATGTAAATACATGCAAACATACATAGATACTTGTCTTCATATTTAGGCTGTAAGCCCGCCACGAAACATCATACTCTGCTCTTTAAACCAGTTCCTAAGATCCGCCCCTCAGCCCCACCCACCAGCATATGCAAATGTATACAGAAGTACACTTATGCGACTGATTGCTGCAGGTCCGGGTGTAGCGGCCCTGAGCCAGGCAGGAGAACGTTCCAGAAACCTCGGCACAGAACAGAAGATGGGAAAGCATTAAACTCATCCCCAAAGCACCACGCTGCTCTGTTTCTCTCCGACGCTTTAGGCAGCCTTCAGATTTATAGCGCGAGGCCTATGATGGGTCCCCGTGGCTGAGCGCTACACATCGCACGCGGCTAAATCAAACTCGCGTAAATCCTATAAAAGTACTTAAACTCCATCCTGCTCGAATTGGACAGCTTTGTGAGTTGAATCTCAGCCCTGGTCATTGTGCCTTTCCGAAAGAACGCAAATCAGTCATTTTTATTTATTTATTTTTACAATTACTCCATAAAAACAAATTAGCAATAAATTTTAATATAATAACTATATTAGGTTACATTAGGGGCACGGTGGCTTAGTGGTTAGCACGTTCTCCTCACACCGCCAGGGTCCGGGTTCGATTCCCGTCTCGGCCATGTGTGTGTGGAGTTTGTATGTTCTCCCCATGCCTCAGAGGGTTTTTCTCCAGGTTTTCCGGTTTCCCACGGTCCAAAAACATGCACGGTAGGTTGATTGGCAGATTCCATCCAGGGTGTATCCTGCCTTAATGCCCATGAGATAGGCACAGACTCCCCATGACCCGAGGGAAGATCGGATAAAGCGGTAGACGATGAATGAATGAATGTTATATTAGGTATCATGCTATAATTAAATCGTTTGTAAAAGTACCTCTACATAATGATATCAAATATTTCACATTATATAAGCTATAAAATATATTTTAAATACCTTATGATTGTATTCCAGGTTTTTAAATGAATTTGTCTGCTAAATATTTACATTTTCCACAATTTAAAAAACTAAACAAATTTTAAAACTAAATAAAATATAGCCATAACTAACCATTAAAACTTCTTTGTTGGTTGGAGAAATTTTCTTTTTCACAGTAGATTAGGTATCACAAGTAAGAATCTGCACATTATTATGTTTTTCGGCTTTAATGCAGGTGGATCAGCACGAAGTTATTTGCTGTGTAGTGACGGGTGTGTGACACAGCGCGCTTCAGTAAGTCTGATATGTTTGGATAAAGTGTGATTAAGAAGTATTTCGTTTATTGTAATGACTCATGAGCTGAGTTTACCACTAAATCTGAACAGGTTTGGTGTCTATGAAGTTTCCAAGCAAAGACAGACAGACATGCAGAAAAGAAGACAATGAGGCAAAACAGGCAGACAAAAGAGAGGCGTAGATAAAAAGGTAGTCAAAAAGGAAGACAGACAGATAAAGAGGGAGACAGACAAACAGGCACACAGAGAGACATATGCAGAGGAAGACAGACAGATAGATAAAAAAACAGACAGACAAACACTGAGGAAGACAGACAATCAAATATAAAGATATATAGATGGAAAGACAATGAGGAGGACACACACACGAATAGACTGCAAGAGTCTACGAGGAAGACCTACAGACAGACAGATAAAGAGGCGGGCCAAAAGACAAAGAAGAAAACAGTCCGATGGACAAACAGGCAGGCAGACAGACATATGAAGAGTATGACAGACAGACAAATAAATAGGCAAACAGACACACTGAGGAAGACAGTCAAGTAGACAGATAAATAAACAGAAAGACAATGAGGAGGACAGACAGACAAAGAGACTGCAAGAGTTTAAAAAAAAGCAGATAGACAGTGTAAGAGGAAGACAGACAGATAAAGAGACAGACAAAGAGGAAAACAGACAGATGGACGAACAGGCAGGAAGAGAGACATATGAAGAGAAAGAAAGAAAGACAGACAGATAAAGAGACAGACAAAGAGGAAAACAGACAGATGGACGAACAGGCAGGAAGAGAGACATATGAAGAGAAAGAAAGAAAGACAGACAGATAAAGAGGCAGATAGACAACAAAAAGTGTTAAAAAGTCAGATCTAAGAGGAAGACAGACATCCAGATAAAGAAGCAGACAGACAAAGAGGAAAACAGAGAGATGGACAAACAGGCAGGCAGAAGGACATATGAAGAGTAGCACAGATAAAGAGGCAGACAGACAGGTAAAGAGGCAGAGAGACATACTGAGTAAGACAGACAGTCAAATATACAAATATAAATATATATATATATATATATATATATATATATATATATATATATATATATATATACAGAAAGACAATGAAGAGGACAGGCAAACAGACAGATAGACCAAGAGACAGCAAGACTTAAAAAGACAGATAGACAGGCAGACTGAGAGACATATGAAGAGGAAGGCCGACATACACACTCTGAGAAAGACAGACAGTCAGACAGATGTATAGACAGAAAGACAATAAGCAGGACAGACAGACAATGAGACAAATAGACAGTAAGAGTTAAAATGTCAGATAAAATAGGAAGACAGACAGACAGACAAAGAGGAAAACAAGACAGATGGACAAAGAGGCAGGCAGACAGGCAGATAAAGAGGAAGACAGACAGACTCTGCAGAATACAGACAGTCAAATAAAGAGATATATAGACAGAAAGACAATGAAAAGGACAGAC
>JACRUU010000027.1:15096011-15298511 GCA_030449085.1 Kryptopterus vitreolus | reverse complement strand
CTTATTAATCTTTTTTAAATAATTCATTTCTTGTTAATTTCAATGTTACTTTTTTGGCAAAAGAAAAATGCACTTTATTCCGTAATATGGATTTGGGAATGCAATGCGCTTGCGTAAGGTTCCATACGGTAATATACGCTAATATAGTGAGGAGATGATACCTGTTGTGAATGTGCAGCTAGTAGGCTGCATTAATGTCGTTAAACTGAATTTACGTTTTAACTTTTATTTTTTTGACTGATGAATACATTTACAGAATTTTGGAGATGCCCTTATCTACAGTAACTCTGAATCGTCTCATATCTACACGTAGCATTTAAGGGCCTGACTCATGACCTAATTCCAATCAGAAGATCAACATTTTCAAGCCCTTAGCTGCCACTTTTCAATTGCGTTGATATTGTGTTGGTCCCCCTTTTGCTGCAGAAACAAAACATAGTCATAGTCGTCAAAGAATGAACTTTGAGCAACAGGAGCTTGTCTATTGGATCGGAACACGTGGTGCAGTCTTCGCTCCGCATCTGTTGCAGGTTCAAAACTGTTCCTGCATATAACATATCGAATGCAGCATTCAGATTCACAATGAAAAATAAATTCTTCCTCCGATCATGAATGGGGATGTGTAGCGTTTATATTTTATTGATATAATACTGAGGCTGCTTATCCACACTGTTATTAATACTAGTCTCTATCATTTTTTTTATTCTTTGTAACTTCAGTTAACAAAATGCCTCCAAACTAACAGAAAAATGCACATAACGGGTTGCAGATGATGGAGATGTACAGCACATTGTTTGAGCTATATGGCGTGTTTTGTTTGTAAACGTTTCATTATATTACCAGAGTTGCTGAGATTGTTATAACACTACTGCATTTATTGCATTTGATCACTTCAACGCTGCAAAGTGATTGCAAAAATCACTTTAGGTTGCTGCAATGTCTACACACAAACCACATATGCTCATGGATATCACACACGTACGTCAAGCAATCTTTGGATGCTTGATGACATCATTCAGGGATGCAAAATGACAAGGAGCAGTTTCCAATTCACCATTAACACTGAAATATACATAGATAAAGCAACACAAGAAATGATAACAATACCACTTGTTCTGAGGCTTATTAGACGTCCCAGTAACTACCAAAACTACCAAAAATAGCAGTTCAAAGTATAGATCACTAATCATGAGTCTTGAATAAGCGCTGGGTATAGACAGATGTACTTTGTAAAGTAAAAAGAACCTGGAGAAATAATTTTCGAACAACTTCATAGGACCTACTACTGACACTTGAGGAGTAAGTGAGAGTAGTTAGAGTTCGAGTAAGAGGGTGAGAAAAAAGAAGCAGCGTTTATCTTAAAAGGATGACAAATACGTCCAAGCTGATAAAGGTGATTTGTGGAAAATGTGTGGCGGAGATTTATTCCGATCCTCTTCAGTAAACAGTTCCAAAGGACTCTCTGTTACAGGATATCTGCAGGCTATAGGCTGAAATACGAAAAGCACTGGAAGGCCACCGCAAGATGTACACACTACGAGTAATCATATATGGAAGAGTGTCTCAATGACGCTTTGATGAACCCCCAAAGCAACACTGCCTTAAATCAGCTTTTATCCGATTTGACAAGTTTCCTTGCGTCATCTAGAATAATTTTGCATTTGATTTCCGGGCTTCAGGAAAAAAATGCACATGGATGTATATGATAGCAGAATAGATGATAAGAAGGTGTGCGAGAGAAATGGGGAGTGCTACAGGATTCTGCAGCCGTACTGGAGGTATATAACCACGTTTCGAGCGTCTCTGGAGCTCCTTGGATGTCAATATGATATAATAGACACATAAAATTTTTAAGTCTTAAGGCCAAATTTAGAGACAGTTGTGTTTTAGTGTCACACGCATAACATTTTATCGACTTCCTATACATATTTATACAGGTTTAAATGAGATACAGCCCATTAAAATGCCATTCCTTATTACATATGTAAAAAAAAAGACAAAAACACTCAAAGATATGACTGCATCCGGAAAACTGGCATTCTGGGTATCATTAGATTTCAAGGCTGTAGAACATGATTTGTATTGTTTGCTCGTTTTGTTATCAGTGATTTCACTCTATAGTTGTTTTAATATTAAACTGATTTTGTTACATGGCTGAACAAAAGTCCTTGATGTGCATATGGGAATGTATTTGTCATAATTATAATAATTATTATTACCTTCACAAAAGCTCTTGCGATTCATCCACTTTCCACTGCTATACAATGGGTCTTGAATCGAGATTGAGGGGAGGTCTGCGACCCCTAGGGGTTCCATGGCGGTACTGCAACGGGTCAAAATATCAAAGATAAAATATTTCATTAAAAAAAAAAAGAAAAATTCATTATAATTATTGCATTATAGTTCTAAATCTGATGTTGATGTAAATGTATAACTGTCCACCTGGGGGTAACGGGAAAATGTATGAAATTGCAAATCTATTAAAATAAAAGAAAGCTTAATAAATTGTGGTTTATATATGATTGCTACGAAGCTCGGATCATTTTACTGCATTTGAAAATATATGAAAATATACAGACAATTATGCAAAAGCAAAGAAAAAGAGATCCAAGTGTCTTAATATAATATAACCAGAGTAATGTGATTGGTTTCTGTTAATATCAGTGGCTATTTTTGAAACATTTTATATCAGTCTCTATCACATTAGGGGTCCTTGACCTGAAACCAAAAAAACTATGAAGGCCTATTCTCTTAAAATAGCCATCTGTTTTATCAAAATGAAATCATACGAGCCTGGTTGCATCATTCCTATTGTAGAGACGCACTGGACCAGAACGTTTATTTGCTCAGCGAGGAAGCAAAGTTGTGGCCTGCGCGACCTGCCAGTTCCTGCTCCATTACAAACCACTCACACATCCTCACAATGTCAACACTTTTGACTGCAGCCGTACCCATCCAAACCTTCACCCACACACACATGCGCTGAAATTTTTTTTTTAAATAAAAAAAAACTATCCCAAGGCTGCGCTCCAAAACCTCTTTCCCTCCTTCCCTCCTTCTTTCCTCTCCTTTCCTCTCTCAGTGACTTTCATGACAGAATCGAAAGCAGCAGCCATGGGATTATAAGTTTAACAGCTAACCCCAAAACCCACTTGATGCAGAAAGAAGAAGAAAAAGAAGAAAAAAGAAAGAAGAAGAAGAAGAAGAAGAAGAAAAAGAAAAAGAAGAAAAGAAGAAGAAGAAGAAAAAGAAGAAGAAGAAGAAAAAGAAGAAGAAGAAGAAAAAGCATTTGGCTCTAGTTAAGGGTCTTTTTTCCAGTCTCTGGGCTCTATTCAGGGCTCATAGCAGGACACAAAAGACATGAGCTACCAGGCTGAGCTTCTCATAGGAGATATGGGAGGGAGGGAAAGAGACAGAAGAGGAGGCCAGCTGGGAAAGCTGACTCAGCCAAGTTTAGTCAAACACAGTGACATCAATAGGAGCACAGTGCCATCGTGAGTTCTCTCTCTGGCTAACGAAAGGTCAGGCTAGAATCTGTATCCTTTACTTGTTGTGTTGAAACCTGTTGAAAGCTGTTACTTCAGCCAGCCTGAGGACCACAAACTCCCGTTTCTATGCGGAGGCCTACAAGCTCCTTATTGGGCTTTTTGTATTTGAACAAAGTTTTTGTGGATCACTGTTATCGCAAAGCCCTCCCGTGAAACAAATCCATCTACATGAAGATATTCTTTACATGGGTTCCGGGTATATGGAAGATCTCCTGTTATTGAGCTCTACACCCTATTGGGATGAATGTGAACGCATAATAGGCCTTCGTCACATCATCTCAACCCACATCGTCTCTACCTGAACGAATCTCCATAAATCGCCACAAAATCTAGTGGAACATCTTCCCAGAAGAGTGGAGAGAATAATAAGGGAAAATGAGGAAAGCCATGCTCCCAAAAAAGAAGTTACTATAGTAATGATCAATTATAACTCATTTTGCATGGCGAATGTATTGTTCATTTGCAGTTAATAACTATGGAGAGATTCTGTGGAGATTTGTGTCCCAAAAGTGAGGTGAGGAGGACAGTCAGCATTTACATTTCAAAATGTAGCTTTTGTAGCTCCTGTGGATAGTGTTGCTGGTGTAGCTACTGTATAAAATGTAGATGGTGTAGTTACTACGGTTGGTGTAGCTCCTGTGGATAGTGTAGCTGGTGTAGCTCCTGTATAAAATGTGGCTGGTGTAGTTGCTATGGCTAGTGTAGCTCCTGTGGATAGTGTAGCTTATGTAGTTACTATGGTTGGTGTAGCTCCTGTGAATAATGTAGCGGGTGTATCTCCTGTATAAAATGTAGATGGTGTAGTTACTATGGTTGGGGTAGCTCCTTTGGATAGTGTAGCTGGTGTAGGTCCTGTATAAAATGTAGCTGGTGTAGTTACTATGGCTGGTGTAGCTCCTGTATAAAGTGTAGCATGTGTAGCTCCTGTAGATATCCAAACACTTCCCAAGACAACTGGGCATCTTCAACTGTGTTCTAGCAATTTGGAAAAGAACTGCATGGCTGGAAAACTCAGGTGTCCCAATACTTTTGTCTGTATAGCGTTAAGTGTGAAAAATGCACCATTACACAGTCACACACCCGCTATTTCACACAAAACCACTTGTTTTATTCCTGGTAATGAAATACATACGAGTTAAACCTTCTTGTCCTTTTAAAATCTCTCTTCTCTCGCACCTCGTTAAATCCCTTACGCTCTAATGCGAGCCCAGATTCGATATGATCCCCTACGACGGCTTTACAAGACTGACAACCTGCACAATTAGTGTCAAATTCCATACCACAGACTTTGACATCATCCCCACCCCCTCTCTCTCTCCTTTCTTCTCCTCCTCTCTCGAACTCTCACTCTTTCTATCTTCATCCATCTGGCTCATATGTCTGTATAAAGCCAATAAAAGTGGGCTTAAAAAAGGGAGGATGAAGTGAACAGCAGTGGGTCTTGCCAAAGTCTCCAGTTTTATTTCCCTTCATCTTTGCATCTGCGCTTCCATGAGGCCTTCTTCTCTAATACTTCAATCCTGGACCCTGAAGAATTAAATTCAGAAATTCAGACAGTCTAAAAAACAAAACAAACAACTATAACAACAAAAAGAAAGATGGGAGTCAGTCTTGTGTGTGTAGCTCCTGTAGATAGTGTATCTGGTGTAGTTACTATAGATGTTGTAGCTGGTGTTGTTACTATAGCTGGATTAGCTCCTGTGGATAGCATAGCTGGTGTAGTTGCTATGGCTGGTGTATCTCCTGTGGATAGTGTACCTGGTGTAGCTCCTATATCTGGTGTAGGTCAGGGGGATTGTGTAGCTGGTGTAGTTCCTATGGCTGGTGTAGCTCCTGTGGATACTGTAGCTGGTGTATCTCCTGTAGAAAATGTATCTGATATAGTTACTATATCTGGTGTAGCTCCTGTGGATAGTGAAGCTTGTGTGGTTGCTGTAGCTGCTGCAGATGGAGTAGGCCCTGTAGTTGCTGCAGCTGATGTAGCTGGTGCATAGTGGAGCTTGTGGAGCTCCACCTAGCTGGTAGCTGGTGCAGGTAGTGTAGTCCTTGTGACTTTGTAGCTAGGTGCTGATGGATTTGTAGTTGGTGTTGATGGATTAGGCCCTTTACTGGTGGAGGGAAAAGGGGAAAAATTATTGCTAATGCGCTACAAGCTACAACCTGGCTACATGGCTACATATATATATATATATATATATATATATATATATATATATATATATATATATATATATATATATATATATATATATATATATATATATATATACAAAAATCAGGTGCCCCAATACTTTTGCCAATACAGTCAAGTACTTTTAATCACTGATAAAAGTATGTTTCAAGGATCTTTCCATCTTATGGTCATGCTTCTTTAAAAGATGTGCATCATGTGCACTCAATTTCCATTCAAATTGTTTCTTGTTCAGTTCATTTATTTCTGTTAATATTGTGGAAGATGCCCTCTGATGAAGTCCCTCAGGCCTTTCTATATATAATGTATATAGTCACAGCAACATCTGGTCTCCACGGGTCTCTTTCGCCCGGAATTCTCCGGAAGTTTGCGTTGAAAGTAAATCGACGTTCCGGAGCTTAATCATTTTAAAAGACCTTTGTAATGGCACAGTCTATTACACGCTTAAGTATGATTAAACAACATGAATTAGTGCCCCCCCCCCCCCCCCCCCCCAAACACACACACATTCGTTCATTCATTTGCTGTGCCAAACAAGCAGGACACTTCTGGACCAGGTCTCCCTCTTCAAAACTTTCCAAAATGCCAGACTGCTGGGGCTCCACAGCCAATTAGGCGTGTTTATTTAGGTCGCAAGGGCTCCAAGACAAGGGGAAACTTTTCATCCGAGCAGCAGTGGAAACATCATGCAGGATTCCCCAAACACACACACACACACACACAGACTTGTAAGCCTGGCTTGGCAGTGCACTAAAGCACAAGAGGAGATTATTATAGGGGTGGAGATACTGTAGAGGACGAAAATGAAGGAAGGATGGAGAGGCCCTTTCACAGCAGGAGGAATAGAACAGGAAGAACGAGGTCGACTCACACACCGGAAACACACGTACATTAGAGATCAGTCCACGGGCTGTTCTATAGATCACGACAAGACGATGCTGACTTGCATAAGCCGATTGTTCAGAAAGTGTTGTGTTGGATTACAGGTGTATATTAATGCACTCACTGTATGTTGATGTGATTATGTTTCTATGGTCATTCTTAAAGTGTTTTAAATGTAAAAAAAAATATATATATATATATATATGACAATTTGGGTATTCGATTGGATTATAGAATGGATAGTAAGTTGGATATTAAATGATATATTAAATGAGGATGATAGATGATTGATTGGATTTTAGATTAGATATTAGATTGGATCTTAAAATGGATGATCATTTCGGTGTGAGATTGGATATTAGAATGAATGAAAGATTGGAATAAATGAAAACATAAATGAAAACATAAATATTAATTTGGATTTTTGATTAATATTAAAGTGGATGCTAGCTTGGATAACAGAGTGAATGTTAGACTAAATAGATGGGATGATTGATTACATGTTAGATTGGACATTAGATTGGATAATGGATTAAATGTTAAATTGGATGTTATATTGTAGGTTAGACTGGACATTAGATTAGATGATAGATAAAATAATAGACTGGTTATCAGATTGAATGATTAACTGTATGTTTAGATTGCTATTATTAATAGATGGCTATTAGATTGGATGATTGATTAGATGTTACTTTGAATGCTAGATTTGATTAATCATTGGACGTCAGATTGCATGATAGATTGGGTATTTGATTGGATAATAGGTTAGATGATTGGATTTTAGATTAGATATTAACTTGGATCTTAAAATGGATGATCATTTTAGTGTGAGATTGGATATTAGAATGGATGACAGATTGAAATAAACTGTAAGATCGGAATGAATGAAAACAGATAAATGTTGAATTGGATTTTTTGATTAATATTAAACTAAATTGGATTGGATGATGGATTGAATGTTAGGTTGAATGTTAAATTGTATGTTATTATTGGGGGTTAGACTGGACGTTAGATTAGATGATAGATTGAATAATCGTTTGGATATTAGATTGAATCATTAGTTGTATGATAGACTACATAGATTGGATGATGGATTAGATGTTAGAGTGGATATTACATTGGATGTTAGATTGGATATTTTATTGGATGATAAACTGGATTGTTGTTTAAATGATAGATTGGATATTTGATTGGGTGATAGATTAGATCTTTGCTTGGATGACAGGTTGGATGTATATAAGAATATTAGATTGGATCAAAGACTGGAGGTTAAATTGGCTGATGATAAGATGTAAGTCTGTATTGTAGTTTGGATATTAGATCGGATGATAGATTTGACATTAGACCGGATGACTAGATGACAGATCGGATGTTATCTTGAATATTAGATTAAATGTTAGATTGGATGTTAGCTCATCTGAAGTGAATATTGCATTGGATATCAGATGGATGTTAGATCAGATATTAAACTGGAAACAAAATCCAAGCAATGTACATGGACCTAGATTGGATTTTTGAGTTTGTTCTTTTTTTATTTAGTATGTGTGTGTGTGTGTGTGTGTGTGTGTGTGTGTGTGTGTGTGTGTGTGTGTAGGAATAACACTCAGAAATGGAGTGTCAGAGTTTTTAGCAAGAACATTAAGCAGAGTTGAGGTGGATTTGGACCAGAGAAGCTGCGAGCGGAGCCGAGGAAAAGCTTCAGTGTGTCAGTGTCAGTGAAAAGCACTCTTTCACATACACACACACACACACACACACACACACACACTTCTTGTGTGTTGCTGTTGGCACGGCGATGCTGACCACAGCTCCTGCCCTGACGCCAACCTAGACATGCATACACACATAGATTGCACACACTTTATATTAACCACAATTCTGCTGCAGGCACCCCCCCCCACACACACACACACGCATACACACACACATACATACAGGGGTCTTCTTTTAGAGACGCAAATATTAACCACAAATGTTCTGCATGCCCTTACACACACACACACACACACACACACACACACAGGTCCTCTTTCAGAGACCCATATATTAACCACAAGTCTTCTACATGCCATGAAACACATACACACACACACACACACACACACACACACACACACACACACCTACATAAAACAGTACTATATGTGGTCATAAAAAAAAAAACCTCAGTCTACAATTTGCAAAATCGAATGTTCTTCTGTTCAGCTCTTAATTCATGAATGTAATGGAAGTTGCATGTTTTACTGATCAGCGAACACATAAAATAAATCTCTCGCGCGTTTTAATCTATTACACACGACTTCCTGACGGAATAATCTCTCCCTCCAGATTACCACGCAGACTCTCCGACTTTCTCTCTCTCTCTCTCTCTCTCTCTCTCTCTCTCCACCATGGCCGATTAAACCATTATTACATCTTACATAAATCCCATCCGCTTAAACGCTCCTGTTCACAGTATGGCCTTTGACCACGATCCCTAATCTTCCGTACCTTATTTTTAGAGAAAAAAAAGGTTTCGTAAAATATGAATGAAAACAACGCACGCTTATGACACTGCATCTGGATTAATTCCTTTACAAGTTACATGGAATATTTGGGAAAAGGTAGCTGGGATACTTTTATTAGGTATTTTCAATTCAAATTCAAACGTAAAAGAGAAAAAAGAAATAGTGCAGCATTTATTTAGATAAATGGAGAAAAATCAAATAAGAATAACATCTTAATTTTAAAAAAAGATGAAAATAGTGTATCAATTGTAAAGTAGAGTGTCCAGTAATTTTAATAATAATTTTATAATTATTATTATTTTTAATAATTTTCTGAAGAAGAAAAAAAAGGTGTTCGTTTAAAAATGGTTTAAATGCGATCCCGTTGCCCAAGAAATAAATAAATAAAAATTGGAGGAACGACTGAAAGACTTCTGACCCTGAGGGCTTTAAAATAAAAGTGGCAGCCAGGAAGGTGTGAACTTCGAGCCGAAAACAATGAATGACTTCATTGTAAAACGCGTCTGGAAAAAAAAAACACATTTCTGTGTGGATCTCTTTAAACACACAAGACAAAGGCGATCTCCTGCATTTTGCGGTAGAGTCAAACGTCCCTGACATCATCGACGCAGTGTGTGTGTTCTCATGTCTGTGTGTCTCGTAAAAAATGGGCCTGAGGTTTGGCAATTTCAGATCATACATGTGTGTGTGTGTGTGTGTGTGTGTAGAGAGAGAAATAGACAGCTCTAGGCCTATATTATGGTTGTGGCCTGGCAGGCACTCGATCTCTCCTCATTTGTAAACACGCACCTCCTCCATCACGGCCATCAGAGAGCCGCTGTCCTCGCGTCAGGAAGTGCTCTGACCTCATCGCATCCCCGGGAGTGACACGGGAGAGGACGGCGTCTCGGGAAGCCGACAGAAAAGAACAGGAAAATACACAAGCCCCCGCGGAGACGCCAGTGATGAATTACGAGCCCCTGCGTGTCTTTTTCGGAGTCGGGGTGAAGGTGAACGATCTTGATCGGCAAATAAAGAATCCTCAGAGGCCATGGGGTTGACTCTGGAATTAATGCCAGGCTTGCTGGGGTAAAGGAAAGGAAATAAGATATGCATAAATTATAACCTGATGCCTGCCTCAATCATTGTGATTTCATGGAGGAAAAAAAAAGGTTCTCGTTATATCCAGAATTAGGTCTTTTTTTCGGCCAGTTAAAGTTCAGCTTGTATTGAAACTCCCTTGAGGGGGCTGATTTTTTTCGCATCCCATTGCCGTTACATTCAGAACCCCAGGAAATCATTGCTTTATATAGATTTCACCTTTAGATGACAGTTTATCTAAGAGCATCAAAGTTAACGAAGTGACGCATCAAATTGAAAAACACAATACAATTGTATCACAATGCATCATTTCACACATACCTGTGTCGATTACATATAATCAATCATTTTCTATGATTATGTAGAAAGAGACCAACAATTTGTGAGCAATATTTAATGAATGAATGAATGAATTAATTACATTTATATAGATCTCGTCATCCACCACCGGTGTACAGAATCCACCTGGAACGATGTGACGGCATCCACAGTGCGCCAGAACACCCAATACACACCAGCTTACTGGTGGAGAAGAGACAGAACGATGAAGTCAATCAGGAGATATGGTGGACGATTAGGAGCCTGTAATGGTCAGAGGGCGAATTAGGCCGGGATAACGAGGACACGCCTTTTTCCAAAGACATCCTGTCATTTTTAATGACCACGAGAACCTCGGTTTAACATCACATATGAAAGAAGGTGCTTTTTTGACAGTAGTGTCCCTGGGGTGAGGCACGGTGGTTTAGTGGTTAGCACGTTCGCCTCACACCACCAGGGTCCGAGTTCGATTCCCGTCTCGACCATGCGTGTGTGGAGTTTGCATGTTCTCCCTGTGCCTCAGGGGGTTTTTCTCCGGGTTCTCCGGTTTCCTCCCGGTCCAAAAACATGCACGGTAGGTTGATTGGCACCTTGGAAAATAGTCCCTAGTGTATGTATGTGTGTGTGTGTGTGTGTGTGTGCCCTGCGATGGGTTGGCATTCCATCCAGGATGTAGCCTGCCTTAATGCCCATAGACACCTGAGATAGGCACAGGCTCCCCGTGACGAGGGAAGATCGGATAAAGCGGTAGAAGATGAATGAATGAATGAATGTCCCTGGGGTGCTTGGACTCACACAGACCACAAGGTAAGCGCCCCCTTCTGGCCCTCACTAACACTTCTTCCAGGAGCAACCAGGAGGTCGTCCATCCTGGTACTAAACCCCGCTTAGCTTCAGTGGGCAAACGGTCTTGGGCTACAGTGTATATGGCTACTGGCATATTCGATACATATATTTTCGAGCGCTTTTTCTCAGCACCGCTACGTTACAAAGAGTTGCATAGAATGTAGATGAACATGGCAGAGGTACTGCTACATCTTCCTGGAGAAAACTTTTTTTGCTTTGCACTCCAAATGCATGTTTGTGAATGGGCTATGCATTAGGTACAGTGATTTGCATGTTTGTCTGAAGCACAGCAATAAAAGTAAACTACCATATTGAATTCCAGAGCAACTTTTTGTGTGTGTGTGTGTGTGTGTGTGTGTGTGTGTGTGTGTTTTTTTGCTTTTTGTGTAGACTTGAATCCAAATCGTAATTGGTGTGAATCTTTTCGCATCGCATAGGAGGTAGCTGATTCAAAAGCATCGTTCACATAGCATATTATTTATTTATAACATTTAAATGAAAAATTATACTTTTTTTTAGGACTGTATGACTATCGAGGCGTTTAACATTTAAATAGAGTATTCACAAATAACTGGTTATTTTTTGTAGTGAGTCAACCCATAAATAAAACGAATCAAAAAGCAGGCCATGTTTTTTTTTTTTTGCCATATATATATATATATATATATATATATATATATATATATATATATATTTTTTTTTTTTTTTATTATATATATATATATTATTTATTTATTTATTTTTGCCTTACATTCTATTCTGAAATCTTTAAATGATCACTGTTTGGTTTGATTACTTTCATATGAGCAAAATGATCACGTTTTAATTGTTTTAATTTGCCATTTTGGTCAAATAAACAGAAACCTGCTCATGAATATGCATCAGTTGTTATATCGACATGAACAAACAGCTCATGAGCTTGTCAGAGGACGACTCATCATTAGTTTGTACTTTAGGGACTCTGCTGCTTCTACACTGGGATGTTTATCATCAACAGCAGTCCCCAAGGGAAACTCAAGCAACACACACACAAACACACACACACACACACACACACACACACACAATAATTATTACACAATAATAAACCAAAAAGATGCCCAAATAAAGCCCATACAGTGCAAATGAACAAACAATGCAACTTGCATAATATCCCTGTGGCCTACACAACAATGCGTGCTGTTTGATCAGAATAACTCTGCTGCCCTCTAATGGTCAAAACGTAAAGTCGCACAAAATGACGAGTTGGTTTGTTGTCATCTCCACAGCAACAGCTCAGTTACCTGTCTTTCAAGAAGGACAATAAACAAGCAAGATAAAAACGGAAATTGTAAAAAATCACATTTTTTTTAATCACCATGACCTCTTCAGCCTTCTCCAGGTATGGTTCAATTCCAATGCTCTATGATAACGAGATAAGATCATTAAACATGCGTCATGTATTTCATTACTACAGAAACGGAGACCGAGGTCTTCACAAACGTCCGAATAATGAGAGTTATGGTAATTATTTGTAAACTTTGTAAAAAAAAAAAGTAAGTTGTTGTACAATGTAATTTATGCAGCTCCAGTGCATGTTTGCATTTAATTATGTGCAAATGAGCTGCCTCATATTTCTGGTTAGATCATAAATATATTTTAGTGTATTAAGTATAAATATATTTAAAACATATAAATTATATCTCTCTCTCTCTCTCTCTCTCTCTCTCTCTCTCTCTCTCTCTCTCTCTCTCTCTCTCTCTCTATATATATATATATATATATATATATATATATATATATGTACATATATACACATATAGATAGATTTTTTATCACGATTAATTGTACAATTGCCATGAGTTAACTCATTAATTGCATAGTTTTCTGTACTCAATGTACCATAAATGAATACTTTTCATGTTTTTAATACTATAATTGTAATACTACAATTATAAAATATTATATATTTTAGTGGTTGTTTTAATTATTAAATATGGTACGTGGCTCCGTTATGTGCCGGTTTCGGTTGCTTTCCATATAAACTGGTGATGCGTTTAGGTTCCATATGCTAATATATTGAGGAGCTCATACCTGTTGTGAATGCACAGCTAGTAGGCGTAATTGGGGGGAAATTTAGGAAGCGTGAGTGGATGCACGACCTTGGGTGTTTATTGTTAATAAAACACATCTATCGCCTCTTTTTCTATCCTAAAAGTAAGCAATGCTGAAATGATCTAGGAAGAACACAGACTGACACAAGACTGTTGTCCGGGTATTTTTTTTGTGTGTAAAAATAGGAAAATGTATTTCTCTTGAATATACTTCACTATGAAAAGAAAAAGTAGTAATGTAGGAATGGTAACTCCTGCACATCAAACCTCACAGTGATAGAAACCTCAGTCCGCCCACACTCTCAGCAGAACTGTGGGTTTATGCTTGTTCCATGCTCCCCACTGCTTCCCATCTGTCCACTTCACCTCACATGTACTGTACTTCACCTTGTTATGGAATATACTGTATGAGTGTATTTTCCCACAGAGATGCACAGCTGAAGAGCATGGAGTTAACCATAAGCAACGCTGAGAAGTACATGGGTAAGTTCTGCACCCTGTTCGCCGCGTACACCCGCAAAACGGCTAAACTGAGAGACAAAGCCGACTCACTCGTCCCGCAGCTGCACGACTACGCCAGCACTGAAGGCCCTGAAGTCCGAATCTGCATGAAGAACTTTGCAGAAGATTTAGCCATGGTGCAAGATTACAGACAGGCCGAGGTAACATGAAAGGGACAGTGAATAAGTCGAATGAGCGTCTCAATAATATGCACCATGCAGTATAAATATTACGAATGAAAATAAGTGATTAAATATGTTTATTTAGAATAAAAACTGCAATTATATCCAAGTGACGTTGGGTCTTTGTAGGTTGAAAGGCTGGAAGCGCGTGTGGTGTCACCTTTAAAGGAGTATGGGAATATCGTCAAAAATAAACGAGTGAGTTATACAAGTATAAGGTTATATGTGTGTGTGTGTGTGTGTGTGTGTGTGTGTGTGTGTGTGTGTGTGTGTAATGTAATATATATAACGTATACCACAATTTCTGTTCTCTAGAGTATCTGTAGAATCATGTATCTATGTATCTACTGACGTGACACTCAGATAAACTCCATTTGACTTCAAAAGTTACTGTAGCATCTGTATTTTCATAGCTTTATCATATTATTTCGTATTTGTATCATCGGTTTGTAGGCAGATGTGAAGAGGTTTAATGCGGATCGGAATCGGGAGATAAACGAGCTGCAGAGGTTGGAAAAGCTGCGACTGAAGAACCCGGCAGACATTCAAAGCATCGTATCCTGCAACAGAACACAAGTTCATAATGTTTTACATGAATATGAAGAATTACAGCTTGACTATTTGTTTTATTGTCCTTAATCCCATTTCATCAGTCACTGGTAAGAACAGAAGGCTGGAGGTTATCTGTCTCTAAATATCACATTTACATATACACACACACACACACACACACACACACACACACACATATATATATATATATATATACAATTTTATGTCAATAAACGTGAAATTTTTTATGTATTTATAAATAGATTAATATGAACATTTTAAGGAAATATAACTTTATTTTCATTTTATGTTTAAAAAGTGAGAAAATGTATTGGACTTTTCCTATGCATATTTGCAATAACAAATGGTTTCAGACCACCATATGTGTAATTTATAAAGTAGCACAAGTTTGAAATAATTATATTATTTATTTATTAAAATGTGTTTTACTGCCTATATCACTAGTCTGCAATGTAATTTCCATCTTACACGTAATAACTAGCGGTCACACTGGAAGGCTGTTGAGCAGGAACTGGAATTTTATATATATATATATATATATGACAATGATGATTATGGATTGGATTAATCCTCCTCAGGCTGAAACTAGTGCCCAGAAAGCCAGCAGTAATGCCATCAGAAGCTCCAGGCATCTGGAGGAGACCATTGCCAACTTCCAGAGACAGAAACTGTGTGATGTAAAGGTCAGTAAATTTGTCTTCATATGTATACAGACAAAAAATTGGTCCATGTGGGAACAAGTTATACATTTAACTGAGTAAAGTTCATGTTGGTTCAGAGGATCTTCTCCGAGTTCATCATGGTGGAGATGCTCTTCCATGCCAAAGCTCTCGAGGTCTACACACAAATGTTCAACAACCTGGAGACACTGGATATTGAAAAAGATATAGAGGTGAATATTGAAAGATTTATTCGATTCCAAAGTCTTATGAATAAGGGAGATGTGCAGACCTGTAGTAACTACAGGGGAATAAAGTTGATCAGTCACACCATGAAGGTACAGGAAAGTGTAGTGGAAGCTCAGCTGAGGGAAGAGGGGACCATTTGTGAGCAACAGTATGGTTTCATGCTGAGGAAGAGCACCACGGATGCGATATTTGCTTCCGGATGTTGGAGTACAGAATTACAGAGTTCAGAAGGAGTTGCATTGTGTGTTTGTGGATGTAGAGAAAGTATACCACAGGGTTCCAAGAGAGAAGTTGTGGTATTGTATGAGGAAGTCAGGTGTAGCAGAGAAGTATGTAAGGGTGGTGTATGTATGAGGACAGTGTGACAGCAGTGAAGTTTGCAGTAGGAAGGACAGACTGGTTCAAAGTGGGAGGCGAGATTGCATCAAGGCTCCGCTCTGAGCCCTTTCCTGTTTGCAGTTGTGATGGATGGGGTGAGGTCAGACAGGTGTCTCCATGGACTGTGATGTTTGAGGAGGATGTTGTGATTTGTGGCGAGACTACGGAGCAGGTTAAGAAGGCGAGGTGGAGGAAAGAGAAGGAAGGCAGTGGAGTGGTGTGGGTTCAGGGAGAAGCAGTTGGATGATTTCAAGTACCTGGGATCAACAATGCAGAGTGATGGAGAGCGTGTTAGAGAAGTGAAGAAAAGAGTACAGGCAGGGTGGAGCGGGTGGAGTATCGGACTGTAGTGAGACTTGGTTTAGAGACAGTGGGCGTGGCCTAAGAGAGCTGGAGGTGGCAGAGTCGAAGATGGGGTGACAAGGATGGACAGGATTAAACATGAGTTTGCAGGATGTTTTGGAGATGAGGTGCGGGAGGAGCGATTGAGACACTTTGGACATGGGGTACAGAGGGAAGGAATGCTGAGAATGGAGACAGAAAAGTGGGAGAGATGATAAATAGGAGCAGATGTAGATAGATATATAGATTGCTTTTGTGCAGCGTGTGTGGATGGATGGATGGATAGACAGACAGACAGACAGATAGAAAAGAATAAAGAATGTGTTAGTAAATGCGATATTTGGTGCTGTTTGTAAAGGTGCAGGTGCAGATTATTGTACAATATTTAAAAAAAAAAACAAGTCAAACAATATTCTAAAATTATTCTACAGTTTTTCAGGAACCAAATCCAGATTTCTGGCACTTTTTTGGAAAACACATCTCTTATCAACCCTTTGCCTCTACACCCGAGTCCTAGTCCATCTACACTGAGGCTGACACAGCAGCCGAGCCTCGCCAACCCCATACGGAGCTCAGCTCAGCCGAAAAAGGTGACTCAAGAAGGAAATGAATAATTCATCACTGAAAATGTAGTTGAAGGCGAAACCTCAAGACTTATGACTGCGTTCTATAATAAATGAGCACTTCATGTTCTAAGAGGAGACTTTCTCAGGGGAGAGTTCTCTAAATCATTAAACTTTTAAAGAGGGAACAATTTGAAGAGGTCTTCAGAATTTATTGGGTTTTTTTTTCGGAGCAGAATCTGAAAAAGTGGAGGAGCAGACACTGAACCTTTCGTGTGTTTCAAGAGAATTTCATTCTCCTGCTTCTTATGTTTAGTCTCTGAACAGACATTTCCGCAGACAGCAGGAGCTGGAAGATGAGGAGGAGGAAGATGATGATGATGAGGAGGAGGAGGAGGAGGAGGAAGAGGAGAGATACGACTCTGAGAATGACAAGGAGGAGTTGCAGACTTTTCGACAATCCTACGCTGCTCAGTACAGCACCGCTCTCAGACAGAAATGAGAAACGTTCCTCGGTCGGTCATGTGACTGAGATAGTGATCATGTGATACAGCATGTAAATTACAGACAACAAATTATGTAAATGAGCGAAACACTTAGTGCAGGGCTTGCTAGCCGATCGAAGCGTTCATTATTATTATTTATTTAAGACTGTAATGTATTTAATTATTTAAATAAATAAATGGGATGGTTCATAACTAAAATTGTCATTGTTTGTGTGAGCACAAATTATTTACCTTCTCTTCATCCACCCCCTTTCTATACATTAACTTTTGAACTTGTCCACTGTAAATAAACAACACCTGAACATCTGAGCGAGTATTGCCATCATTTGGGTAGTAGGCAAACCCGTAAGGCCGCTCTACCACACTCTCTGTCCGTCTATTAGTCTGTTAATCTTTTGACCTTTCTGTCTATCGATTTGCCTATTATTTGATTAATCTGTCTTTTGATCCTCAATCTCACTTCTTTTTTTATCAATCTATCTTTTGAGCTCTCCATCACTTTGTCTATCTTTTCAAGTCTGTATCACATTTTATCGTTTGGTCTCTGACCGTTGATCAGTCTGTCTTTTGATCAATCTGTTCATCTCTCTTGTCTGTCAATCTGTCTATCTTTTTTATTATTTTATTATTATTATTTTTCCAATAATCAATAAAAACTCTGACTGTGTAAATATTATTCGAATCTGTGAACGAAATGAAATGTGCTCCAGTTTGAACGAGGAGAACCAAAATGCAAATGCAAAGTGAATATCTCCGTCACTAGAGGGCGCCAGCGTTTGCAGGATCCATGCCGTTGCGACGCTCTCCACCCTTCAGAGTGACAAGTTTAAGGAATGGAGCCAATTTTATTTGTTTATTTACTTATTTACATAAATTACAATTCCCACCTTCCTATTGTAATAAACTGCGTTTTCATTTTATGCTACGATTAAAATTCCCAGTGTTTTTGACTCCATCATGGACTCTATAATGGATCAGATGTCAGAAGGCTCGATCTAACAGCAGAACGTGACCTAAAAAATAACAAAACAATAATTATTATATAATATATATATATATATATATATATATATATATATATATATATATATATATATATATATATATAAATTTGTATTAATTACATTTTACGCCAGACTGCCTACTGTTTTAGAAATCGAAACCTCGCATAGCTATAAGAGGACACGATCGCTTGGCATATCGTTCCCCTTTGTTGTTCCCTTTTTGTGTTTTAGTAGTATTTCAGTTTATTTATGTGTGTGTATATGTGTATATATTTTTATTTAGTTATTTGTCTTATTTCTGCATTGCTTTTTTTTTCTTATTTCGGCTTTTTGCTTTTTTTAATTTTCTCCTGAAGGTGGTTGTATATTTTCACTCGACTCTTTAATAATAATAATATTGTATATATATATATATATATATATATATATATATATATATATATATATATATATATATATATATAAAGCTGACATTCCGGAGGTGGGAATCGAACCCCCAACCCTGAAGGTATGAAGCGAACGTGTTAACCATTGAACCACTGTAATCTAATTACACGTTTATTACTGTTACTATTGCTATTTATTTTGTAAATAAATTACCGTTGCATTCACTGCGTAAGTGACAGAGTGCACGGACAAACATCCGATCAATGGAACCGGAAATGACGCGGGTTTGTGTAAGTTACTGTGTTAAGCAGAGGTATGACTTCCGTCTCTCATGATCGAATGGTGTCATTACTTACAGTTGTGTGTTGGAATATAAAACTGTTCTTCCATCGTCTCTCATTCTCTTCGTCCTTTCCCACACCCTGTGGCCTTGACGTGGACGTGGTGCATTACTCACATGCCCATAGGCCAAAAAATCAATTAAAGAGGAGATGGTTTACTCAGAGCAGTCACGTGTGCCTGGGGCATGTCTGTGACGTGTCTGTTCACACTCACGCCTGTGTGTGTGTGTGTGTGTGTGTGTGTGTGTGTGTGTGTGTGTGTGTGTGTGTGTGTGTGTTGCTGTGTGTTGCTACACACGCATCTGTGCTCCCAGAGCAGAAAATGGAGGATAAAAACGAGGTGTGCAGGATGAAGCTTCATGGCACTGTTAACCATTAGACTGGGTGCAAATAAAGACGCAAAAAAGAAATGATTCTTTACAGAGAAATCTGTTGTTCAGTTTCAGCATGGTGTAAAATAAACGTATGTATTCAAAAGAGAAAAAAAAATACAGACATGATTTTTGAAAAAGACATAAAATCAACTCATTCTTGTTTACATATGTTGTTTTTCAGCACCTGGAGAAGAAAAGCTGACTGTAGCTATTTATTTATTTATTTATATTTACTATACTATAATATATTTAATAGACTTAGATTTTCGTTTTTAAAGACACGCTTAATGGTGATGAAAGGTGATTAATTTCGCTGAAACGTTCGATATGGAAAGTCGAACACTTCCATTCGTTTATCCATGACGTATATTTTGTTCCACACAATGAAATCTCTCCTCCATGTTTTTCATTCATACAGTTCTTGACCTTCACCTTGTAGCGTGGAAAAAAAAGCCCTCTCCAGACCACCAGGGGGCACCCGTGCTCATTGCTAGCTCAGACTATTCCATTCCAAAGCCTATAGCAGGGGCTATTCAATTAGTTTGTCCTGGGGGCCCAGTTCATGAAAAAAACATCCCAAATGAGGGGCCACAGAGAGCCGGGCTTGTAATACGAGTGAGTGATGATGGATGGATGGATGGATGGATGGATGGATGGATGGATGATAGATAGATAGATAGATAGATAGATAGATAGATAGATAGATAGATAGATAGATAGATAGAGATAGATAGATACATATAGGAATGATGATAGATAGATAGATAGATAGATAGATAGATAGATAGACTACATGTAAGGAAATGAGTAAGTAGATAGATAGATAGATAGATAGATAGATAGATAGATAGATAGATAGATAGATAGATAGATAGATAGATAGATAGATAGATAGATAGATAGATAGATAGACTACATAGATGTAAGATAGATAATAGATAGATAGATAGTAGATAGATAGATAGATAGATAGATAGACGATAGATAGATAGATAGTAGATAGATAGATAGATAGATAGATAGATAGATAGATAGATAGATAGATAGATAGCGTAGATAGATAGATAGATAGATAGATAGATAGATAGATAGATAGATAGATAGATAGATAGATAGACTACATGTAAGGAAATGAGTAAGTAGATAGATAGATAGATAGATAGATAGATAGATAGACTACATGTAAGGAAATGAGTTAGTAGATAGATAGATAGATAGATAGATAGATAGATAGATAGATAGATAGATAGATAGATAGATAGATAGATAGATAGTAGATAGATAGACTACTAGATAGATAGTAAGATAGAAGATAGATAGATAGATAGATAGATAGATAGATAGATAGATAGATAGATAGATAGATAGATAGATAGATAGATAGATAGATAGATAGATAGACTACGAGAGTAGATGTAGATAGATAGATAAAGATAGAGTATAGATAGATAGATAGATAGATAGATAGATAGATAGATAGATAGATAGATAGATAGATAGATAGATAGGTAGATAGACTACATGTAAGGAAATGAGTAAGTAGATAGATAGATAGATAGATAGATAGATAGATAGATAGATAGATAGATAGATAGATAGATAGACTACATGTAAGGAAATGAGTTAGCAGATAGATAGATGGATGGTTGGATGGATGGATGGATGGATGGATGGATGGATGGATCTTAAGACATCAAGTAGGCCGTTTCTACATTAAAACATTATATACATGTAATATTATAACATGCATAATACAATATTATATTGTCTATGTTGTATTTATTTATGACTACATGACTACTTTTTTATTAACACACATATTCAAATGTTGTATTTTGAAGTGTAACAAAATCACTGCATTGCTCAAGAAGGCTTTTCTACATTCAAACAAGTTCACATGTTATGATTTTAAACCTTTTTTTCCAACATTTTTAAACATTGTTTTTTTCAGTGTAAACATTTTGTATAACGAGGCTGTAGTAGGGTTTTTACACGGGATTTGCTGATTACTTGTGTATGGAAAAATACGAATAAAGAAATAAACAGAAAAAATGAACAAAAGTTATCGTCTAGCATCGTTCTGTCAGTCATGGCATCTCACCAGACTCACTAAACGTCATGTGAGTCGTGCTCAGTTCACACTTGGCTATTTGGAGGGTCGGAATACCTCGGGGGCCCGGGTTTGGCCAACAGGTAGGCGATTGAATAGCCCAGGCTTATTAACATACACCTCACATACGCTATGTATGCGCTTCTTGAACATCTCATCCTCCATTTAACTCCCTATTTTGTGAGACATACAGCCAAGTCCATAATGAATCACGAGAGTCAGGTGACCCAGGGATTCGGATGATCCAGGTAAACAAGTATGCAAGGGACAATATGAAGATATCAGTGATCAAAGTGATCATGGATCCTAAAGGTGTGGAAATGATGGTGGTAGATAGTGCCATGGTAGCACTTTAGACCAGGAGTTCATGGGTTCAAATCCCAAGTAACCCTAATCTGCTGAGTTGTGAGTCGCTTTGGATAGGGCCATCTTCCAAATCACAATCAGAATGTCACAGGCTCAAATCCCAGCACCACACAACATGACCCTTAGCCCTGAAATGTCTCGACTGCAATAAATGTACATAAATGAATGTCAAATAAGGAACAGAACAAAATAAAAGATTTGGCCCAGGACTTGCTTGAGTGTGTTTTTGTTTAGTTTTTTTTGGTAAGAGTTTATGGTGCATTCTGGGAAACGGAGTCAGAGAAAGGGGGAACGTGGCGTGGCCGCGACATGGTTACCCGGCGTCTTTTAAGCACGCCGCAATGCACTTAGGTTCGATTTTTTCCGTCCCTATCGTGGAATAATAGAAGAAATGGTGGTTTAGATTTGAGATGATTAAAAATTTATCTCCATTAAAGCAGGTGATGGATCCGGATCAACGCAGGTCTGACCTGCAAAGTTCTCTGTTAGTAGATCAGTGAGTACTTGCAGGATTTACAGGAGATGCGAGGAAGGATATGTGGGGTACGGAGAGATGAATACTGGCATGAAAAACAGGTAGATAGAGCGAGAGAATATCAGCTCGAGTGCGACGGATTCATAGAGGGGCTGAGAGAGAGATTTCAAGAGAGAAGACAGCAAGACAAACGGAATGTGAGATTTACGGAGAGACAAAAGAGGGATGGATGGAGGGAGAGATGGACAGAGACTGAGACACAGAGGAGAATTTGAGGAAGGATGTAATCGTCATAAGTGATTGAGGAAGTAAATCTCAGCCAAGGATAGAAGACTGAGAGCGAGAGAGAGAGAGAGAGAGAGAGAGAGAGAGAGAGAGAAAGTCTGAGGAGTTTCCTTTTCTTTTATCTGCTGAATGAGTCATTTGATGTAATGGAGGAATGGCATTATCAGAGTAAAGCATGTTTCCATTCATTATTGCAAACACACACACACATACACACCTACACACACACACACACACACACACACGCACACACACACACCCTTCCTCCTATACTGCTTACATTACTGCTAAATAATTTACACGGGTGTAAGAAAGCGCTCTATCTGACCTGAACGATATCTCCAACACATGTACAGAAACACTTTAAGCTAAAGTGAAATAACATTTATTCTCTTACTTACTTATTTTATTATCATTTTTGATTGCTTTTCCATTTTGTAAATATCCGTTTAAACTGTATTTTATTCCTGCTTTTTGATTTTTTCCCATTTGTATCCTTTTTATTTATTCTATTTCATTATTGTTATTTTCATACAATATTTGTAAGCAGCTCAGCTGCAATCGCTTTGGCGATACGAAGGTACCATGTTGGTCATGCCAATAAAGCGTACTTAAATTGAAATAAATTGTGCCATCGTGGAAATGGGGGCCGAAACTGTTTTTGCTTTTGCCGTTTTACTGTTTTTTTTTCTATTAAAAAAAAAAGATCGCTCAAACACCATTTTTCACCATGTTAAAAAAAAACATGATACACAGTGAATTCTTTCCCGACTAAATATATCTATGAGAGAAAGGGGGGCACAAAGTTTTGCATGCTGTGAGAGGAAGAAAGGGGAGAAGAGGAGCGCGACGGCGCAATGGGTTATTTATGGCTGTCGTATGGCGCAGGAGTCTCCCCTTTTGGGCTGCAGACATGCTGATGGAGTGGTCTCGATAACGTCAGAATGCAAAAACACACACACACACACACACACACACACACACACAGAAAAGAGATTATTACCCTCTCAATGGCCCGGAGAGAAAACAGACGGAGAACGGGAGCGAACAAAAGGCGGCATGGTGGAGAAAGCAAAGGAAAGGAAAGGAAGATCTGAGGAGCAGGACCTCATATCGATCTCTCCTGGAAGATTTCTTTTCTTAGCACATGCAGGAATATAAACAGCACCGGATACCGAATTTCTCTCTGGAACGATGTCAGGAGCGACACACCCTTTATTCAACTACAGTACTGGATCATCAGACTTTTCCTGTCTTCTCCGAACTGATCCCAGGAAAACATTTTCCCTGATCCACAGTGATGCACAAAACCACTTCCATGAAGATCTTTATTTGTCATATATATATATATATATATATATATATATATATATATATATATATATATATATATATATATATTCATTCATCTTCTACCGCTTTATACGATCTTCCGCTCGGGTCACGGGGAGCCTGTGCCTATCTCAGGCGTCTATGGGACATTAAGGCAGGATACACCCTTGGATGGAATGCCAACCCATCTCAGGGCACACACACACACTCACATTCACACACTAGGGACAATTTTCCAAGGTGCCAATCAACCTACCGTGCATGTTTTTGGACATGCACGGCCACCGTGCCCCCCCCCCCCCCCCATGTATATATATATATATATACAGCAAAATTGTTTCTTCAGAGATCTAGTTTTGGAGCTGGGGTCAGAGGGCAAGGTCAGCCATGATACAGCCCCCCAATGGAGCACACGGGGTTAAGCGCCATGCTCAAGACCCCAAGAGTGGCAGCTTGGCGATACCGCGACTCGAACCTCCTCGTCCCACCTTAATCACATACATTAGTACAAAAGTTTTAGGACATCTAATTATGCTGTATAAGCTGCCTTTGCTGTGCTTTTTAAACATCCACATTACACATTTACTGACCATTTGCTCTTATTATAACCTCCATTGTTCTGGTAAAGATGTACAGCTAGATTTTATGTGAGATACATCCAGCATAAAGAGTGGAGGTAGTGATGTAGGTGAGGTGAGGAGGCCTGGGATGCAGTCCAGGGTCAGGGTTCGATTCCCACCTCCGCCATGTGTGTGTGGTGTTTGCATGTTCTCCCCGTACCTTAGAGGGGTTTTCTCCGGGTTCTCTGGTTTCCTCCCCGGTCCAAAAAACATGCATGGTAGGTTGATAGGCACCTTGGAAAAATTGTCGCTAGTGTGTGAATATGAGTGTATGTGCGTACTGCGATGGTTTGGCATTCCATACAGGGTTGTGTCCTGCCTTGATGCCCAGAGATGGATAGAAGTTAGATAATAGCGGTAGAAGATGAATGAATGAATGAATGAATGAATGGATGGATGTGGGGCGTTTTTAAACAAAAATCCCTTTGAACTAGTTATCAAGAATACTGTAGCTGTAACCTCTTGCACAAATACCTTGTCCAAAAAGCACAATCACTCATCACATCTCAGGTGTCATAACCTGAGCAATACCAACACCCAGCTCTCCAGGTGCAAACACTGGCTACCAACTATAATGGCTCTCACACCAATTAGGACTTCAGGCTTCCCGGACCAGAAAGGTGACCGTAGAGCAGCTCTGTCAAATACAATCCAAGCCACTTTGATGGTAAAACCCTTCTCTGATCCACTAGTTGAATAAACAAGATAAACATAATGTTGAGGGATATTTTAGAGAAGGCCACCACCACTTAGTGTGATGGAATATGATTTATCCTATAAAGGGGTGCTGGAGGTGCCGGGAGTTAAAAAGCTGTATAAATGTTATTTTCTCCAACAGGCAATATTTAAGTCGATTCTGACCTTGTGCCTGTATATCATTTATTTAAATTTTTGTTGACATTGTCACTTTTTGTAGTAGATTCATAAGACTTTATTTATTCATTCATTCATTCACCTTCTACCGCTTTATCCGATCTTCCCTCGGGTCACGGGGAACCTGTGCCTATCTCAGGTGTCTATGGGCATTAAGGCAGGATACACCCTGGATGGAATGCCAACCCATCACAGGGCACTCACACACACTCACACTCACATTCATACACTAGGGACAATTTTCCGTGCAAGTTTTTGGACTGGGGGGAAACCGTAGTAAAACCCCCTGAGGCACGGGGAGAACATGCAAACTCCACACACAGTTTGCAAACTCTATATATAATGCCTATAGATAGATAGATAGATAGATAGATAGATAGATAGATAGATAGATAGATAGATAGATAGATAGATAGATAGATAGATAGATAGATAGATAGATAGATAGATAGATATGGATAGATAGATAGATAGATAGATAGATAGATAGATAGATAGCGATAGATAGATAGATAGATAGATAGATAGATAGATAGATAGATAGATAGATAGATAGATAGATAGATAGATAGATAGATAGATAGATAGATAGATGTCTTTAAAACTACATTTGTCCACTTACTCCTTTTCAAACAAGCAAATGCTTTCTCAAAGCCAAACGGTAATGATTGTACTTACCGCATTTAAAAGACATTTATTAGCGTTCCAATGTGCACCAACACATTTCCCAGAATGCCCTCCTGCACCACTCCTTATTTAACGGATGCCTAATGCAGGGATATTCACCAGTAATGAGCTCCTCACAGTGATAAATGATCTGTTTTAGGAAGCACCGAAGTGAGCGGAATTGCTCGCTGACAAGAAAGAATGAAACGGACGTTGGAACTCTGGTTTCTTTAATTAGTTTGAATTAAAGCATTTCAACCGAAGGAAAGCAAAGTGAATATTAATGTATACGGGAGATAGACAGGAAGTAAATCCAGTTATCGTATCATACAAATGAAGCGTGTATAGTGACATCATCCTCGACCAGGGCCTTGCAAAAAATTACACAGATAGACAGACAGACTGTCTATAGATAGATAGATAGATAGATAGATAGATAGATAGATAGATAGATAGATAGATAGATAGATAGATAGATAGATAGATAGATAGATAGATAGATAGATAGATAGATAGATAGATAGATAGATAGATAGAAAGTTTACGCATAGGTTTTAAGCTTAACACTTCTCCATTAGTATTTTCTCAGCTGTGGAAGCTCTGCTTTCTGTTTACCCCTAAGTATAAACATTTCTTCACCCACTTCATTCAGGATGATATCGTAGACGACACGACGCCATGCCTTAAGTGTTTGCTGAGGTGGAATATCAGCCAATTTATCTATTACCCCCAAATAGCAACTTTCCAGCGCCGATCAGCGGCAACTCGCATAAACTCCGCCCACTTTTTAATAAACAAACTCTCACCATGCCTTCTTGACTGATACCCCCATATATATATATATATATATATATATATATATATATATATATATATATATATCTATATATATATATATATTTATTGCTAACAGCTACTACTCTAGATCAAAATGCCATATATTTACACATTTACATAACATCTCTGTTCAATGTTTACAATCATATTGTCTAATGATTCAGATTCAGATTTTATTTGTCACATACACATACATACACAATACGACATGCAGCGAAATGCTTTTTAACGACCGTCCAGTATGTAAACATCACGGACAGAGAAGGAGGAAAGAGAAGAAGGAGAAGAAGGAAAATGGTGCATGACATAATAAATAAATGTAAATTAAAAGAAGATAAGTAGAATAAAAAAAGAAAATAAAATAAAGAGTAAAAAGACATCTTCATGAAAAATATAAAATATAAAAATAGTGTATAAAGTGTAAAAGTGTAAAGTGACGGGTACAATGCATCCGGTGTAAAATGTCCAGTGTAACCAGTGTTCGTTTGTGAACGAATGAAAGCCCTGAAACATGTTAGATCATGTTTTTATACATTTTGAATCTATTTTTTTAGGACCCAATCCTCATTCTCACTGGTTGAAAGACGCAAAATGAATCAGTAGTATAAATGTTGTTCAAAAGATAAACAAGTTTTGCCATTCCACTGTGTGAACAGAATGTGCCGTGTCTTAAAGTGAGCCAGACTACAGAAGCCTGAGCTGCAGGCATTGTCCAGAACACGCAACAAGAAAAACAAACCCAAACTTGATGCGATGCATCAAAAAAAAAAAGTTTATTTATTTATTTATTTCCTGTGTTTACTGTCTGCCTGGTGAACTAATATCCACTCTCTCAGCGCTTCAGGGCTTTAATCTGTTATAAAACCTAATAGCCCGAGTGTGTTAGAATGAGACTCGATGGTACACTAACATGCTGAGGCAGAGTTTTATTCGATTTGTGGTGAGACGATGATAACCTTCGGTGTCCTGATGCGTCTCTGCATGTCTTTATATAATTATGTCACGTTGTTGGAAATGTTTCAGGTATTACTTTATTGGAAGGGCCGTTTGTGTATATGTATGTATACGGTACTGTGCAAACGTTTTAGGCAGGTGTGAACAAATGCTGTAAACAAAGAATGGAAGTGTTAATCATTTACTTTCATCAGTGAACAAAATGCAGTGAATGAACAAATTAAAATCGAATCTATATTTGGTGTGAACACACTTTACCTTCAAAACAGCAGCAATTCTTCTAGATTTGGGTTCTTTTTCTAGAGATTCTTCTAGAATCTTCTAGCAGGATTGGGTCCTAAAATAATAGATTTAGAATGTATAAAAACATGATCTAACATGTTTCATGGCTTTCATTTTGAAGGAACTCGGCCTGTAGGTTGTTCCATCTTGGAGAAGCAAACACAACCTTCTCACATCCTTCTGTCTCTTCATGTAATCCTACACACACTCCATGATGTTGAGATCAGGGCTCTGTGGGGGTCGTGCATCACTTCCACTATTTCTAGTTCTTCAAAAGGTACTAACACCAAATATTGATTTGATTTCGATTTACACAGTACTGTATGTGTGTGTATGTGTGTGTGTGTGTGTGTCGGTGTAGAGGACACCAGTTACCATTTTGCTACATGAAAAAATGCCATGAATATGAAGTGTAAAATCAATTCTATTAGGCAAACTTCCAGACCATTTATACCCAAATAAACGGTCTGTGTGTGTATGTGTGTGTGTATGTGTGCTAATGAAAGTATGTCACAAGGGAACCCGGTTTGTTTGTTCAGCGTCAGGATTGTTTACTTTCAGCTTGATTCGCAGGAAATCCAGCGATGTGTCTGGCCTGATGTTTATGTGAGTTGGCAGCTTTCACTATTAAAAGACTCATGTGAAACTTGGTTTCACTACTAAAAAAGGAAACGCACATCCCTTCCTGTACAACCGTTTTAATCAAGCAAATGACCCCCTGGACTTTATAGCATTAAATTGCATCGTCACGGACACTTCTTCTTTTTTTGGGGTGGAGGGCAGGGATAACATTGCACAAAGATTATGGAACGTGCTTTGCTGAGAATGGCATGAAATAAAGCTTCTGATAAAGGAGCGATAGTTAACAGCCGGTTCCTCGCTCTCGCTCTGAAAGACAATCTGACCCTCAGGTCCCTCTACATTCAACCTCACAGACCAGAGCAATCGATTCAAGGACATGTCTTTCCATCAATCCTGTCTCGGTAGCATTAGTGCAGAGATGGAGGTCAGCGTCCCGGGGGTGGTTTACGATCCGCAAAATTACAATCAGAACCGACGTTTTTAACATCCAGACATAAATCTATGGTACGTCTGTTTACACGGCAGAAATAAAGGCGTGACAATGAGGCATGGTGGACCATGGATGCATATTTCCAACAGGGTCTCATATGAATTTATTGATTCGTGTTCATGGAACAAATTTCCCCATTTTTTCGTGTCACTCGGCACGACCGCCTCCGTCTGGCTTCGTCGCCAAGGCAACGGAGGCTGGAGATCATGTGTAAGGCTGACAGAAATGTCAAATGTGATGTTTTTTCCAGATTTTTTTTATTATACAGTAAGGCTCAAAATGTACGGTTATACTGTAATAAACGTGTGCTTCTCTTATTAACGCAATCTCCTTTATGAATTACGATAATATATTTAGTGTGTTTCGGTTACATGTTGTTATTACTGTATATGAAGAAATGTCCTGAGACTGGGCTCATATTTCAGAAGATGTAACTAAGGATGGTCCTGAAGCAATGGATGAATGGGGGGGCTTTAGGGGGCTGAAATTAAGCAGACACCTGATGACGTGTAGGATATCCTCTCATTACATAGAGGACCAAACAGCACACAGTGTGGAAAAGTTAAGGAGTGGAAGAGCCTGAGTGTCCCACACAAATCCCAGACCTCCTCAAACCTCAACACTTTTAGGATGGACCCTCCTCTATGCATATGTGTGCATATATATGTGTACACACACACACACACACACACACACACACACACATATATATATATGTCTACACATATACACACATACACAGACAGACAGACAGACAGACAGACAGACAGACAGACAGATAGATAGATAGATAGATAGATAGATAGATAGATAGATAGCCACACCACAGTCTACCAGTAAGGCTTCCCAAAAGCATGGATATCATTATAATAAGCGCATTTTACAGCCATGCCTTTATAATGTAACGTTCAACACGTCCATAAAAATGCACTGATGAGGTGCACATACTTTTGACAATTTTTTGTTTGATAGTTACCCCAAACAGGCAGTTAATAAGGATGCTGTCAATGTATTAGCTTTAATCATATTAATGAACATGCTCTTGCTTTGTCCTGTAGGCTTCTCACATCCTGACGGGACTTTGTTTTCCCGCCCAAATGCCTTATGAATTTCATGTACTCAAGATTTGTATATTGTGTATATTTCCCTATACATGACAATCCAAAATATTGTATTTAGGCTTTCTGGTTCTGACCAGCGAGCGCACGACATGTTCGAAATAATATTTTTTTAAAAGACAAAACGTCACTTTTCACCTCAAATGCTTTTAATGGAATTGAATGGGTGAATTAAATCAAAACCACAATACAAACTTGCCATACAAAAAAAAAAATCCAGAAAAAGAAAAATGCTTTCAGGCATGCTAAACAATGAGAATACAACATTGTTACTGGTTTTAATTTAAAACAAAGACAAAGCACGGACACAGAACGGTAAACGTGGCGTTTTGCATAGATCCAAAGGAATGAACAGAGAAAACTGAACTAAAGACACTTGGAGAGGTTTTTTTTTTATTATAGATATATGAATTTTAAATAAACATCCAGAAATTGAAAAAAAAAATAGTCTAGCACTTTTCAGTGGCATATGGCTGTATTTCATCTAAACAAGTCGATTCATTCATGTGTATTGTAACAAAGGCTGCATATCATTGGCTGTCAGGAGGTCACATGACACTGAATCCTGAAATTCGGCGCACTGGTGCTAATGTCACACGATGATATAAAGGCGTTTTTTTTTCTGACTTGCAGAAGACACGATGTTAGAAACGACACGCGTTTTCGCAGCATGATGTCGTTACATGCAGACGGTGTGTATTGTGAGGAAAACAAAACAAAAAAAACACTTCGTTCTTCGTTTTCTAGCACACAACCTGAATATTACATTCATTTGAGAGTCACATCTTTACTTACAATTGAAATTTTAATATTAAATCAGATTCTTTATCTCTACAACATCATAGAAGGACATAAAAATAAAAACACACACATCAACCACAATGGAAATATATACATTACCAGTCAAATGTTTTAGCATTTAATATAACTGTGTATCAGGTTTTTCATTAGTTTTAAATTAAGGTTTGGTAACAAATAAATCAATAAATTAAGTATAAAAATGTGAAGTAATTAATAAATAAACAATCTTTTCCTCATGTATTATAACAATGCCCGTAAACGCTGAATCTGTTTAATGAATTTAGATACTAATGTTTTGTTTTTTAATGGCACAAATCAGGTGTACACGATCCATATTGGGTTATTTGATTAAACCCTATGTGAAAGTGTATTTCTTTTGTTTTGATTTTTTTTTTTAGATTAGACCCAAACTATCTCCAGCATGACCATGATCCTGTGAACAAAGCCAACTCCATTAAAATATACTTTATATGGGTTTGCGTTCAAGTACAGGGAAAATTTCATTAGACATCCAATACAAGCGTGTTTCTCCAACTTTGTACAAAAGTCGAAAAATCACACATGACTGGTGTCCAATTACTTTTACCCGTAAAGTGTATATCTCTATATGACAATTAGACCAGGGAAAAATATATTCACCTGCGTAACGTCTGATTTTATGACTGGTAGTGTATTTTTCAGGAAATAAATATCTCTATATATCTATCATTATATATTTATAAATCCCGATAAACTCTGAGTTAACATTGCACATAACTTCTCTATTAAATAGTGTTTTTATTTTACATACTAATACACTATTTAAATACCTACTGGATAAAGTACTCTGTCCATTTTATAGCCTTTTTTTTTTCATGAAAATAATTTATCCCATAACAGGAAGACACACTTTATCGAATGGAGACTATCTCATAAATTAAAAAACACAAAACAGTTATCTGGTGTGACAAATACACACGAAAACAAAACTACAACCCAAAATTGGACGCAATGCAAACTTTACATTTTAAACTTTGCATTTCCAGCACGCTGTGTAGTCCTTTAACCACACCTATACATTTCATTCGCTCCTCAGTAGCACAAAGTCACTAAATCAAACCCGTTACATTTTTTTTAATCTATTTTTTTGTTTATTGCACTTGTGTGTGTGTGTGCGTTTGTGTGTATTGCTAGTAGCACAAGGTTAATTTTAGAAAGAAAAGAAAAATCCCAATTAGTGGATACAGCAGTGTATAAACATTTTTTATGTAAGTGCTGACGTTCCTGCAGGAACCCGAACAGGATTTTGTTTTTGTAGCTACATGACGCTTTGATACGGATAACGTATAAGTAATTTATTACTATAACACTACTATTTCCTGTGCAAATTCACTGGCTGCTCGATTTTTTTAAAGCTAAAAAATAGAGACATCACTAGCGCCTCTGAGTGTCAGCTTTGTCACACTGACGTACGTGTGTTCCCAAAGTGCATCGTGGTTCACACCCGCACATGCGCGTAAACACGCCTCTGTGCATGCGTACAGAATATCGTGGGGACGTGAGCAAAGTTCTACATGATCGATTTTCATTTTAGAGGACATTTTTATTAACAATCTGTGTTATAATCCGATAATATAAAATAAATGTTAATGGTATTAGAACCTCTAAAGAACCTGTCGTATCTAAATCTAGAAATCCTATTGAGAGTTTGAACCTTAAATTTTATAGATGGATCAGAAATTTCACTCACATTTTGGTGAGGGCTTTAAAAAAAAGATTTTGCAACTATAATCAATACATTTTGTCTTAATAATTACGTTTTTAAAAATGTATAATTGCACGCATTTGAACACAATCCAGTTCCTTTTGGAGCAAAAATTATTTCCTAAGCGTCTTTTGATTGTATTTCATACATTTTCGTTCAAATCAAGCCTTAGGAGAAATGTTTTGGAAACAATTTTTCTGAGCTGCTAAATTTACTAGTAGCCTTCATGTGTTTATTTATTATGCAATAATTTTACGTCATGATCCCTCCAAGCTACTCCATCTATGCTTCGTTCGGGATCCATAATCAGTATCGGTGTGCTTTAGCCCTGCGGTGGTGGTTCATGCGTTATTGGAAAAAAAAGAAAAACATCCTGCGACTGCAACTGGAGTCCACTTTCACAATCAGGTGCTCAAAAGTATGTGCAAAACATCTTTCAGGAAATACACGGGCCAGGCCGTGAAACTCTGACAGCTAAAAGCTTGTCCATTTAGCCTGACCTTCTCGAACGATTGTCCTTGTCAAGCATTCGGCGACCGAGGAATCGACAATGGGATCCGATCCGATCCGTTTTACATTTCAAAATAATAACAAACGATGTGAACGAAAAAGACGAGGTTAAAGCCAAACCTGCACAAATGCTACATTTCCTACAATTCTAACATCAACAAGCAATATTTACAAAGATGGAACCGCAACACTCGGGCAAGCAAACACACCCAGGACAGGAATGATATATTTCTATATTTATGTATCTATATATACTCGATAAATACATCTAGATTTGGTTCTACTGCATAAAAATAAAATCTGCTTCTTCTCTTAGATTTTCTTTACATTGAACCTGAAAGAATAGGCACTCCAGCTGTTCTGAGAGGTCGGAAAAAGTTCTCACAGTATAAATGTGTTTGGTATGAAATAGTCATGTGACGTGGAAACAGAGAAAACTCGGAAACGAGTTCGGGTCGTGAGGCAAACAGTCCTGAAGTAAGCATCTCTAGACAAGGCGAATGGTGTCTGTAAAAATCGGCGTGAGATTTCTGTCAGAACGGAGGCGGTTGTAAATTACTTGCTTTATAAAGAAAAAGGTTTGCAAAAAAGGAACAAAAAAACAAAACAAAAAAAAAGTGGTAAAAAATTTGGTAAATATGGTAAAAAAAAAAAACACAAATGTGGTACATCTGGTTTCCTTCCAGCCCTATTTGGATGGGGATTTGGTTTACATTAAATATCTGGAGAAAACCTGTAACTTTACAGTGGTGCCTCACATTGCTGAAAATGCGTCTTTCAAAGAAAGGGACGTTAGCTGAGGCACCACTTTAAGCACTAAATAGCGTAATCTATTGTTCACAAATGGATTACAGTAAATGCGCACTTGACTGACCAACTGTCCTGCATAGACAGACGGGAAACCCTTGTTGATGACGTGGTGCGACGCTGCCGAGAAGGTAGAATCCCGACAATAACTGGAGCAACCGTCGTTAACTGAAACCCACCATTAACTGAAAACCGCGTTAGCAGAAACAGACGTTAGCCGAGGCACCGCTGCATTTTAAATTCTTATTTCCATGTCCTTCAAATGACCTGCTGTTTATTAACCCCAATCTATCCAAATCTGATCGATCCATTCCTGTCTTTCTTCACCGCTGCACCTCGCCTACATTTATTCGCCTAGCGCGTGTGCGTATCAACTTCCCGAATTGTGAAAACATGAGTGCTTTCCGAGTCTCAGCTCGGTCTCCGTGCTGCCTTCATCGACGGCCCATTAGCCGGAAAAGAAAACAAAATCAATCACGAGAGTGTGATCCTGAAGGCTGATTGAAGAGCGAGTTATTTTATTATGCACCGATAGAAAGCACTTTATATTCACGCGTACCGCAGTATCGTGCCGTATTTCGATTTCTATAAACGCGTGAACGAGAATCGCTCACATTTCTATAAACGTCCGGAATCGGATTCTTCAATGGTTTATTGAGCGCTCTGGTTCCTCCGGTACAACTTTCACTTAAAAATCTGATGCCGAAAAAAATACATGAACAAAACAGGATAATGTGATGTAATAAAAATAAAATAAATATAAAAAAATAAAAAATATACTAAGTAGTATGTTAATAGTATACTACTATTGTAATATACCATTACAGTTACAGGTGTTTATAAATGAACGTCCTGACAAACATAAACTAGCTGAGTGTTCAGCCAATCACAATCCACTATTCGCACCATTTGACCCCTTTTATGCAAGAATTCGTTCCGATTACTCTGATTGGTCGAGCAGCGTTTTGCAAGTATCTGTATTTCTGAACTGCAACCCTATTCTAACTATTTTACTATCACGCTGCTCATCTGTCAAATTCCACTTCCTATTGCATAACCGTTACTACAACAGAGAGCAAGATGTCATACTTCGGCCACTTTTCAGGATCCAATGAAATAAGTTTCTTGCGTTTTCTATTTTGTACAGTGTTTGTCAGAAGTGCCTTGTCTTTCATGTTTTTTGAGAGAAACGTAGGTTCTTCTTGTTTTTACGTCACAAACTCTAGTCACACATGGAGGTGGAAGCTTCCGGAATGTGAAAAATAAATAAATAAATAAATCCTGAACCAACATGCAGAATTAGCCTGCCCAGTCACCGCACCCTAAATCCTATTGAACTGCATTGGGATGGACTGGATCAAAAGAGAGCAACAAGTGAACACGTACAATTTCTTCATACATGTTTGTTGCATATACATTAACGGAACATGCATGTGTCTCTAAAAAAAAATGTTCCTAGACTTAATACAAATTTGACATTGTTCAAAAGGTTATTAAAGGTCGTGATTGGACCAGACCATCAATGATTTTAGGATGGTGCTGTCTTGGTTGCTACTTGGCTTCACTTCTGCTTTGTTTTAACCTTTGGACTCTTAAGTGGAAAAAATGGGGTGATTGATAACAAGAAAAAGAGTATGTTTACAATAAAAAAAGACAACAACAAAAAAAATCGATGCAAATTAAATTTTCCACTCGAACCATCTCTTACCTCGCCTTGTGATGAGATGGAAACTTCAGGACATAGTTGTTAAATGTCGGAGATCAACGTGGGGTTTTTTTTTGAAAGGCGTGTAATCAGTCCGGGGGTTTTTGGTCGATCGATTTTTTCTTGTGAAAAAAAAAGAATTCCTTTCCTCGTGTCCAGGGCTCATTATTACTAACAAAACATGTTTCTTCTCAGCCCTTTCTAACTGGAGTTGCGAGTATACACTCAGCTATAAAACAAGCATTGATCACGGTTCTGCTTTGTGCGATGTAAGTGGACGACTTTACACGCACTGGACACGGATAAAACGTGCCACGCGGCCTCGAAGCCACGTCACCTTTCATGATGACAGCGCCTTTTTTCATCTAAAACAGGAAGATATTCGGCGCTCTGCCGAACAGAATAGCAGTCTATTGGAATATGTAAAATACCTTGGCTGAGTTGAGATTTGATATACTATTTAGAATGTGTGCAAAAGTTTGCATACCCCCTGCTTATGGACGATGAAAAACGATAAGGCATCTAACGCATGTCAGGTGGTTATTTTTGTACGGTACCCTTACACATCATTATGTCCAGGCTAGGATATTTGTTATATACAAACTTGCCTGATTTACTTTTCACATCTGTTTAGTTTGAATGGGCTTTTTTTTCTTTGCTCTTTCTCATTCCCATTGAACTCAATTGCTTCAGACAAACATGTCCCGCCTTTACATAACGAATGAGAAGTTTCAAGAGCCTGTTTTAATTAGAGCACTCTAATGGGAATGAAGAGCCCGCTACTAAAGATAACCGTACATTACGCCGTCGTATCAGCGGATGATTTCACACCACTGAGACCAAAGACAGCTGACAACATCGTACGTGAGCCCTGCCATGACTGATGCTAAGCCACCAGACAACTAGGACGCTATTGGACGACGTGGAGGTCGCCTCACTAATATAATCGTTTTGTTTGTTTTTTTTGGTATAAAAACACGTCACACAGCAAAATATCAACAAAATAACTTTCCGGATCGTCGTAGAAAGATACCTGCATTAGAGGTTCGCTTATATGATCCGGTAGGTACATTTTATACACATTTTTTTTAACAGAGGTAGCAATCTTAAAGGATGTGAGCTGTACAGCCGGCTTTCGTCTCAGTAAAAATAAATAAATAATCCTTATACGAACATGCAATTTCTAGAAGCTGAAAGGGGCTGCAAACTTTTGCACTCAGAGGTGCATTGAAAAAGGAGACACCTTGTCTATTTAGTGACCCAGGATTAAGAGGGCTGATTCAAGGAGAGCTTTGGGGAATAAGTGCATCCCTAATTAGAATACGTGTGGAGCCAGCCATGAGAGATGCTCCATAGATACAATGCAGGCCTTATAATCACTCACCACACACACACACACACACACACAAACACACACGCGGGTGCGCGCAGTGGTCCTAGATGAAGTGGATCCAGCCGTTATCCCATTCGCGCGGCGGAGAGATTTTGAACCGGTGGCGTCGCACTTTGTAGTTCTTGCCGTCGTTGTTGTCCCAGAAGTCGTCTCCCCCGACGCAGTAGCGCACGGCGAACTGGAGGCTGCCGCTGCCCTCGACGAACGCCGGCGTGACGATCTTGAAGTGGAACTTGTCGGTGAGGCCGTCGCTCGACTGCGGCACGTACGCGGCCGGCACGTCGATGAAGGTCAGCCAGTTGTTAAGCGTGTAGCGCAGCATGACGCGCTTCTCGAACGCCAGGTTCACGACGCGCACGAAGCCCGAGATGCTGAACTCGTCCGTCTCCACGGACTCCAGCAGCACCCTGGAGACGCGGAGGCGCTCCTGGAAGTCGGGCTGCGCGCCCGGACTGGTGAACAGGGTCTCCACGAAGGTGGACTGCGTGTACCCGTTGGAGTGCTCGGTGAAGTTGTTCAGGTGGAGAGCTCGGGCCTTTTTGAACTTGATCCGGTCGGGCGTTTCGGGCACGTCGGTGTCGTCGAAGTGACGCACGGAGATGAGCTCCAGGCCGAGCGAGTCGGCGAAGCGCACTTTCTTCTGGCTGGATGGGCTGCAGATCCGCGCCACCTCCAGCTTGGCCCTCTCCGCGGAGCTCGGTAGGGATTTGCAGCGGCGGCGCTGGCCGGGGCTCGTCGGCGGCTTCGGGAGCGACTCGCGGCCGCGCGGCTTCTCGTCCACGACGCGCTCGCATTCGCCGGTTACAGCCACGGATTCCTCTTCCTCCTCCTCCTCTTCTTCGCCCTCGGTCTTCTCGCCGTCGTCCATCTTCTGGTTGGCGGTCAGGCTCCCGAACAAGCCGGCGATGCAGCTGTAATTTCTCGGCAGGCAGTTTTTCGGAGGCAGCATGACCGCGACTTCACCAGCCGCTTCGGTTTCCATAAACAGATACAAATCAGAATGAAAACGTGGACTCCCCGAGGTGTCCTGTCAGCAGTGATAAGGGCAACGAAGCCGACCGGCTCGGGTATCACGAGCAGCCCCTCGGTGAGTGAGTGCGTGCGCGCTCGTGCGTGCGTCTGCGCGTTTGCGTCTGCGACTTCACCGTATTTCCCGTTTACATTCTCCGGGATCTTCTGCGCCGCTTCGAAGCCCTTCGGTCTGATGCAGGAATGTCGGGCCGAAACACCCGGCCCTGGCACCAGAACCGGTCTACGGGAGCTGTTCACAGGCTGCGTCGACGCGCTGATCTGCGCTGAGCATTGCGGAAGAGAGTGATCCTTTCTCTACACACACACACACACACACACACACACACACACACACACACACACACACACACACACACACACACACACATACACACCTCCTCGGAGAGAGAGAGAGAGAGAGCACAACGTGCACACAGTCACGTTGCCAAATAGACCCGGCAAAAACCAGAAAAAAAGAACCTTTAAAGGAAATATAGAGCACATTTGCTGTGAGCGCAAATATGTTATTTAAATGGGATTTAAAAAAATATCAATTTTGACGTCGCTTCTGGTTGTAATATAAAATAGTGTGTGTGTGTGTGTGTTACAAGCCTTGTTTCATCATGGATTTGTATCTGATTAAAAATGACTCAAATCATTATACTTATAAATAAACAATTCGATCATCTGCAATAAAGAAAGAAAAAAGGAAAGAAAAACCATTCAAAATGGACCATCTTTTAAAACTAAGAACTTGCGGCTCGGAAGCCACGCCCCCTCGACGCTCCAACCCAGTCTATTGCGTCACTGTGCCGTGTGCACCGCTTCCCTTTGATCTCCCTAGCAACGGCACGTAGCTCCGTGGACGCGCAGATAAAAGTCTCGCCGCTCCACAGAGCGACACCTCTAACCTCACGATGAAGCTCCAGAGACAGGTTTAGACCCAGACACGCGGCAGGTTAGTGTTCATCAACGATATACGATTTCTCTTTCGTTTACATACCAGCCAAAGTGTTCGTGATGTCATCAGTGTGAAACGATTGACGCGTGGCTTTCCCCAAATTTCACACAGGAGTATCAGGAAATAGTCTTTGGGCATGGATCATGAGCAAACCGCTGAGAGGCTGGAGAAGCCAGACTGCAGAGGTCCGATGGGCAAGCTTTCCAAAGGATGTGCGGATGTGCTGTTGAATATGAGCGAGCAGATCACGGTGAAGGAGCAGGAACCAAATGAGGTTTTCGACCAGACGGGCTGGGATGAAGCTGTAAGTGTATAAGTGGAAGGCAAATGCACAAGTACATCAACACTAACACACCAATGCAATGCAAAACAAATAAAGAGTCAGCCAATCTTATACAGTTGTATTTCTCCCACTTCAAATTTAAGAATGATTTTCCCAAACAATCCCAACTTAGACTAATTAGTCACTGATATGAAATGCAAATATTTCACACAAATGGTGCCAGTCACTCTAAAGCTATAAACCATGAACCATCATGAGATATTGTGTAAAAAAGAACAATATGATGACCTCAGGAGTATACACAAACCAGCTGCCTAATATTGTGTTTGCTGCCCAAACACAGTCCATCAGTAAGTGTTGACCCTGTTGTTTGGTTTAGCACTCTTCACTGCAGACCTGGTTCACGACACAAGAGCTGTCATTTTGCAGGTGCTCTGACCAAATTGTCTAGCTGGCATAACAATTTGCCCTCAAACTCGCCTAAATCATTATATTTGGCCATTTTTCCTGCTTTTAACACATCAATTTTGAGGACTAAACAGTGAATAAGAGACGGGTGAAGAGATAATCAGTGTAATTCATTGCATCGGTCATAATGTTATTCCTAATCCGTGTATCTTGATGTATACCAGGTGCTTGTTCATAATGATGGTCTTATTGAATAAGCATTACTCATCTTCTCATATAATCTTTAACAATCTTAAAAAATCATATATGGATGATATATCACACTTAATGTATGTTACTGATCTGCCATATACTCTATATATTGTGATAATATTTAAGATGTATTGTCTGTATAGAGGCACGGTGGCGTAGTGGTTAGCACATTCGCCACACACCGCCAGGATCCGGGTTCGATTCCCGTCTCGGTCATGTGTGTGTGGAGTTTGCATGTTCTCCCCGTGCCTCAAGGAGGTTTTTCTCCGGGTTCTCCGGTTTCCTCCCGGTCCAAAAACATGCACGGTAGGTTGATTGGCACCTTGGAAAATTGTCCCTAGTGTGTGAATGTGTGTGTGTGCCCTGCGATGGGTTGGCATTCCATCCAGGGTGTATCCTGCCTTAATGCCCATAGACACCTGAGATAGGCACAGGCTCCCCGTGACCCGAGGGAAGATCGGATAAAGCGGTAGAAGATGAATGAATGAATGAATGTCTGTATAGTTTTGTATAGTCTGTATTGTCTTGCATAGTCTGTAATGTCTTGTATAGTCTGCACTGTCTTGTATAGTCTGTATTGTCTTGTATAGTCTGTGCTGTCTTGTATAGTGTACATTGTCTTCTATAGTCTGTAATGTCTTGTATAGTCTGTATTGTCTTGTATTAGTCTGTATTGTCTTGTATAGTCTGCGCTGTCTTGTATAGTCTGCGCTGTCTTGTATAGTCTGCGTCGTCTTGTATAGTCTGCGGTGTTGTATAGTCTGCATTGTCTCGTATAGTTAGTAAGGTGTCGTATAGTCTTTACTTTCTTGTATAACCTGTATTGTCTTGTATATTCTATATTGTGTTGTACAGTCCTGTCTGTAAGCTAAATGTATAGTGTAATACGTGTCTGTACAAACAGCTGGAAACAAACTCCTTGTGTGTGTAAATACACTTGGCCAATCAACGTGATTCTGATTCTGATATGGATTGTGCTTTCAGATCCGAAGTTGGAGAGTGTGTTCGCCCATGTCCGGCTTGTTTGCACCACTACAAAAGAGCAAGAAGATCAAACCGGAGAACCCGTCTCCTCACTGTATTCTCTGCACCGATCTGAAGGACCCGAGGCTCCCGGAAAGCGTTTTTCCCAGTCACGCTGCTTTACACTCTTCCTCCGAGAAATCTGAAGAGCCTTCGGCAAGCAACGGTTCTTCATCTCCAGAAGACGTCAACCGAACCCCATGTGCCACGGCTACTTCCTCGTCCAACGAAGAAGAACCAGATGATTCAGGGCCCAAGGACACAAGCTCGCGGAAAGACGCAAGCTCGCAGAAAGAAGCTCGCTCGCAGAAAGAAGCTAGCGCGCAGAAAGAAGCTAGCGCGCAGAAAGAAGCTAGCGCGCAGAAAGAAGCTAGCTCGCAGAAAGACACTCTCGGAACCAAACTGCCGTTCGGAGCCGAGCAGGTCGCAAACGACCAAATTCTACCTCCCCGAATGCTGTCGGATTTTCTTCTTCAGAAAGGTAGGAACGATGGGAAAACGGTGCTGCCCGGTCGGATCATGGTGCTGCCGCCGGTGAAAATGGTGATGCCCCCGAATTCGACTCTGCCCAACCCGAATCCTTTAAGGAGAACAGAAGACAGTTCAGCAGGGCAGCTCTTCATCAGGGAGAAACTGAACGGGAATCCTGAAAAAATGCTGGTTATTTCTTATCCCAACTCGGCTGTCGGCACTTCCCAGGGATTCACTGCGTCTAAGCAAGGACCAACGCAGCACCTACTATCTCCTTTAAGCATGTCCAGAGGGTATCAGATTCCCATTAGCACCTTGGCAGAGACTCAGCCCGGTTCCGCCTCTGCCCTAGAACGCAATTTCAGGGAGGAAGAACTGCTCAGGTGTCCTTTGAGGCACAAGTCTGGACCCAAATCACGGTTAGGACTCAATGATAAAATTCTGAGAAGAGCAGAACCAGAGCTCCCTAAGCTGCTGGGCACCAGGGTCCAGATAGCAGTCTCTAATCACCGATTATTGTAGCTTTCTTTCTTCCTCTTCATCTGGTGGACATTAAAAGGCGGTTCATGGTGAAATGACGGCGTATCTTCTCTTACTGAATATTTTTACACATTCGCATACTTTTGATCGGGGTTCCAGAAGGAAAAAAAAACACTCATGCCGTACCCTTGAATTGTTTTATTCCTTTTAAACCGCAGTCATTTGCCAACACTTTTTTTTTTAAAAAAGGACTGTTTTATTCATTTATTTATTTGTTCATACGAGATTTTGTGATTTATCACTTACCGCCAACATGGCAAGGCCAAAAGTATTCGGACACCCGACTTTTTCTCTTTCCACTAATGATAGAAGCACACCATGGTATTAGATGTACTCTTGCACTGAGGAAACCCAAAACTGTTCACTGAATGTCAAGCGGCACAAAGGATGGCTTCCTGATGTTCTGGAAAGGGATGTTTTAAAAAAGAAGATATTTTTACCTCAGGTATCCGCATTCTTCATCCGTGTATACACAGTTAATTCAATCTGAAAGAAATAAACAGCATAAAAACATTCATTCATTCACCTTCTACCGCTTTATCCGACTTCTCTTTCTGGTCGCGGGGGAACCTGTGCCTGTCTCAGGCATCTTCAGGCATCAAGGCAGGATACACCCTGTATGGAATTCCAACCCATCGCACACTCATTCACACACTAGGCACAATTTTCCAAAGTGCCAATCATCCTACCGTGCATGTTTTTAGACCTGAAACCGGAAAATCTGGAGAAAACATGCAAACTTCACACATACATGGCGGAGGCGGGAAACAAACCACAACGCTGGATGGTTGAGGCAAACATGCGAACCACTAAACCTGCATAAAAACATAAATCCACTAATTAGGTATAAACTGCACATCCGATAGGGCATGTTTGAACAATAATGAACATTGTCTTGTAGCAGAAAAATGACAAATGTTTTTTCACTTCAGAAAAGTTGAGAAATCTGATTCTTAAAAGTGAGAATGGTGTTGGTGGTTCAGTCGACCCGTGAGAACGTGGGCTCCACAGTTTCGGTTCGATTTTAAGCTCTCAGGTAGAGGATTCTCTCATTATCTGGTAGCGGTTTTTGAACTCCTTAGAGGAAAACAAAACAAACAAAAAAAAAACCCCAGTCGCTGTTCTGAATAATTAACGCTGCGATTATGAAAGCCGGAAAGTTTCCACATGCGAGTCCTCCAGGCACACTCGTACTCAACTCGAAAATACCGACTGGAACTTGAAAACAAAAGTAGAAAAATTGACTGAAATAACTTTTTTATTAGTTTTTTTTTTTAGTTTTTTGTCAAAATATGACAAAAGTATTTGTTTACATTTTTAATGCAATAATCCGAGATGAAGTGACCTGTTTGTTATTTGTCAGTAGACTTTAATATAATAACACTTCTGCTCAAACTATGCACGACAGGCCAACAATAATTGACTTGAAATGTGCCTTTTTTATAATAGTTTTAAATATTGAAGGCAAACCTACAATAATTTAGCACACACACACACACACACACACACACACACACACAGTCGATTGCTATATCATCCAGCTATAATCACTTCCAGAAGTAAGTCAGGTGTATGAGGTGTAACACCATAAAACAACAAGGAAGCCACCCGTGACAGGAAACAAATGGATCATGTCTTTTTCAGGGAGTTGAGGATGAAGAGATTAGTGCTGTATTAAAGAATGGAGGGTTCTATTGGAGCAGTGGTGGATGAAATCAGGGTGAAGAAATCAATGGAGTAGTAGATGAAGGATGGTGGGATCAGTAGAGCAGTTGTAGATGAACGAAGGATTAAGCTTTGAATGCTAAATGACATTAGATGCTAAATGAAACTTTATGCTTATGCGAAATGACTAAATGATATGAAATGTTACTGCTATAATTAATCTGAAGCTGAACTCTTAAACCGTTTGTGCACCTGGTTATGCAAGATGAACTTGAGCGGTCTTAGCCGCTTAGCCGCTGTGTTTAACCATGTAGGCTACACAAGCTGTAGCGAGGGTGTATATCTGCTAACCCTCCTGCATCTTTATTCATTCATTCATTCATTCATTCATTCATTCATCTTCTACAGATTTATCTGACTTCTATCTCGGGTCACGGGGAACCTATGCCTATCTCAGGTGTCTTCGGGCATCAAAGCAGGACACAGCAACACATCTGTGCCCACACATTCACACACACACATTCATACACTAGGGACAATTTTTCCAAGGTGCCAAACAACCTACCATGCATGTTTTTGGACCAGAGAAAAAACCCCTGAGGGACGAGGAAACTCCACACACACACAAATGGCGGAGGCGGGAATCGAATGCCCACCCTGGAGGTGTGAAGCGAACATGCTAACCGCTAAGCAGCTCTCGCTAATTATAACAATGTTGACATTTTCTGTGAAAGTTCTCTGCGCACAATGTACTTTCGTATGTGCCTATTAAATTATAGCTTGTGTAAATGTATTAAACTCACTTACTATTAAGTAACTTTAGCATTGTTGTTATTATTAAATTCCTCCACCACAGAGATGAGTGAAGAAGTGCAAGACGACTGATGGATCATTGCTAGACTGAGAGTTGTCCCACATTTTTACAAGATTTTCCTGAAAATGATATTTGGGTGCGAGTAAAAATCTGTTTTAGGAAGACAGCAGATATGTGGGACGCTCTTCACCCAGTGTCTTTGCAGACAATACACAAGATCTTTATCCAAAGCCAAAAGTGCATCAGCTGTACACACGCTGATTGGGTTGAACACTCGCAGGATCGCGACTTCATATTTTCCCCTATTATACGGAGAAAATATCCCCGTATAATATGTTTAACCGGTCACTTATTAACCAATGAAAATTGAATAGAAACCTTGTGAATATTCCTTTGGAAATTCTTATTAAATGTACAAACCGATGTGTAGACGTAAAACATTCCATGGGAACTAAAACTCGCGCTCGGAAAAAAAGACTTTCATTGTTTCTGGTTTACAGCTCACGGCTACTTGGAAGAGACATCTTTGTTACCCGGCAACCCAAGTGCCTGGCTACAACAATGTGCTCTCCGTCACGGGGGCCTCGAATAAGTCTGAGAGGTCTGTGTTTAGAAATCATGTCTACCTTATTATTCAAGTTAACCCAAGTGTCAATACATGAAGCAGACTGCTTGTGTGACTTGGGTTGGGGGGGCTACAGGGACGAAGGTACAGTCTCCCCCCCCCCATGCAATGTCGTTCGTGGCCTCGGTCGTTCACAGATTTTTCCATGGAAACGAACTAATAATCATTCATGGAAATGCGAATATACTTCGAATATATGCCATTTTCTTCATGCCATTCTACATTGTGTGTGTAAACCATAAATGTTTGGTGTGTACCTGTATATTTGACTGTATTTTATTAGATTAAATGAATACAGTATAATTAATCTTCGACCGCTTTATCCAATCTTCCCTCGGGTAGGATACACCCTGTTTGGGGTGGCAAACCATCGCAGGGCGCGTGCACACACACACACACACACACACACACACACACACACAGTCCCATTTACACACTAGGGACAATTTTTCCAATCAACCTACCATGCATGTTTTTGGACCTCCAACCCTAGAGGTGTGAGGCAAACGTGCTAACCGCTAAACCTGTACACAGTATATTTTAATGAAATTAATACAGACTTTACACTACTTATACATATAAATCTGCATGAATTACAGGACATATAGTGGTGAATTCGGTATTTTAAATTCTAGCACTGTCGTTTCACAATTGGCGGGTGAATTGTCCATTACAAATGTCTCTATCCAACGCTGGGAAAACAGCATGGAGAAGAACCACATATGGCTTGAATATGGCGCCCCGATACGTTTCATATAGATGCAACAGAACATTAAAAGTGGATCCTTAAATCCGTAACCTTAATGCAGTTTGTATTCACACAGTGTTATTTAGCAAATCGAACTAATAAATTCACAATTTTCTGTCTGATAAAGCCACAACAAGACTCTCTTGACAGATTTTTATTTGGAGCAGCAGCTGCAGCCTAAACAACAACAACAAAAAAGTTCTTTTTATACATCAAACCTGAAAAAAAAATGCACATGACCAACTTAAAACACTTCAATTAATAGGGGAAAAAAAAAAATCCTCAAATGTAGTAAAACTCAAGAGACATGTTCTTGGCACAAACAAGACTGCATGCACGCTCTTCTAAAACGCCAAGAGAGTATGCTGACAGTTTCAAGTAATCTACAGCTATATGCATTTGTTCATTCCTGCTATTGTGTGTGTGTGTGTGTGTGTGTGTGTGTGTGTGTGTGTGTGTGTGTGTGTGTGTGTGTGTGTGTGTGTTGAGGTCGGATGTAAATTTCGGCCTTGGCTGACCACCGAGACAAAAGAAAAGCCATTTCGGTTGCGACGTCGGACACAGTGTAATTTACATTCCGTTGCTTTTTGAATATAAATAAAGCCAAAATAGGCGGAGCATGCCGCGTTATATTATAAATACTGGAATAGCATGAGGCAATGGGCGATATATAGCGTGCGTGCGTAATTGGTAATGATGAATAAACACGGAAATAAATAAAGAGTAATATAAAATACAGAACATGAGAAATGTGTGTGTGTGGGTGGGGGGGGGGGGTGTGTGTAGGGGGGGTGGTGGGGGGGTGGGGGGGGGGGGGCTAGAAATAGAAAAGTAACAGAAAAACCACAATGCAAAAGTCTTAATATGGCGCCTGTTGAAAAAAATGTGGAAACACCTGGTCTGAATGGTGTTAGAGACACATCCTGTTGTTTCCATGCAACAAACATACAAGAATTAGAGTGGAAGAAAGTTCAGCAGGGTCCAAATGGGATATTATATATATATATATATATATATATATATATATATATATATATATATATATATATATATATATATATATATATATATATATATATATATATTATTCCCGTTATTTATCCGTGTGGAATTTTCTTTGCATATCCCAGCTGGTTTGGATGCATGGTCAGCCCACTGGAGCACCGAGGGTTAAGGGCCCAGAAGTGGCAGCTTGGTGATACCGGGACTCGAACCCCCAAGACCTTCCGATCAGTAGCCCAGCACCTTAAACCACTGATCTCTCTTTTTGTCTCCAACAGAAAAACTTGTCTAAGATATACTTCCTCACCCTGAAAGTCACACATGGAGGTGGACGCATAATGGACGAAATTGAGGGGAATCCTGTACAAACATGGCTTTCGATACTCCAACACCATGCAATTCCATCTGGACTGGGGCTCATTGGACTTCACCATCATGGAATGTCCTGCCCAGTCACTGCACCTAAATCCTGAATAACTGCTATAATATATATATATATATATATTATTTTTTCATCTAGTGAAGAACATATTCAGAAAAACATACTGTCTGGAGTCTGCAAAGCTGTTCATGCTAAGGGTCGATTTTGCAATATATGATTTGTTTGGTCAAAGTCCTATTTTGTTGCATAGAAACAAAATGAACATGTAACTATCTCTATTAAAAAAAAAAAAAAAAAAAAAGGCTCCACAGGTGCTTCATTTCACGTCCTAAATTAAGGCACCAACACAAAAGCTAATCGTGGATCATGAAGTAGTGCTTGAAGCGAAGAAGAAGAAGAAAACAAAGTCTACATTCTGAGAAACAGCACATGCTTCCATTAGGTATGGGTTTCATTAAAGGTTCCGTTTTGCTGTAAACAACTGCGATTCGCACATTAAATCACTCACAGTACAGAATGCAAATCGCCGTGATAATCGCGTTACCGAGCTTAATGCGTTAAAGGTCACCGATAATTTGCGACATGCAGAAACACGCAAACGTTAGTGAAACTTTTCGAACGACTGTGTTATGAGCTGTGACATAAAATATATACTGCTCTAGCCAATGCGACAAAGGAAAAAATATATCTAATATAGGAATCAAAGGTGTTTCAGTTCAGTAACAGACATCTGGTTTCAACAATTTAACGCAAAAGTAACCAAAAATAATAATAATAATAATAATAAAAATAATAAAATTGTTAACGGAAACAACGGAAATATAAATCCTTACAGTGCAGCCAAACAAGAAATTCTACAAATTTCACAAGAAATCTGATCTGCAGGTGTACGCGCGTCATTTCTACTCGCGCCGCACTGTAAATTTTTACGACTACATAGTAGCACTGTTTTCATCACGGAAAGAAAATCTGACCATTGTATAAACAGAAAGAGTACTCAATAATTGTGCAAATAAAAAGTAAACGCGTTAAGGAGCGGTCAAACGACGGCCGTTAAATGATAAAGTGCAGCTGAAAGTCCTACTTTGATCGCGTTTCATTTCTTCGAAGGGGAACTACGTCCCGTAGTAACTTTTTTTGACGCGAAGCAAGAGGGACGAGTTTTTGCGGGTTGTTTATGTTCACTGGTCATACGATCCTGCAATATTATTGAAATTTGATGCTGGTCATATGATCGAAGAGCTATTGAAACTTGATGCTAAGTCTCCGGGTCACGGCTCACAAACGGTAATGAACAGGTTTCGAGAGACTTTTTTTTTTTTAATTATCACGATGAGAAACTGGATTGGGTCGAAACACTACTAAAAAGAGTACTTTGCACAACATTGCGTAAGTGTAGTGAGCGCACAGTACGGACACTAAATGCCACGAATTGTACCGAATACACTGTCGACAGAGGGTACATCGCTAAGTGACGGAAATATGGCAAGAAACTATATATATATATTTTTTTTTAACAAAAAAAAAATTGCCAATATATCAATTTTGATTGGACTACACTGATCACCTCTAATCTGGGAATAAGTGGGCGGGGGACAGATGATGCAATTTATTTAGGTCTATACGTAAACCTAATCCCGTCTGAATAGGGCTACAGAAAGCTCTTTAACCTTTGAGACACTACTTGCAGTGGAATGACTCGAGATGCTGAATAACTACAAGTGAACTCAACTACCCTCCAGACTGAGCCCTTTAGGGAGGTGAGCGTTTTGGAGAACTCCATCCGCTGGCCCGAGTCGTCCACCCTCTGGCAGGGGCATCAGAAACAGTTCCATCTTAACATTTTCCTATGTTACACCCAAAACAGACAAGGGTTCACCAGGGGAGAGCTCAGCCGATGGCTTTGTCCGAGTGCTGAAACAAAGACAGGAGATCTTCGCTGGTTTGGGTTTCCACCGAACTGAAGTGAGAATCCACATTCCAAGCCAGGTCTGCTGACAAGAAGTCGTCCATCACTGTCTGCGTCTCGTTGCTGGTTAGGAAAAGATGGCCCAGGGTGGAGGAACTGGTCTGAGTTTCAGTGCTGCTTAGTCTGAGCTGCCCATCATTGGAACATGACAAGGGCAGAAGAGGCGGAGGCGCCCGGTTGTCTGTCTGGGTTTCGTTGTCTGAGGACTCGGTGCTCATGTTGAAGCTGGAGTGTCGAAGGATGTTCCCGAGGGACATGTGACTGCTAGGGTCCAGAAGAAACTTCAGATCGGTTTGGGTCTGCGTGTCAAACATCTCGAGCTCGAGATCGCTCGCTTGCACCCTGGTGCCAACGTCGGTGTGATGGGCATCCCCGAGGTCATCCAGCAGACGGAAGTCTGTTTGAGTCTCAATGTCGAGGAACTCCAGGGGTGACTCTGAGCTCAAGCCCCCCAGGGCACTCTCGTCTGTCTGAGTCTGAATATGAGTTGCATTGAGGAAGTCCTCAAAATCAAAGTCGATGCCCGTGTGCTGCTCTTGAACTGGAACTAGGCCTGGTCCGCAGCGTTGACCCCCTGATGCCATGCTGTCTGAAAGGATGTTCTCCAGATCACTGAAAAGGTTTATCGTCTGAGTCTGGTTGTCGGCTACCGTGCTTTGGTGTAGAATGTCCCTCTGAGTGCCAAAGCACAAGGAGGGCGTGGTTTTATCTTCGAAAAATCCTGACTCTGTGCTCACTGAATCAAGATCATTGCTAAAGGGTCCTCCATGAACTGTGGTCTGTGTAGAGACGTTGAGCGTATCAGAATCAAAAAGATTTGCAGACATTATAGCTTGGTCCATCTGGGCCTTAGTTACTGACGCTGCCGGGGAGCAACTTGTCTGAGTTTCCTTCGATGTATTACCAGGAAAGAAAGGTAACTGACCGAGCACAGTTTGGGCCCCGATAGAGGATGTGACTTTGGACCTCAAAGGGAACGTCTGAGTTTGTACGCTAACCGGTAGCTGGATCTGAGCGCTCACGCTAATGTCAGTTTGTGAACCGGAGGAAACCGAGGCCTCGTTTCCTGGAGAGAGGCCTCCGATTCCACCGGCGGATCCCTTACTGAGGAATGAGATATCCGTTTGAATGTTGGTCGAGGTACTTTTACTCCTTGATCCCAAATCATTAATTGGCTCGTCAATGGAGAGCATGCTTTGGAGATTGACTTGGATCCCTGTATTGTTGGAGTCCAGGTTTGATCTGGAAACACACATGGTTTCTTTGAAACCTTTAGTGTTTAACGGAGGCACCACTGCTCCAAGCGACTGAGGCATGAGGTGCAAAGTACTTACGGAACCCTGAGCGTCTACCGCCAAGACCACTGACCTCAGGGCACCGCTCTCTGCTGGAAGGAGAAGAACCGGTGATTGTGCCAGTTGCATCACAGGAACATTAACCAACGCCATTTGAGGCATGGGCAGGAGAACCTTTTGCAGGTTTTTAGAGTGGACAGGTTTGGGTTGTGGTAAATCTGGAGTGTGCAACGCTCCCTCAGCCGGAACTGCTCCCTCTGTGACCTCCGTTTCATAGGTTTGTCCGTTAGGCTCGACTTTTGTTGCACTGCGCGATAGTTTCTCCATTTTTCTTTTCTTGACAGGTGGATACCTAGAGTAACAACAAAAATTTTAGATACAGGTTTGCTTTGCTAACTCTATAAAAAGCTATGCAGCGAAATGTTAAAAAGGAAATACCTATGTTCTTTGGGAACCTCGTGACCAGTCCTGTAAATGTGCGACAGCAGCGCCGTTCGACTTGCGTACGGACATCCGCAAGTACAACTGTAGGTCCTTCCGCAATCCTCCGCATGTCTCTTCAAGTCCCATTCTGTGCTGTATCCGTTACTGCACTTTTCACATTTGTGCTTCTTCTCTGCGTGCATCTTCATGAAATGCTAACCGGCATACAAGAAAAATGCACACTAAGGTTAGAATCATGGACAAATCCAAGACGTGCACGAGGGTCACCCGGATAACCGCTGGACTAACCTGTTTAACCAGAGCGAACTGGGAGAAAGGCCGGTTAGGTCCCCTTGGACAGCCCTCGATCGGACAGCAGAAGAGCTTGTGCGAAGCTTTCATGTCTTTTCGTACCGTAGGGTTGACGATACCCTCCTATCAAACAGCAAAACAAACCAATAATATACAAAGGGTTGGCAAAGGTGATCAAATCCTACAGAGGATTCCTTGATAAATTCCACTACTGCCTTAATTAATGCACTGCTGACTTCGATGCCATCAGAGCATTTCATGTTTTTATAAAAACAGAAATAAAAATCAAGACGGGTTTGGCGAGCGATATTCCTTGAGTAGGCGTTTCAAAAATCACACACTGCGACCAGCCCACGTTACAAATGCTAATGTGCATGTGTGATGGAAACTGGAGCGGCTCTTATGTAACAAGAGCTGAAGTGAAAAGCTTCTAGTGCTAAGCATTAAAAAACAATCAATTAAGTCATTTAGAGGAATAGACATTTTGTTCAGGTGGAACATTTTAGGCTTGTATGGACAATATTTCAACTGTAGGTCGTTTATTATAAACAAGAAACAACTGGTCTTGCTAAATCAGTGGAGGGGAAAACAAGAAAGGAAATGACACTTCAGCGATGGACAGAAGCTCGTTTGTAGTGTCCTGGTAGGCATGAAGGTTCACCGACCAGAAAGTTAGTGAAAGAAAGAAGAAAATAGAAAATAGACATGTTGGTGATTTACAGGTTTCAACAGAACTTAAAGTAATTATACCGCAAGCTCCGGAAATCCAAAGCCAGCACCTGCTGCACTGTACACATTGGGCAACGAATCTTGGTATGACTGGTACTGGACTGGTTCTGCTTTCGACTTAATTCCCAAATGGTTTCTGTAAGTATTACCAATTAGCAAGTAACTTGCATATTAGCAAGTTAGCAAATTTTTAGGCCTTTTCTCCTCATTAAATCAAGTTATGGATTTTACACGCTTCCACACAGGGTTTAAAAAGGGGTTTAAATGCCTTTAATTTCCTTGTTATAGGCAACCCTGCAATTTTGCTTATTTACAGTTTATTCCACTCCAAAGGAAAACATCATCATACTCTTTTCTATCGAGATATATATATATCTATATATATATATATATATATATATAGATATATAGATATATATATATATATATATAGATATATATATATATATATATATATAGATATATATATATAATATATATATATATATATATACACATTAATAAATTCAGTTATCCACAAAACAAACTAACTGTTTAGTTAATGGATGGGAATCTTCTGAATCCACCGTGGAATCTAGTGATACAGTCTGGACCGAAGTGTGTGTTAGCATTCAGGTCATGGAAATGTGGTTCGGCTACATTTGTGTGTCCGAGACAGAAAGGCTGAGGTTTTGTCTTGGTTTCTCTCAGCAGTGTGGACAGAGGACCCAACGGAGAGATACTTTATATGCAAAAGCACCGATCAGCTCAAGCCCTTTTCTTTTCTTTTTAAAGACCAGGGTTGCTAAGCTGTTTTTTCCCCCCACACCTTGCTGATCTACTGGGCACAATCAACTAAATTAGATGTGTATCAAATGGGCATGAGACCTCTTTTAATGTCTAAGATATTTATATCCGCACACTGGTGAATTGTTCAATCACGAAGCTACGACGCGTGGCGTAAAAACCATCAATCATAGAAATAATTCTCCCGCCTTGTTCTGATGTTTCATTACTTGAGAACTGAAATTCCTCAGCCTCGACAACATCAAACATTTACATCACCACGTGAGTGTTGACGCAGAGCTCCCTCTTTATTTTGATTATAAGGCATTTGGGTAATCAGCCAATCGAGTTCACCGGCATATTAATTCTTTTAATGGTGGAAAGGAAATAAGCTTCACGATTATTTCGAGTGTCTACTTTGAGGAAAGAAAGTGTCCATGGTGCATCATGACACAGACTTTTCATTGATTATTTTCAGATATTGCAGGTTGGAAGGGGGGGGGTGTAGCTCAGTGGTCTGTTGCTGGGCTACAGATCGGAAGGATCGGGGTTCGAGCCCCGGTATCGCCAAGGCCCTTAACCCTTAAATGTGCTGTAATTATATATATATATATATATGATGCATACAGGGTCTTCTTGTGATTATTCCATCTACACAACTTGTTAAGTCACCTAACATGTTTTAACTTTCCATAACGCATCATCATCATCATCATCATCATCATCATCATCATCATCATCATCATCATCACCAGGAACATCGCTGTAGTCCTCGGACAAACCTTCGCCTACTGTACACACGTTATTCTGTCTACACAGGATAGCATCCATCCAGCAAACAATTGTCATCGTGACATTTTATTTACTATTATAGCTTATTCTGTCTAAACAACTCCTTACATCACCCAACACAGTGCAAACGTGCGTCCATAATGTTGCATCATCATCCTAACTGTGATTATTCCATCGACTCCAACTTCTTCTTGTCACCCAACAAATGACGTCATGTGGTGATTACTAGCCACCTGGAGAGCGCGGGTGGACACTTTCCCCTGAAAAATCGTTTTGTAAACAATAGGAGGGTGTATTTCAGGTCGGGACGCCAGCTACTATGTTTACAAATAGGTAATGATGACAATAACAGGCCTGGAGCTTGAGGAGACGCACCGGCGTTTGTTTGTGTGTGTGTGTGTGTGTGTACCTTGACTCTGTGGGACTTGACGAGGTGCATGTTGAGCGCCGGAGTGTTGGGCAGGATTTTGCCGCATCCCTGCACTGTACACAGGATGTTGGTCCGCACTTTGGTCAGCTCGGCTACGGAGGGTTTGATGATCTCTCGGGACTGAACCAGCGGCTCTTCGCCGCCACTCGCACCGCTGCAGCCGGACTCACCCGCCGCGGCGGTCGCCATATTGGAAATCCCTCCCTTCGACAAGTCGCGCAGATTCACGCCTCCGCTCGCTGAGCGCATTTACTTCCGGGGTCACTTAGCAACCGACGCGGCGGCCTGGTCACGGTTTCCCTAGCAACCGCGTTTGGGTCATTTATTTTTAATAGCTGCAGTAACAACTTTTACATGAACATTAAATAGCCTAAAATAATTCTTAAGTCATTTTCCAGTTTATTATAAAAAAAAAAGAATATATTTTCATTTATTTAAATAACAAATATATACATAGAATAAACATTGAATAGAAATAACATTTGTAATTTAATTTAAACTTATCTTAAAGCAAAATATAAAACACATTTCTATATATTTATAATGTATTCTCGATATATATATTGATATATAATATATATTTTTATATCACCATAATTCGTGTTTGAAATATAACCATATACCTCTTTGAAATAAAATCAAATAAATCTATTTTTATTGACAAATCATGCACCAAACCTTTCTTTGTATATTTTATCCGCTAAACGGTGACCGAAATGCTTTGCTTTTGCTAAACACAATGCATTGCAAAAGAATTTACACCCCTTAAACAGTTGTCACGTTATAACCACAAACTTAAATCTATTTTGTTGGGATTTTATGTGATGGACCAGCACAAAGTATCGCATTATTATGAAGTGAAAAGAAAATTATAAAATTTTATAAGATTTTATATGAATAAAAAACGGATAAGTGTAGCCTGCATATGTATTCAGCCGCCTTTACGCTCATACCCCTAAATAACATACCTCATACCCATAAATCATCAGCCTTCAGAAGTCCCCAAATTAGTAATTAGAGTGTACCTGTGTGTATTTAAATACCAGTATAATTACAGCTGTTCAGTGTTCGAGAACATTAGTGAGCAACCTGCATCATGAAGACTAATAAACATACCAGACTGGAATAACGTTGTGGAGAAGTTTAAAGCAGGGTTCGGTTATAAAAGCATCCTAAGCTTTGAACATCTCACAGAGCACTGTTCAATCCATCATCTGAAAACATAAGGAATATGGGACAACTGCTAACCTGCCAATACATGCCTGTCCACCTAAACTAAAGCATGCAAGGAGAGCATCGATCCAAGAAGCAGCTAGAAGGCCCACGATAGCTCTGTAGGAGCTGCAGAGTGGAAGATTCTGTCCACAGGACAACTATTTGTCATGTAATTGGCTATTATAGAAGATTGTCAAGAAGAAAGCTGTTGTTAACAAAAAAAATAATTAGTCCTGTTTGCAGTTTCCCACAAGTCATGTGGGGGACAGCAAACATGCGGAAGGTGCTGTGGTTAAACGAGACTAAAGTTATCTCAAATTGAATAAAATACATTTATAAGTTTGTGGTCATTGAAATATTCAAGGGGTATAAATACTTTTATAATGCACTGTATTTATTTATTTAATGCGGAATGTCTACATAAAATAATACAATTGTTTATGTAGAATTTGTGAATCTGTAATAATTCATTCATCTTCTACCGCTTTATCCGATCTTCCCTCGGGTCACGGGGAGATCTCAGGCGTCTATGGGCATTAAGGCAGGATACACCCTGGATGGAATGCCAACCCATCACAGGACACACACATTCACAATCACACACACATTCATACACTAGGGACAATTTTTCAAGGTGCCAATCAACCTACCGTGCATGTTTTTGGACCGGGGGGAAACCGGAGGAAAAACCCTGTGGCACGGGGAGAACATGCAAACACCCCCCCCACACCCACACGGTGGAGGCGGGACTCGAACCCCCAACCCTGGAGGTGTGAGGTGAACGTGTTAACCACTAAGCCACCGTGCGCCCTGCATCTGTAATAATAAAGAATTAAAATGAAGAATACTTATAATGGCTGAAATGATTATACTATATAAAAATAACCATTTCATTGCTCTTTAAATACAGTAGATGCTAATCATTATCTATATATATATATATATATAGTATATATATATATATATATATATATATATATATATATATATATATATATATATATATATATATATATATATATATATATATAATATATATATATATATAAAACACTGTGAAGAGTTGAAGATCTATAGTTTATATGTTTTTTGGCACATGCATGGTTTTGTTCCTATGCAACGAATAAAATCAAAGGAAAACAAGAACTGGGCCGTGTATAAGCGGAATAAAGTCCATAGAGGAAATTTTTTTGGTCTCTAACAGAAGAACTTATGTAAGATGAAGACCAGTGAAGACCAGGAGTGAAGATGTGATCAGACTCGCTCGCCCCCACACTCACACAGGGAGGTGGAAGCGTTAAGGTTTGGAGCAGGGAATGATCTGGAAAGTGAACCATGTCTCCCATTCCATACTTCAACACCGTGCAATTCCGCCTGGGCTAGTGCTATCATGATACGAACACTCTGACTCGGATAGAATACTTAGATAAATTATCGTGATACAGATACCAAATCGATCAAAATAACAGAAAACAAATAAGACTTTATTTTTAATTATGAATAAACACCCAATGTTTGCTGTGTGTTGAAACAATGTTGAAGCTATTTAAACTAAAAACAAATTGTACTTTTTAAATTTATTATTTATAAAGTTGAATGTCTCAAAGTTCATGAAAGTTGGAGAGCATTGAACAAACAGAAAAATTCGGCACGCTAAAATGTACACATGTGCCCCCTATAGTCACACACTTGCAAATACATCCATCATTTTTTTATGTACCGGTAGAAATAAAATGTATTAAAAGCAGGGTTTCTTGATACCTTTTAAGTCCTGGTATATCGTGTAACACTAGCCTGGACTCATTGGAACTGACTTCGCTGTACAACAAGATGATGAGGTGTCCCAGAAACGCACTGTGGAGCTGGAGAGATGATACAGATCTGGTGATTTCTTTACTGAACTTGTAAAAGCTTTATTTAAAAACCTTTTTAAATGATTACATTTGAACACCGTTTAAAGTGTAAAAAAACAAAAACAAAAAAACAAAATAAGAACATCACCATGAATCCGCTTGAGTAAGAAGAGCGTTTGGGTAAAAATCGTATTAAGTCTTGCGCGCAGGCGTCTGGCTCGGAGCCCCGGAAACTTTCTCTGCGATCACAAAGTAGTTTCTTCCTTTCTGTGTGATGGAGGATAAGAGCGGCGTGACGGGACTTTCAGCCATTCCTGTCAAACATGTACCAGGACATCGGTTAAATTCATATACGACAGAAAATGGAGATTAATTGTGGAGCAGAAGCACACGGGAATCATTCATTCATTCATTCATCTTCTACCGCTTTATCCGATCTTCCATCGGGTCACGGGGAGCCTGTGCCTATCTCAGGCGTCTATGGGCATTAAGGCAGGATACACCCTGAATGGAATGCCAACCCATCGCAGGGTTCACACACACATTCACACACACATTCATACACTAGGGACAATTTTCCAAGGTGCCAATCAACCTATCATGCATGTTTTTGGACCGGGGGGAAACCGGAGAACCCGGAGAAAAACCCCCTGAGGCACGGGGAGAACATGCAAACTCCACACACACATGACCGAGACGGGAATCGAACCCGGATCCTGGCGGTGTGAGGCGAACGTGCTAACCACTACGCCACCACACAATCTTATGCTCATATTGTGCAAAAAATAATAGCAAAAATAATACACCAAATCCAACATTAGTATTAATATTACTACTTATAACTTGTGACTTTTTAATTCTAGACCTCATTTGATCCATTTTACAGACATTTTTTTTTAAGAAACTCAATAATGACCTAAACCATTTGCACAAACACTTGCAGTCATACTGATTCTCTCATGCCATCTAGTGGTCGCCTAGCCCAATAACACATTTGCCATTAAAGATGTAATAGCTTTTTTTTTACATAGTAATTATGTTAAACTGTGAATGTGAAGAATAGTGTGGTCTGGTCTGAAGTACTTGCTCGTATTAAGATGTCAGCCTTTTTATAAAATGTTTTTTTTTGTTCAATCTGTCCATGTGTATGTCTGGTGGAGAAAGAGAATTCCTAAAATCGATGTTTCAGACTAATATTTAAACCTGCTTCAACCCGACATGCGCTGCACAGACAGAAATACTGGGACCTCACTGGGTTCCCACTCTATAAGCCAAACATCCCTGACTTTTAGTGACAATATTCCATGAATTATAATGGATGGACAAAGCATTTAAATTTATTTTTTTTTTTAGATATATTTCCTGATGTTTTCTCTAGTTAACGGGAACAGCTTGGTGATTTGACCGGAGTGATTATGGGGGTGGAGGGAATTTATATGGTGCTGAAAAAATCTTAAATGTAACAAAATTTGGGGGAAAAAATGGGTAAATTTCATAAACTGTAATAAAAAATTAAAACAAAAATCCCCATAATTACACAACTTAAAAAAAGTTGTGTATAAGAGTATAAGAGCACATCATTATAAATGGGTTTATAAGAACAAGAAAGACAGTCACCGGTGGACACGCAGTGTCTGAGAGACTCCAGGAGGTTGGGGCTGGAGAATTTGACCACACCCCTGAAGAGCTCGTCTCGGTCGCTGGGTGCGTCGCTGCTGCCGCCTCGGTACCTGGTTTCCAGCTGCAGAGAATAGAGGTATTTATGTATTTATTTTGCCCCTAATTCTAGATTTGTTTATTTTTCGTTCTGCACTGTACAGGCAATTTTTACCTTTAAAAGTTACCTTTCAAGGGATATTTTGCCCACTAAAAGAGCATTATTCCTGTTATAATGACATTTATTTCATACTGATTCTTATTAAAAACCAAATATTTGCTTACTTATGTATATATGGATTTTACTGAAAACAGTAGCTAGGTTGGATCTCTGAATCAACATTTATAAGAAAAAAAAGCCCCAAAAACCTAAAAATCATGAAAATTAAAATAACCATATTCATTAATAAATAGAATAATATATTTAATAAATTATAAATAAAAATATTATAGCAAATATATAAAAATAAATTAAATATGATAAATATAGTGTAAAAATTTGTAATAACAAGCAGCACTTGCGTCAGTAATTAGACCACCCCTAGAGGTCGCAATTGTCATGACAGCGGAACAAAGGTCAGAAAAAAAATCACCCTGTATTTTTGCTGATAGTCACAGTGTCTCAACATCCATTTATAACTAAAGGATTATAAACATATCTAAGGCCATTTTCATTCTAATTTTCTAACGCACTGCTTTAACAAGCGTGTTTGGTTATTATACCAGGGAGCGAGTTTCTTATCTTTAATCATTTTTCATCTAACAGGTGCTACATTATCTAACATATTTTAGTACATTTTTATTTTATATATTTCTCTGGTCTTGTTCAGAGTGTCGTACCAAATGTATGGGCCGTAGTTTTGGGACTTTTGGGCTTTAATGAGCATTTATCGAACAATAATAAAGGAGGTCCATTCCAAAAAAAATTAACATTACCAACATTAATAAGATCACATGCTATGTCGAAATGATGAAGGAGATCCGGTTCTTCCTAAGGGTCAGGACTCTCACTGCAGGACAGTCGAGTCTTTTTCCTTCAACCTTTACATTAATAAGTGTTTAGACGGTTTGCGTTTCTTATTCACCCTGTAAACGGCGGTTTCCAGTTTAGACACTGTGCCGTCGCCGAAAGCCTCGCAGGCCATCTGATGAGCTCTCTCAGTTACCTCGGCATGCTCTTTATCGATATTGGGGTCTGCAAGGAGGAACAACGACGAAGTAAAATAAACAAACATTCCAATGTAATTCTGACATGAGTTTAATAAATAGAATTTAATAGATACACAATTAGATCAAATTTATATAAAATTTTTTTTTAAAAAGCACACACGTGACGGAGGGATGTTTCTTTCCTTTAAAGTCCTGTCCTGGTTTGGAAAAACCTGCAGGGAAAGAAAAATAAAATTACCAGCAAAACAATATCAGGGGACTTTCTATTAATAACTACACAATTTATCAGGAAGAATATTGTTGCCATTAATTATTTAAATTTTCCTCGTTCCTCAAAGAGAAACTGATTGTTTAGTAAATAAATAAACAAATAAACTAGCTAAATAAATAAATAAATAACAGTGTAACTGAAAATATTTTACTATTTACTGTCAGTTTTTTTTTTTATATTTCTAAATGTATATATTTCTGTATATTGCAAATGTAAGTGAGGCTTTTCTTATGTAAATATGAAGTGCGTACAGGATATATTTAAAAAAAAAAAAAGGTACATGCTTTATATCTATATATCTATCTCTCTCTCTCTCTCTCTCTCTCTCTCTCTCTCTCTCTCATATATATATATATATATATATATATATATATATATATATATATATACACATACATATACACACACACACACATATACATATCATTGTATTGGAAATATAAGTGATTTTTTTATGTGAATTTGTAATATGAAAAGTATTAATTTATGGTATATATGGTATTAATGGCATACACACACACACACACACACACACACACACACACACAAGTATTTTCAGTCCGTTACCTGTTGATATTGTTTCATGAGCAGGTCTCGCAGAGCGATGAGACTTTTACCCGTGAGGTGAGCTTCGTTTATGGACGCATATCGGGTGGCCAGAAGCAAAGCCTGAGAGGAAGATCAGTGAGAAGATTGGTGAGAACACTTGGATTGCTGCAGACAAATCAACAGTGTTACGAAACCTGCTAATCTTGAAAACAAAGACCTGATATAGAAACGGCTTGTGTTTGGAGGCGAGATTGAGGATGAACACGAAGGGAGTCTGGAGGTAATGAACTGCGTAGGTCGGTTTGAGGTGGTTGGGTTTGGTGAAATTATCACCCCAAGCGATCCGGATCCACACAGCATCGTCTTGCTGCTTCTTCATCCTGACGGAGACCTGTGGAAGAAAAGCCTTGTGGATTACAACCAGCATAGATCCTAAATCCGCTACAATACTTATTTTCATGAACTGGATTTTAAATCAGTTTCAATTGTTAACAAATGTTAATGAAAATAACATTTACATTTTTGACTCAATCTGCAAAACAAATGACAAATAAATCAAATAAACAAACAAATAAATAAAAAGCGAAAAAATGTATAGAATGATGAATGTTGAAGAATGAACTTGGAGACCCGACTCTTTTCCAACACGACAATGCTGCTGTGCATGAAGGTATACTTTACTAGGTATACACTAGTCCCAACACTTCTCCCCCACCAAAAAAACTCAAGTGAGTTTAAAGTTCTTTGTATCTTAAGTTTGTAATGAAATCATACCAGAGTAAATGTATTCTTAGATGGAGACTTTTTTGTATATCGCTCTGAACAAGGGTGTCTGCTAAATGCTGTAAATGTAAATTATAACACCAAATGGGGATTAAATGTGGAATGAGATACTCAAAAAGGAGAATATAAAAAAAATGTATGGTCATGTGTCCACAAACCTTTGGTCTTGTAGTGTCATAAAATGTTGAGCAATAAGATCAGTTTATTAAGAAGAGGTATGTAAGGGACCAATAAGTTAAGTGACATTTTCAATGTGACCTATAAAAAAAATAACTAAAGACAGCTGCTGACATTTTTTTAAAGGGGGAAATTTTTTTTTAAAAATGACAAAATAAATCCCTTTGTACATTTTTGTGGGCGTGGTCAAATGCAAATGAGCTACACTGGGAAGTACACAAGTATTTGGAGAAACAATTGTGTGTGTGTGTGTGTGTTTTAAACAAAAAGATCAATAAATTTGCTTTTACGTGTTGGACGACTTGCTCCAAGTGAGATACGAACATCTCCTTAAACTGGGTGAAATCCACAGACAGGGCTTCATCTGTGTAGAGAGAAAAAACAAACAAACAAACAAACAAACAAAAAACACAAAAAATCTAAGGTCATGAACTTGATTTGAATCTTTCTGTATTCAGGAACAACTTCATTTTAATTCAATTTCAACTTGTTTTAAGAGTTTTAAGGGTTACCTTCTGCATCAGCGAGTTTAAAAGCGTGCCATGTTCCTTGATTCGGGTTCTCTACATGATCTAATGCAAGCGCGCGCACACACACACACACACACACACACACACACACACACACACACACACACACACACACACACACACACACACACACACACACATTTAAATCATTGATATAACCATTTTTTTCCCTACTATTTTTACATTCTGTAAAGCTGCTTTGAGACAATGTACACTGTGAAAATCGCTGTGGGATCGCTGTTGGACATTGGGAATGTGAAAAGCACCTCACTTTGTGAATGTGAAAAAACAAACAAACAAATAAATAAATTTTAAAAAAATCACGGGCATGGTGGCTTCGTGGTGAGCATGTTCGCCTAACACCTCCAGGGTGTTCAACCATATATGTGTGTGTGGAGTTTGCATGCCCCCCCCCCCCCCCCCCCGTGCCTTAGGTTTTTTTTTTCTCCGGGTTCTCCGGATTCCCCCCAGTCCTCATACATGTGTATGAATGTGGGTGTATCTGTGTGCCCTGCGATGGGAACCTCATACACCCTGTACCCTGTATCGATGCCCCAAGATGCCTGAGATAGGAACAGGTTCCCCATGACCCGAGGGAAGATCGGATAAAGCGGAGTTGGTAGAAGATAGAAGATATAAAGAGAAGATAGAAGATAAATGAATGAACGATGAATAAAAATCGCAAAAGGATCAGTGCGTGCTTAGCAAATAATTCAATCTGTAATGGACAGTTAAGTAGCTAGGGTGATGACAACAAGAAAATGTAAAATAAATAAATAAATAAATAAAATTTTTCTATATATATATATATATCTTTAGAATACTTGTTCACTAAAAAGGAACAAAGTCACTTACAGACCATCTCCAGCTTCGTCAATCACATCTTTTAAACGCAGCCTGCTTTCCTGAAATATGAAACATAAGTAGAATAATTCACTATCAGACATCCTTTGGCATAAACATCGACAGTTTGTTGTGTAGGAACAAATTGAACATGCATTTTATGCGTATCGTCGATACAAAACCGGTATACCGAACAGTCCCGATATTATATGTAGTGGCATTATTTCGTGATAAGCATTACAGATGTGTATATATATATATATATATATATATATATATATATATATATATATATATATATATATATATATATATATATATATATATTCAATCTTATATCTTGACAGTTGATATACACGGATTAGATTATAGATTTGTATCCATACTTCACATTTAGAGATAATATTCTCTAAAAGAAGCCATTTGGGCTGAGTGTAGTCCAGATCCTGCAGCTGCTCCGCTGATAAACAGCCCCAGGCTCTCAGGGTGTTGGGCGTCTTTTTCCCGGGGAGTTTCTTTAAAATCCGCTGTAAAATAACCCGCGCTTGTTCATCCATTTCTGTTTGTACCAAAATGGAGCTTCTGTAATAAAAAAAATAAATAAAACATGTAGAAAATGTTTTCTACATATCGAGCTACATGTTCACTCGGAGCACAATCAAAATAAACCGCCAAGTCCTGCAAACAGGGATGGGAGTTTCCAACTGGCCTGGAATCAGCTCCTGAACTCAAGAGCGTTAGCTCATCTACTACTGATTAGAGATCAGACACTGATCTCCGGTCAGCGGAAAAAATACAGGAAGCTCAAATTCATGCGTTGGTTTTTTTTTTTCGTATACGTCAAATCCTGTTTTAAAAGCCGGATCTTAATGGATAGAAGTCCCGGAACTGGCAAAAAAAAGCCCCTTTATTATAAAATCACAAAGGTAAAATCATGCACCAAACAGCCTGTCTTTTAGTTATGATAAAATGCTTTGATTATATACCATTTTTCTTTTCTCTCTAAAGATAGTAGTTTAAATTACATGTACAAATATTCTTTTCTTTTTTAAAATTATTATTCGAGTTCTGCCATCTATCGTCTGAAAGTGAAATGCACCCATTCTGGCATGGTGGATGTGTGTGACGAAGAGCGGCAGTTTAATGGGTTTTTAATGAACGAAACAATAATAAAACAACCTTAAAAATACCCCGGAAATCAAAGGCAGGTTTGCGGTTATTTTTATTTATATTTTAAATCGCATGTTATTTAGAAATACAAGCATAATAACTCTGATTGTGAACTACTGGGAACGCACGCTGGTGTTATTGTACATATACTTCGATTATCATTTGTGTCTATTTATATATTCATCTATTATTATTATTATTATTATTACTACTATTATTTTTCGTCTTCTTGTAATGCGTAAACGACTCGAGGTCAAATAATGTTGAACTCGGATTTTACCCTTCACCGTGAACTTGACGGAATGATATGATTGGTTGTTCTTAATTAGTGATCAAAGTGTTCCAGGTAATGGTGCAAATGTTTGTGCACCCCCAGACCATAATAAATATGAAACATATCAATGTTTAATCCTATTCATCCCACTCTTCTCGGAAGATGTTCTAGATTTTCTGGAGGTTCCTTGAGCTACAGGGGTTGTTAGTAAAGTCAGGTAGTGTTGCAGGTGAGGTGAGGTTAGATGAGATCTGTTTTGCAGTCAGCATGGGAAAATTCATCCACATGCGGACCACACAAGTGTAGAAAAGTCCAATATTTGTCCAGAAATACGTTTCATTCATTCATCTTCTACCGCTTTATCCGATCTTCCCTTGGATCTTTCCTTCCCTCGAGCCTGTGCCCATCTCGGGCGTCTATGGGTATTAAGGCAGGATACACCCTGGATGGAATGCCAACTCATCGCAGAGCACACACACTCATATTCACATTCTTACACTAGGGACAATTTTCCAAGGTGCCAATCAACCTACCGTGCATGTTTTTTGGACCGTGGGGGAAACCGGAGAACCCAGAGAAAAACCCCCTGAGGCACGAGGAGAACATGCAAACTCCACACACACATATATGGCCGAGACAGGAATCGAACCCCCGACCCTGGAGGTGTGAGGCGAACGTGCTAACCACTAAGCCACAGTGCCCCCTCTATAAATACTTTTGACCGTATAATGTATTGTACATATAGATTTGTCGTCACATTTGGTATTTATTTCTTAATTTCAGCAGGGGATATTCTTTATTATGATTTATAAGTATGTCCATCATACACATCTGTGCTTCTTTAGCCAAGTATTTCCCTCCACTGCTCTCTCTCTCTCTCTCTCTCTCTCTCTCTCTCTCTCTCTCGTTTTTTGAGGTAACCTGTTTTGTCCTGTATCTCTAGGTACTCCATGATCTCAGGATGCACTCGGACCTGTCGCCGCATTTACACACCGCCGAATGCAATGAACTGATTTCATTGCTTAAACAGTGTCACAAAGAGGTCAATAAAAAAAAAATTATAATTTTATCTTCTAGTTTTATCTTCTGTTTTTATGGTTTCTTGCATACCATCATGCATACATCTCTAAGAAATGTGTATATATTAATAATAATAATAATAATAATAATAATAATAATAATAATAATAATAATAATAGGTGGTAGCTCAGGTTGGCCTTTGGACCGGATGATCATAGGTTCAAATCTCACCAAGCCGTCCTTATTAGGCCCTTGAGCAAGGCCCTTAACCCTGTACTGCTCAGTTGCAAGTTGCTCTGGATAAAGGTGTCTGCCAAATGCTGTAAACATAATAATAATAATAATAATAATAACAACAATTATACTCTCCATGGGAATAAACTGGGAATTTACCAAATTGCAGCCTATAACATGGAACTGAAATGTCCTCGAAGGAAAAATCTTGCAAGGTAATTTTAACGAAAGCAAACAGATTCAGTGTGATTTCAGATTCATCGATTCATCAGTCACATGCACACAGCACATGTACTGCAGGGTCTCTGAGGTCACGCCCTCTATATGCACTAACATACAGTGTACTGCAAAAACTATTCACACCCCGTAAATATTAAATGTACTTTATTGGGATTTTATGTGAGAGGCCAACACAAATTATTGCATAATTGTCAAGTGGAAGGATAATGATACATGGTATGAAAGATTTTAAAGTGTGGCCTGCGTATGTTTCCACCATGCATAAAGTTAGTCTTGAATGCCAGAAAGTCAAACAAAATCATCTTCCACATGTTTGCTGTGTCCCCTACATGACTTGTGGCTAACTGAAAACAGGACTTCTTATTCTTTTGTGTGAACAATGGCTTTTTATGACACTCTCCGTAATAGCCAGCTTGTTGGATACATGACTAATAGTTGTCCTGAGGACAGACTCTCTAACCTGATCTCTGGATCTTTGCAGCTCCTCCAGAGTTACCGTGGGCCTTCTGGCTGCTCTCCTGTCAGTTTAAGTATTGGCGGGTTAGCGGTTGTCCGTACGCTTTCCACTGTCAGGTGATGTTTTTTATAACCTGACCCTGTTTTAAACTTCTCCACAACTTTATTCCTGACTTGTCTGGTGTGTTCTTTAGTCTTCATGATGCAGGATAATGTTCTCCAACAAACTTCTGTGGCCTTCACAGAACAGCTGTAATTGTACTGGGATTTAAGTCCACACAGGGAAACTCTAATTACTAATTAGGTGACTTCTGAAGGCAGATGATTGCACTGGATGTTATTTAGGGGTATGAGAGTAAAGGGGGCTGAATACCTATGCACATTTTATTTGTAAAAAAAAAAAAAAAAAAAAAAAAAAAAAAAATCTTTAACATCATGTTTCGACTTCACAATTATGTGATACTTTGTTTTGGTCTATCACATAAAATTCCCAAAGATTTCAAATTTGAGCTTATAATGAGACAAAATGTGGAACCTGTCAGGGTGTGTGAATGCTTTTGCAGTGCACTGTACATAGATCATTTAAATACACAAAATAATGTCAAAATAGTCAATTTTGACTTAATTGCGAGGTATAAATTCTCACAAAAACTCTTTATAGCTGCATTTTTGTGAAAGAAATGTAATATGTGGAGTTTCCAGGAACAACTTTTTGCAGCCCTGCTTGCATCATTTCAAGTGTCCACCAGTTTTTGTCAAAAATAACATGACAAACTTTAGTTTACCGCATTCAGTAAAAAATATAAAAACCCATCAAAATATTACATAAATCAAGAATTGCTAAATCCCCCCAAAAATTAAAATAATAAAACAATTTAAAAGCTTAATAATATTTAATTGTTTTCATATTTATCTGTAGTTCCAGCTTTTGTTTTGTGACGGTGATTTATTCACATTTGTCAAACTATACAGTGATTTTATTATATTAAAGATGTTCTGTGGTGGTCTAGTGGGGTATATGGGGTATCTCAGTAATCTTTTTAAGGGTTTATTTGACATAATTTGCGAGTCTTATAATGCGTTTAGTATGTTTTTTTTCCTCCTTTATTCCATCATTTCCACCCATTGCTCCAATCATGATTTAAATGCGTCTTATTTCCTTTATTGTAAAATGTGTCCTCAGCACAATGTCCTTCGCTTCTTCGGGACGTGTAATGATGTGGACCGTTTGATGAGGCAGTGTCTGAAGAAAGAGGTGAGACTTGTTTTTTTTAGCAAAGCACCAAATTCCTGTAGACACTTCTCATCTACACAAACACGAAATGTAACTTTAAATGGATAAAAAAAAAATTTACATAATCAAAAATATAACTGCAATCAAGTGTGTGTGTGTGTGTGTGTGTTTTTTTTTTAGTTCAGTTTATTTTAGAATCCATAGATGCAGAAATAAGAATCCATGGGGTGTGCGAACTTTTGCACTAAATGCAGTTCCATGTGGGATTTTTGGCAAAATAATATTTATTTTTTAATTAAAAATTTTTTTTGTCAGCTGAAATTTTTATTGTTTGTCATTTTTCTTTTTCAGTATCAGGCGAAGCGAGAACGCAGCAAAGCTCACGCAGAAGAGATGAGACAGCGACTCAAGGAAGGACCTAAAGCTGAGTGAGAGAGTTAAAAGATAAATAAAAGATATATAAAATATTGAGGACTTATTATTACACCACTATTCGTATGGGCTCAGATCACAAATGGAATGAAAGGAATGCACCCGAAATCCACAAAATACATGAATGGGGTCATTTTTAGTAAATAACACATAGAGCTAAGAAGATACCATTTCTTACCGACACACACTGGGATGACGACTTCTAAGGCACCCGGAAATATCCGTCGTATAATATATTGAAGGACAGGAACTCCATACATTGCAACCCTGATATCAAGAAATAAAAAAAGGATACCAGGTAATATAAAATGATGACATTGATTTATTCTGTATGATGTAGACTTTAGGGACAAAAGTATCGGGACACCTGACTAGGTTTGGCTATCATTTTATTTTTATCGATTCCCAGTTTCGATTCCAACATATTAGTCTATTACAATAATTACACTTAGATTTATCCTTCGCTTTAGCTATACTTTTGCTGTTTCTTCCCGCGGTCCATCTTGCAATCTGATGTTTAGATTTGCACATAAGGTCTTGGCAGATTGGAAGCACGTAAGGTCCTGGCAGATTTCAGATGACAAAAAAAATGCACCCAGGTATCGATAAGAGGAATCAAAATTAGAATTTTATAACAAGTATCCGATTCCTGAATCAATATTTGAGATTTGGTTTGGAGAGGTGATCTCCTGCTAAAGATCTCAGAGTTTGTTATTATTGAACACCTTTGTGCTGAAAAAATGTAGTGGAGCATCCCAGAAAAGTGGAAGTCATTATAAAAGCATGGAGGTAGAGCTTAGTAGATGGTACTTTGGATCTGAAGGTCATGAATTCAAATCCAAGCCACACCAAGCTGCCACTTCTGGGCCCCTGAGCAGGGCCCTTAACCTCTGCTGCTCAGTTGTATAAATGTGAAAAATGAGATAAATGTAAGCTGCTCTGGGTAAGGGCTTCTGTGGAATAGGAGACTCCAATAGAAGCACATACTAATTTTATGGTCAGGTGTCCAGAAACATTTGTCAGTATACATATAATATACAATATATAGGTTTGTTAACGTCTCAATCCATAACAGCGGCTCAGAATTTTTACTTCTGATATCATATAGTAACAATATCAGAATAAATATTCTGAACTGCTGTTATAGACAACAAATCGTAGACATTTATTGTTTTTTTTTTGTAACATGGAAGGAGTCTCCAGTGTCAGCACTTTGAGTCCGAGGCGAAGCTCCAACTCATGAGACGACGTGGAAACGAGTGTTCATAGCTGCTATAACATACCGTGTTTTTGACAAGGACAAAAAAAATGTCATTGTTACAATTCTGTGGTACAAGAAGAATAAATCACCTCAGGACATGGTGTTATAGATTTCCTCTACCAGCATGACACTTTTCTTTTTAACGTTCTGCTTAATAGTAAATGCTTAATATTTATTATAATTAATCATAATTAACAATTTATTTATAATACATATTGATGATGAATTATAATTCAATCAAAACTCATTCCTGAAACAGCATTTATATTTTGGTAGCCAGATGTGTGTGTGTGTGTGTGTGTGTGTGTGTGTGTGTGTGTGTGTGAGTTTACTTCAAATACAAAATGCATTACAGGGAATGTATCCCAGCTTTTGAAAAGAAAATATTTCAGTATTATACAGTAAATATTTCAATATTACACAATATGGCAGTTATATTGTAATATAGTATACTTTTTAATAAAAAGAAAAATAAATATATATATACTTTTACAAATAGGCAGTTACCTTTATGTCGATCATATTTATAACATCATATTGCACATCTGGGAGGTGATAGCTCTGTGGTTAAGGCATTGGCCTCTGGACCGGAAGATCACAGGTTAATAGCCCATCACCACCAAGATACCACTAGTGAGCCCTTGAACAAGGCCCTTAACCCTCAATTGCTCAGTTGTAAGTCGCCTTAGATACAGGTGTCTGCCAAATGCCATACATGTAAATCTTCAGTTTCTAATTGACAATTAAACCAAAAAAATATCCAATTAGAATTTGCTTTAAATAACCTTTAATTTCCCTCATATTTATTCCAGTCTCTCTTGGGCAGTGAAAAGAATAAATATATCTTTTTGATTAAAAAAAAAAAACACCAAAAAAACTATAGTCTTTCTTATAATAAAGTAAACAATCAGGGGGTGACAAAGGGTGCCCAAACTTCTGCATACAATGATAATTAAAAAAAAAAAGAAGTCCTATGTGTCCTAAGCATTATTCTCAACCAATCAAAAGTTTGGACACACCTTCCCATTTAATGACCATTTACATTCTAAATTCTCACCGAAACCATCGAAACTATGAATTAAAACATGTAGTTTCGAATGCAGTAAACAGGAGTGCTGGCCTCCACAGTCACCTGACCTAAAAACCCAGACGAGATGGGTTGGGATGAGGTGAAATGGCAGGTGACGGCCTCATAAAGCTCACTGAGAGAACGGCAAGAATGTGCAAAGCAGTAATCAAAGGAAAGGGTGGCTGTTTTGAAGAATCTGAAATATGAAACATATTTTGAGATATTTCTCACATTTTTGTTTTAACTACATAATTCCATGTGTTTATTCATAGTTTAGATGCCTACAGTGAGAATCTACAATGTAAATAGTCATTAAAATAATGAGGTGTGTCCAAACTATAATATATATATATATATATATATATATATATATATATATATATATATATATATATATATATATATATATATCTCCATCCACAGAACGTTTCCAATAAATAAAAAGCAGCAACATTCCGAAAGCCATGATAAACAAACACCAGAAAGTATACAGATCTGAATGACAAGCAGTGTTTATCTACAATCCCATGCATGCAAATATACAATAAAGCATGTACAAATGCAGAACAGGGTGACGTCATAAATAGATATGCAAACAAGCAGGCTACTATAACGGCCACGGATCTAGTAATGTCCACGAAATACGACAATTCTCACTGAAACATGAAACAGTTTTTTAATATATATTATTTAGTATTTCTTTACAAAAATACACAAGAAACTGTGAAATTTCGTTAAAACAGTCCTATTTAAAATAGATTCACAAATTCATTACACGTGCAGCATAAAGTCTGCTTTCCAGTCCGTCACGGGGAAAACGGGAAATATCCGCACGCGCGACCTCGGGCCTCGCGCCCGAGCGCTTCATGTCCTCCGTCACCAATCTGCTTCATTCACTGCATCAATAAGGAATTTATTCATCGTTTCCTTCTGAAACACAGAAGGTTGAAAAGAAATGAGATGAAGGTGTAATTATGATCCCCCCCCTCCCTCAAAAAATAAACCATTGAGACTTTATTGAGTTCAGTGAATGAAAAGAGGATCGGGAACAGGATGAAACACAATTTCAGGATGATGATCGAGTGCTCCAGGCTTTTTTTTTTTGAGTCTTGTATGTTTCAAGTATTGGGTGTTATTATTAACCCTGTGTCCTAGTCACAGTTATAACTGGTTATTTATTTATTTCATTTTTTGTGTCATCAGAACAAACGAACAAACCTTTTTTTTTAAACATAGATTAATGGATTTAGAGTGAAATTCATGTTGGGTTTGGTTTCACATGGGACATCATTTAAATAAATGGACAAGAAAAATTGGATCGAGGCTGAAAGGGTCCTTGTCGTTTCAAGCATTCGTTCATTAGAAACCCAGATGATGGGGGAGGGGAAATGAAACATTTTCAGACAGAAAATGATAGAAATCAATGTTGTACAGAGAGTGTAAAGCCAGATGTGATATTCATTCATTCATTCATCCATTTTCTACCACTTTATCCGATCTCTCGGGTCACGGAGAGCCTGTGCCTATCTCAGGCGTCTATGGGCATTAAGGCAGAATACACCCCGGATGGAATGCCAACCCATCGCAGGACACACACAAACACACATTCACACACACATTCATACACTAGGGACAATTTTCCAAGGTGCCAATCAACCTACCGTGCATGTTTTTGGACCGGGAGGAAACCGGAGAACCCGGAGAAAAACCCCCTGAGGCACGGGGAGAACATGCACAAACTCCACACACACATGACCGAGACGGGAATCGAACCCGGATCCTGGCGGTGTGAGGCGAACGTGCTAACCACTACGCCACCGTGCCCCCCCAGATGTGATATTTCTCTACATAATTACATATAACTAATTTCACCCTTGTGTTCTGTTTGTCATCCATTACATTTCTTGGAAATCAACCCCCCCCATCAACCCCATTCCAATATGAAGAGTTGAAGAGCATGAAGAGAGCATGTAATTTTTATAATGTATAGTAATCAAAAATATTGGAACAGCTGGACTGGCCCATTTGTTTGACCCAACATGAAGATGCGGTTGCGCATGCAACTTGGGTTTATCCAATACTACAATTTGGATTGTTCCATTTTTTTTTTCATTGGGTCCAATGTCCAATGTTGTGGAAAACAAATACTACAATCCACAGGAAAAAGGGTGGAAGTATGTATTTTAAAACACTTCTAGAGAAGGAATATAGACTCCAAATCTCTAAAAACAACTCTCTGAAATATATTATACATCCAGATATACAATAATAACCAATTTGTAGAGAAGAAAAGGATCTGTTTGAGAAAAGGGAGTTGGGAGCTCAGTGGTTAAAGCTTTTGTCTCTAGACTGGAAGCTCTCAAGTTCAAATCCCACCACCACCAAGCTGTGGGCCCTTGAGCAAGGCCCTTAACCCTCAACTGCTCAGTTGTAAATAGTCGCTGAAAATGCCATAAATGTAAATGACCTGCTCCTGATCCAAAACATACAAGCTCATCAGGTGGCGCTCGTGTCACGATTCGCTCCCAAAAACACAACAAAGGGAAACTGTGGAAGGTTTTTTTTTCTCCCCCGATTGGCCCTGAATCACTTTGCATTAACCAAACTGGACAATCGAAATGAGAAATCAAAATCTACACTTAGGGAAAACAAACAAACAAAAAGAAAACACATAAGAAAAGCTTCGGGTTGCCAGGTCAGGATTCGGTTATTGCGTGCAACACACATGCACCCAAATAACCGACGTCCGTTCCAATACTTTAGAAGACCCGATTTGCTCCATCTGTGAGCAAAAGCTCCCGCCCAGCTACACATGAAATGACAGCGTCTCCGTTCCAATACTTTTGGAGGCCGGTGTACCTGAACACACCCGTACACACACACACACACACACATGTGCTGATGCAATGTCAGTATGATCTCCGCTGTAGAATAGCAAGCAGGACACATGGGTTAAAACCTTTCGAGAGGCATGTTGTCATAGTGTTTATTTCCGCCTTTCCTTTAAGAGCGGAATCTTCTGAAGTTCAAACACTACAGCTCGGTTCTTTGGGAAGGTTCGTGTCGGTTTTAACAAATATCAGAAATAGGGAAAAAAAAAAAAACAACAACGCTAAAGTACGAAAAAGAAACGTGCCATGTTTGATTCACTTCCTGTAGATTTTGACATTAAAACACTTCCTCGCTCTCGATGGAACAGAACTACAGCAGAGTTCACGTCCAGAAAGGAAATAAAATGAGTTCATTATTTAAAATGAAGATTATTGTGCGGTTGCTTTGATCTGACTGGCAAAACAAAAACAAAAACAAATTACACGTGTCAAATGTATCAGTGTTCCATTCAAATGGACCATCTAATATGTAGATTGGTTACAATTTTGTAGCAAAAAAATGATACCATGAATTTGTGGTCTGTCTATCTATCTTTCTTTGTTTTTCGTTCTTGCAGTGTCTCACCTTTCATTCTTTCTTTCTTTCTTCCTTCCTTCCTCCCTCATTTCTTTTTCTTTCTTGTAGCATCTCTTTCTTTCTTTCTTTCTTTTTCGTTCTTGCAGTTTCTCACCTTTCTTGCTTTCTTTCTTCCTCCCTCCCTCCTTTTTATTTCTTGCAGTATCTTTCGTTCTTCCTTCTTTCTTTCTTTTTCATTCTTGCAGTGTCTCACCTTTCTTTCTTTCTTTCTTGGAGTGGCTCACCTTTCTTTCTTCCTTCCTCCAGTCTTTTTATTTCTGGCAGTATCTCTTTCTTCCTTCCTTCTTTCTTTCTTTTTCATTCTTGCAGTGTCTCACCTTTCTTCCTTATTTCCTCCATCCCTCCTTCTATCCTTCCTTCTTTCTTGCAGTGTCTCACATTTCTTTTTTTTCCTTCCTTCCTCCTTTCCTCCATCCCTCTTTCCTTCCTTCTTTCTTTTTCTTTATTTCAGTGTCTCACATTTCTTCCATTCTTAGAGGTAGCAGCCTTTCTTTCTTTTTTATTCCTTTATTCCTTTCCCTTCCTTCCTTTCTTTCTTGTTAAATACATCACTACTCTACCTGCTGTAGAATGCTTATAGAGACATTTACTACTATGTTGCAGTCATTTTACCCTGATGCAATCGCTGTCCAATCACAGTCCAGCACCGTTCACAGGGGTGTGGCTGTACTTTTTAATAAATCAAGTAAATCAAGTACTTGATTTTGCTAACCTCAGTGTAAAAACTTTTCATCGATTTTGGCTACGACTTGGTTTTATGTCGATCCCAAAAAATAAATAAATTAATTAAATAAATCAATAATTTCAATCAAATATATATTTTTGTAAGGGCCAATATGGATGAAAAAAAATCTGGAATGACTACATATGAGCTCTACCTATGAACAACACCTGACCATGCATACATCTACTTATGTACTGGACCTTCACAGTATAATGTCACTTCATTTACAACATCAAACTACAGAAAGTGAAATCTGCAATCGGAATAAATACAACTTAAAAAAACTGATTGGATTTGCATAGACTCGTGGATCGCGGAGGAACAATGCGGGAGATATCTGGAAATGATATCTGCATGAAGACGGAGAGATCACGGGTTGGAGCGGAAGATCTTGTGACCTGCTATAGAGATTTAAATCCTTTTGTGATTAATGTGAATGCTGACTGCATCTCAGACCTCTTCACTTTAATAACACCCATGTGGAGTAATAAATCACCACAAAATCTTACCAGAAGAGTGGAGAAACTAAACTAAATGTATCACATTTTATAGTAATTATATATGGAATGTTAAAAAAGAAATTATTGCTGCTATATTGACCTCTGCTATTTTGAGAAATGAATGAAGATTAATTCATATTATCTATCTATCTATCCATCTATCTATCCATCTATCTATCTATCTATCTATCTATCTATCTATCTATCTATCTATCTATCTATCTATCTATATATATATATATATATATATAGAGAGAGAGAGAGAGAGAGAGAGAGAGAGAGAAGAAAATTTCCTCCCTATAATAAAACATGTAGATCACAATCAGTAATTGACGTCTATGAAAAGGAGAAAATCCGTCCCTCTACACTTCATCACAAACCACTGCATTGTTACCATGATGATGGTATACAACAGGAATGTTTTTGTTTTTTTTTTTTTTTTTGGGGGGGGGGGGTTATTTTTATATAAAGAATTTTATATTATTATATTTTCATTTCCCTTTGGTATAAAATTCACCCTGTTCGACAAGTGACAATAAATTAAATAAACACAGCCACACTTATCTACACTGTACATCTACACAGGATTATTGAACTCTTTTGTTTCCACCTCTAGGCAAAAAAAAAGGCTTTTCCAAATAAATAACGAATGGCAACATTAAAGGCATTTCATTACATGACTGAATTCGCAGTGTTTTTTCGAATGCTGGTCTGGAAGCATCCTGAAAGGGGAGGGAAAAAACAAAAAAACTAATACCCTTTCTGATACAGTCGGGATTATAAATAATAAGATTTCTATTCATAAGCATAAACATCATTTCTTGGCTTATATTGACTTCAGACAAAGTACATGACATCATGGTCTGCTCCGGTGGGGGGAGGGGCGAGTCCAGGGGTGGGAGGACTTCAGAGGTGGTGGTGCTGCGGTCACACTGACGTTGCGGAATGTTTAGGCGTTGTAACCTTTACTCTGTAAGTAGGTGAAGAGTGCCTCCAGGCCTTTGGTGGAGCACCACAGCTGTTTGAGCATCTGGCACTCTTTCTCGTTCACCTCCTCCAGAATGGACTTCAGGATGCTGCGCACCATACACTTTGACTCCTCCAGAACCTGTAATAATAATAATAATAATAATAAACTGAATTGTTAGAGAAGTGAAGAGTGCAGGAAGGTGGAGCGGGTGGAGAAGAGTTTGCAGGAGGGATGCGTGATAGAAGAGACTGTAAGAGACTATAAGAGACCTGTGATGTACAGTTTAGAGACAGTGGGCGTGGTCTAAAAGTCAGGAGGCGGAGCTGGAGGTGACATGTTCGTTGGGAGTGGTGAGGATGGACAGGATTAGAAATGAGTTTATTAGAGGGACAGCACATGTAGGACATTTTGGAGACGAGGTGAGGGAGGATGGATGTGTGTTTGGACATGTGTAAAGGAGGGACATGGGGTACAGAGAGGGATGAATGCTGAGGATGGAGGTGCCAGGCAGGAAGAGAAAGGAGGAGGTGGTGAGGGAAGGCAAGCCGGTAGTTGGGTTGAAAGAGATGTAGAGGACAAGGTATCGTGGAGAAGGATGATTCTGTGTGGCGACCCCTCACGGGAATAGCCGAAAGATGTTGTCCATACTGCATTATATATGTATTTATAACGGATGGAATGGGATATGTAGTGGTTCTGGGAAGATGGAATCGTTTTAGTGACTTGGCTCTTTGAATCTCATTTTGAATCTTTCTCCTGAGTCATTTAGTTCATTCTTGAGGTGGCAAAAGAACCAACGACTGGGACTAAAAGAATCGAGAGATGAACGACTCAATATTGTTTCCTGTAAAAACAACCTATGGGGATTTTGCGATGCTTTTGCTCGAGCACGATTCCCTCCTTGAGTCGACTCTCTCGTCATGAACGACTCCCCACTCATACGTAGTGCTGCATCGTTCTTGCAATAACCCTGTATATGTATTATAATTCTATCAACATCTGTATGTATATACAATTCATGTAGCATCTAGCACTCTAATATATTCGCCATAGAGAGGAATTAATGCACTTCTTTCTTTACTTTTCTTTTGAACAATGAATTGAACAGACAGAAGAGGAGTGTGAAACGATTTACCACGGCGCTGCAGGTCGCCATTTCCTTCACCCGCAGCAGGACTTCCTGGTTAAAGGTGGTCGGCCAGAAGACTTGCGAGACCAAACCTCGGCTACACGCCTCCTGCGCTGTCAGCTTCCTCCCACAGAACAGCATCTCGTTGGCCTGCGAACCAGAACGCGTGAAAGTGTGTCACTGTACGACAAACCTGAAGCTTCACTTCCTGCTTGAATTTCTTTGCCTATGGCTAAGTTTATTATTATTTAGTAAAGGGAAACAAAAACACAAAAATGATAGGAAAAATGATCAATATTGGTTATGCTTAACGCCTTATTAATGTATTATACCACATTTATAGATCATTACATTATTGTTATTTTTTCAAACCGATGAAATGATTCACTCACAAGAGCCACTCCCAGGATCTGAGGGAAAGTGTATGAGGAGCAGCCCGAGGGCGTAAGGCGCAGTGCAGCGCATGGGGTTTGGAACCAGGCCCGCTCGCTGGCCCACACAATGTCACACAGAGGAAGGATTGATGCGCCCAAACCAAGAGCAGGACCGTTGATGGCCACTACGATGGGCTTCTTAAAGTGGATGAAAGCTTTTACGAAATCCCTGCAGAGAAATGGAAGTGAGACGGGAGTGAGACGTGCTGTCGGGATCGATAAAACATCAGACTCTTACAGACTCTTACAGCAAAAGTAAATGTGCACCCAAGCCGCCTTATGCTAGTTGGAATAAGTTGTTACAAGGCAGTTTATGAAATGCTTATGAACATTTACACTCAACTGTATCAAATATTACATGTTAAGATTCAACTTTAAAGCAAGGCAATGTAATGCAGTTATTAGGGCTATTACATGCAACATGGGGTGTTGATAATGAACTATTATAAATAAATTATGTATGAGCATTTATATAGGCTTAAGTAAGGAATTATGTTTAGATAAAGCATGTTAACCATGTATGACACTTTATAGAGGCTTTGTAGTGTTATGTAAGCTTAGAAAATATTTCTATTATAAATATGGATATTTTATTCTAATGGCAGCTTTCACGGAAAAAAAACAAGTAATTAACTTGTGTTGGATTTTGAACTTTTGAACCATTTGGGGATTCGGACACTGCAGTGCAAGTCCACCTTTCACCGGGTGTCACATCATTCAGTTCGTAATTAACATATGACTTCAAAGTGTGGATTTGCAGAGGAAAAGCAGAGGTTCTAAGTTAAAAGAGGGAAAAAGAGCTGTGCAAAGTTAATAAGCATAATTATTCGAATCATTCCGACAGTAATGATGATTGTGTCGAGCTCCAGGAAGCACTGAATCCCTCCAGAACCATCAGTGTGAAGGCAGGAGCTCGATCAGGATTCATACAGCACACACACACACACACACACATTTAAAAACAGCTATTCTGTGATCTGTTACAGCACTCCTTCGAGAAATGAGTGTTTATTAGAAATAGAAAGACTTGAATGGGATACAGAATCCTGAGTGGATTTTGTTTGCTAGGATGACATTATTAATTAACGGCATAGCAGGAAACTTCATGGATACCGAGTCATACAAAGAGCTACCAGTGTGACATTACTCCTCTGAAACAACAAATTCGCCATTAGTTATATATTATTAATGATTAATGATACTTGTTTATCTATTTGAAGACACTGATGACATTTATGATTTCTCACAATAATGATCAACAATGAGTTTACATTTTAGATGCATCTCACTGTTCCAGGTCTGAGAGCTACTTGTGGTCCTTGGGGAAGACCTGGCGTTGGAGACCCCTGGTTTATAGTCTAATGAAGTCTAATGGGTATTGGGCAATTTAGAGTAGACAACAGCTGGTCATCCAGCCTACAGGCTAGCTGTTTTTAACCAATACACCTTTTCCCCCCAGATTGCCAGGTTTAAAAAAAAAAACTTTCATAAAACGCACATAAAAATGACAAAATCAAAAACCAAAAAACACTTTTCCATTTTCTTCTTTTAATTGCAATAAAGGCACAGAGGTTCTTTTTCCAATCTTTTTTTTTTTTGCAGTGTATGTTTTTGCATGTAACTAGTTACTCCGCAACACTGTATGTGTGTGTGTGGTCCCCAGTTTAATGTTATAATGACCTCCTTTCTTCTAGGAAGATGTTTCACTACATTTCATTTCTCTTCAAGGGTGTTAGAAAAGTCAAGCGAAGGAGCTGAGGAGGTTCCTGGGGTGGAGAGATCTTCCACATACATCTAACCCATGTAAAGCAAATTTTTATTGAGCTGGCTTTGCGGTTTTGGTCTCCTAGTTCAAGTGAAGGTAATTCGGAAGGCGATCGGAAGGTCGGGGGTCTCGATCCCCGGTATCGCCAAGCTACCACCTTTGGGTTCTTGAGCGAGGCCCTTAACCCTCTGTGCTCCAGGGGTGCCGTATCATGGCTGACCCTGCGCTCTGACCCCAGCTGCCAAACATGCTGGGATATACGAAGAAACAATTTCACTGTATATGTGACAAATAAAGACTATTCTATTATACTTGTATCCATACAGTGTAGATCATAATACCTGACAGTTGAAAAGTTGCCTAAAGGTACTATAAATGTAACAGGTTTAGAGAAAGAAAGCGTCCATTCCATACATTTTTGTTGTATGAAACCCCTCGCAGATTTATTACCTCACTGCCTCAGAGATTCTGCTGCTCTCTTTCCTGCGGTCGGTCGAGAGGCGGCCGATCAGGTACGAGGCATCCAGGCCGCTGCAAAAGATGCTGCCTACTGCACTGAGCAACAGAAGCTTACTGTCATCCACCGCCGCTGCCCCCAGAGCTCGACACACCTCCTTCATGATCTGGGAAATGGGAAAAAAAAAAAAAAAAAAAGCAAAAGAAATGACTGAATGCAAAGGAGAGCTGAATTTCAGCTCAAACATCAGGAAAGTGCTCAAAAGGTGTGTTTACAAAAATAAATCAATAAAATAAAAATCATTATAAAGGAAGGCTTTTATTTTTCAAAATGACAACAGATGTATTGTTCATGGGAAAACAATCGTTATGTTGAGATTAAGGCGGCAACTAATCCACCCCCACCATTTAAAAATAATAAGAAAAGAAAAAGCCACATGTTGAGTTTAACTATCTTTAACTTTTTTATGCTTATAGTTTCACTCATGCTGAGTTTGTATATTCATTCATTCATTCATCTTCTACATTCATCTTGTACACATTCACACACTAGGGACAATTTTCCAAGGTGCCAATCAACCTACCGTGCATGTTTTTGGACCGGGAGGAAACCGGAGAACCCGGAGAAAAAGCCCCTGAGGCACGGGGAGAACATGCACACTCCACACACACACATGGCCGAGACGGGAATCGAACCCGGATCCTGGCGGTGTGAGGCGAACGTGCTAATCACTAAGCCACCGTGCTTTGAGTTTGTATAGTGAAACAAACAAAAAAAAAAACAGCATTATATTATGCACGGTGAAGAAGTCAACATTTGTATTGTTTTTTTGGTTATTCTTAAGGATAACTGCATATAGCTATAACGCTATAAAAATGCTATAATAAGAGAAGGAAACGCAGCGACGCTAACAGGCTTGATTTTAAAAGAAAAGAAAAACATTCATTAGTTTAGAAATGCATAAACATTTACATTGTGTAGTGCACAATGGTTTATCCGGGTTTATTCGTAACTTTGTGCACCCTCGTTTCTTGCTTTGCGTGCGTACCATTTTTCTCCTGATTTTTTTCCAGAGCCAAGTCTAGTATTTTGTGTTCTTTTTATACGTCGCAGTCGAAAAACAAGCGGCCAACACTTGTCGGATATTCACTTAACAAATATCCGACATTTCTGTTTGTATGAGCCGCTTCTGACACGGACTTTTTTTCTGACATGCTGGAGGGGGATTTTAGGATTTAGATGCAGTTATTTGCTGTTCTTTGAAATCAACTAATTATGAGACAGGAAGCTACACTTTTTCCCCTCCAACTCATTATTACAGTCTCGGAGCACCAGTGCGACTAATCCTGACAGTAAACACTTCTATAAATAAACACTGGCGCGCTGCACGAGTTGGCGAGAAGGATATTTCTGTAGGACTATAAAATAAAAAGAGCATTATCCTGAAAAGAGAGAGAGAGAGAGAGAGGGGAAAAATGATGGGGTTGTTTATAATTAACCGCAGAAACCTTTGAGTGAAAAGGAATGATTAAAGGAACGGTTGCTGGTGTCGAAGGTGATGTTACAATCTCACATTGCACAGCTGCTTGGAGGATATAATCAAGGACAAAACAGCCAGACGACATAAGATGTTCTCCGTCTGATTACACCTGTCGGGATCTCCACAGGGAACCCCCAGAACCCTCATCATCTTGGATGCCGGCTTACATCTTTAATATCTAACGTCATTATTTAAATTCGCAAACTTCAGGCTCCCGACTTTTACATCGCTGTACGATTCAAACCACAGTCGACATTTTGAAATTGTATTCATTTTAGTTCAATTCGCCAGTGAAGTAAGGGACTTTTACTTTTATAGCACATTTCATACACCATGGTAATACAATGTGCTGTACGTAAAAGGAAATAAAATAACAGTTACAACAATTACAAAGTAATGATCAACAATAAGAACATTTCAAATGATTTAAAATGAACTAAAACGTAAATGCACAACTGAACAGCTGAGTTTTGAGTCTGGATTGAATGTGGTTAATGTTTTAGCACATCTGATCTCTTCTGGAAGCCGATTCCAACCGCAGGGCAGCATAAAAGCTAAAGGCAGATTCCCCTTGTTTTGTGGGTATTTCTAACTGACTTGATTCTAGTGATCGGAGTGATCTGTTTGTATTCAGATTTGCATATATCTTTTAGGTTTGCATATCTGCAATGTATTTAGGTCCTAGGCCATTGAGTGATTTATAAATAAGTAAAAGTACTTTAAAATCAATCCTAAATGTAACTGGAAGCCAGTGCAAGCACCTAAGGACTGGTGTGATATACTCTGATATTCTAGTTCTAATCAAAATCCTGGCAGCAGAATTTTGGATGAGCTGTAGCTCTCTAACCAAGGGTGTTTTTCTCCATTTTCTCCAGTTTCCCCCGGTCCAAAAACATGCAGCGTAAGTTGGAGAATTCTCCCTAGTGTGTGATTGTGTGTGTGTGTGTGTGTGTGTGACCTGTGATGGGTTGGTATTCCATCCAGGATGTGTCCTGCCTTAATGCCCATAGACGCATGAGATAAAAACAGGCTCCCCGTGACCCAAGGGAAGATCAGATGAATGAATGAATATACAGTGGTGTGAAAAACTATTTGCCCCCTTCCTGACTTTTTATTCTTTTGCATGTTTGTCACACAAAATGTTTCTGATCATCGAACACATTTTAATATTAGTCAAAGATAACACAAGTAAACATAAAATGCAGTTTTTAAATGAATGTTTTTATTATTTAGTGAGAAAAAAATCCAAACCCACATAGCCCTGTGTGAAAAAGTGATTGCCCCCCTTGTTAAAAAATAACTTAACTGTGGTTTATCATATTTTATGTGAGTTTTTCTGTAGCCAGCCCCAGGCCTGATTACTGCCACACCTGTTTCAATCAAGAAATCACTTAAACAGAAGCTACCTGACACAGAGAAGTAGACCAAAAGCACCTCAAAAGCTAGACATCATGCCAAGATCCAAAGAAATTCAGGAAGAAATGAGAACAAAAGTAATTGAGATCCATCAGTCTGGTAAAGGTTATAAAGCCATTTCTAAAGCTTTGGGACTCCAGCGAACCACAGTGAGAGCCATTATCCACAAATGGCAAAAACATGGAACAGTGGTGAACCTTCCCAGGAGTGGCCGGCCGCCCAAAATTACCCCAAGAGCGCAGAGACAACTCATCCGAGAGGTCACAAAAGATCCCAGGGCAACATCCAAAGAACTGCAGGCCTCACTTACCTCAATTAAGGTCAGTGTTCACGACTCCACCATAAGAAAGAGACTGGGCAAAAACGGCCTAGTTCCAAGACGCAAACCACTATTAAGCAAAAAGAACATTAAGGCTCGTCTTAATTTTGCTAAAAAACATCTCAATGACTGCCAAGACTTTTGGGAAAATATCTTGTGGACTGACGAGACAAAAGTTGAACTTTTTGGAAGGTGCGTGTCCCGTTACATCTGTCATAAAAGTAACACAGCATTTCATAAAAAGAACATCATACCAACAGTAAAATATGGTGGTGGTAGTGTGATGGTCTGGGGTTGTTTTGCTGCTTCAGGACCTGGAAGGCTTGCTGTGATAGATGGAAGCATGAATTCTAATGTCTACCAAAAAATCCTGAAGGAGAATGTCCGGCCATCTGTTCGTCAACTCAAGCTAAAGCGATCTTGGGTGCTGCAGCAGGACAATGACCCAAAACACACCAGCAAATCCACCTCTGAATGGCTGAAAAAAAAACAAAATGAAGACTTTGGAGTGGCCTAGTCAAAGTCCTGACCTGAATCCCATTGAGATGCTGTGGCATGACCTTAAGAAGGCGGTTCATGCTAGAAAACCCTCAAATAAAGCTGAATTACAACAATTCTGCAAAGATGAGTGGGCCAAAATTCCTCCAGAGCGATGTAAAAGACTTGTTGCAAGTTATTGCAAATGTTTGATTGCAGTTATTGCTGCTAAGGGTGGCCCAACCAGTTATTAGGTGCAGGGGCAATTACTTTTTCACACAGGGCTATGTGGGTTTGGATTTTTTTTCTCACTAAATGTCTGAGGACTAGACTAAGTTCTACTAACCACATATAGTCCACTATAGCCACAATAGTCCACCCTGCTGCTGATAAAGGCATGAACAAGTTTCTCCAAGTCCTGACTGGAAACAAAACATCTCCATCAAAACATTCTAATGACTACTGAAACTGAGGTCTTACACTAGAATCACCCCAAGATTTTGATCTTTATTGTTAGTTAATAAGTAAAATTAAAAGATTTTATTTTAAAGTAACTTTTAGGATCAGGATCGTCATGCTTCAGGGAAAGAGACAACACTTTCCGACACTCATTGAACTTTTATGTCTTTGTCGCTGATCATGTACGGTGTAAATGAGTACACATCACATACAGTATCTCACAGTAGCGTTTGGGGTTGTTATCGTGTTGGACTACTGCCCTGTAGCCACAGCCTCTAAAGGGAAGGGATCACGCTCTGCTTCAGTATAAAGTTGAATTCATGGTTCCCTCATTGAAATGTAGCTCCCCAGTGCCGGCAGCACTCATGCAGCTCCAGACCGTGACACAGTCACCACCACCATGCTTGATGGTAGGCAGGACATACTTGTCTTTGTACTCCTCACCTGGTTGAACATGCATATTTATCTCGGTCTCATCGGACCACAGGACATGGTTTCAGTAATTCATGTGTACAGATCAGTTTCAGAGTCATGGCAATCTTCATATAGCCTACGCCAGGCATGTCCAAAGTCCGGCCTGGGTGCCAAATGTCTCGCTCATAAAATCAATAATATGCGGCCCACCAGCACTGTTGACCAACAGTATAAAATACAAGAATACAAAAAATCTTTTTTGTATTTTAAATTTCACCAGAAGACCTGTAGCCGCACTCTCGTGTAAAGGTCAGAGAAGAAGGAAACAAATCTATAAAATTCCACTGTATTCATCAATTAAGGCAAAATAAAATAACATTTTATCGTTTTAATCTGCCCTCGTTTTGTTCTTCAGAATAAGATCAATGATAGTGTTGTTTTCCTATTCACAGGTTTTGGATTTAGAGGTTTACAGTTGCCATTTAATAGTATATAATAATATATAATGTTTCAAATTAACCTAGATATGTTTTCTTTAGTTTATATGACCTTAAAATATGAAAGACAAAGTAATTTTAGTAAAAACTTGTTTAGATGTATTTGTGTTATGTGTGAAAAAATAAAAAGTCTGCCATTTGCAAAAAAAATAATAAAATAATTAATTTGTTAATTTGCATTTAATTTTAATGTTCCAGGAATGTCAGACTGAATGGCCAGCCCCAACATAGTTTCACCTCACCAAATCTGGCCCTCTTTACAAAAAGTTTGGACACCCCTGGACACGCCATCTTTATGTAGAGTATTTTTGTATGTACTTTTTCAGATCCTCAGAGAGTTTGTTGCCATGAGGTACCATGTTGAACTTCCAGTGACCAGGATGAGAAGGTGATAACACCAAATTTAACACAGCTGCTCGCCATTTACACCTGAGACCTTGTGACAATGGGGAGAGAAAATGGATAATTGGGCCCTATTTGGACATTTTCACTTACTTTCACTTTTGTGAGTTATTCTGCAGCAAGATGTACACTCACTACTTTTACATAATGAAAAGATATAATAAAATATTTACAAAAAATGTGATGTGTGTACTCACTCCTGTCATGTACTGTACAAGGCTTGTAACCTTGACCTTTTAAACAACACTGAGCTACTACTCTCCAGATGTTGGAGTTGGTTGTTGCTGCCCATGGTGTTAGAATAGCCTTGATTTGAAAATCACATTACATATGGATACATATGCTTGCCTGGAAGTCAGAGCACTGGGTCAGCCATGATACAGGACAGAGGATTAAGGGCCTTGCTCAAGGGCCCACAAGTGGCGGCCTGGCAACAGCGGGGCTTCAACCCCAGACCTTCACAAACCCGCGCCTTAACAGCTGAGCTAACAACGTTGAGGATTTTTGTTGCATGCTTGGTGTTTACATTTAAATATTCATATTCAAAAGGTTATTTGCTACCTATAGAAATAAAATTTGAACGTTAATTTTGTTAGCATTCGGATAAAGCGGTAGCACATGAATGAATGAATGAATGAATGAATGAGCATGCAACACCAACGCTAACAAAATGAAAGTTCACATTTAATACAATTTCATTTTGTTGGCGCTGAATGCTATTGGGAAGTCTTGTTTAGGGCTGAAACTGAGTCACTAGGATTATCGGAATACATAAAAGCATCGCTGGAAATTATTATGTTTGCGCCATTTAGCTACACACGGAGCACTGTGTTTCCGCATGGACCACTATTACTGATCCACCAACCAAACGCTTGGAATGGTAAACTCGGTACTCGGTGACAGGTAAACACAGGAGATGCTATAGAATGGAAACTGGAATAAAATGGCGAAAACAGTGAGGGGCAAATACAAAATTCCAAAGTTGTGTTCACTTTAACTAAAACAAAAAAAACTTTTATATATTTGTATTCGCATTTTGATGGCAATTAAATGGATTTAGTTTGAAGAATTACACAGATATTCATTCATTAATTCATTCATCTTCTACCGCTATATCCGATCTTCCCTCGGGTCACGGGGAGCCTGTGCCTATCTCAGGCGTCTATGGGCATTAAGGCAGGATACACCCAGGATGGAATGCCAACCCATCGCAGGGCACACACACATATATTCATACACACATTCATACACTAGGGACAATTATCCAAGGTGCCAATAAACCTACCTTGCATGTTTTTGGAGCGAGGGAAACCGGAGAACCCGGAGAAAAACTCCTGAGGAACACATGCCACAACTCCACACACACATGGCCGAGACGGGAATCGAACCCCGGACCCTGGCGGTGTGAGGCGAACGTGCTAACCACTAAACCACCGTACCCCTTATAACACAGATATTCTCATATGCAATTTCAGCAATAAAAATGTTCATTTTTCTAAAAGGTAAACAAACAAATTATTTGGTCATTTTAAGAGATTGCGTATTGTATATTTTGTATTTGTATTGCGTATTGTATATTTTGTATTGCGCTTCAGAATTTGCACAGTACCATTTTTTGCCGTTTATTTGTACATACTCGTTAAAACATTCTAATTCATTCAAAGTATAAAGATAATTAGATAAATTTTTTAGCTTACATTTTTTACATTTTGTACTTTTTAGTATGTGAATAATGCTGGAAGATGTATCTGTCTGTCTGTGATGTTCAAGTGTCATTCAAAAGGCATAAATAAAAGAAGGGGGGAAAAAAAGTCGGAATTTTTAATTCATTGTTCACCACATTGTGCAAATTAGTTCTCATAGTCGTGAAACGTCTCTTGAGCGAGTGAGATGTACACACTTAACGCTCTCAGAACCCCAGGAGGGAGAACAGAAGAAAAAAAAAATCTGCTCTGTAAGCCCTCGCACTCAGGGATGAGTCACTGCTTTTCGTCTCTCTGATTCTAGACGGCTGTTGTTTGTAAAGCGGAGAGAATTAAAGCGATTTACAGACGGGACCAAAAGAGCCGGGAGGTAGAGCGGCGGGGATAAATGCTAGCGCTAAACCCACACTGTTCACTGCTCAGAGGATAAAGGAGACATTCCAGAGGATAAAGATACGCTGCATTATATATTATATATATATATATATATATATATATATATATATATATATATATATATATATATATAAACTTTCCCTTACAATGAATATCATAGACTGTATCAATTACCAGTGGTCGGGAACCTGTGGCTCAACCCTGTGGCAAAATGATGTCGCTCTCCTGCTTCACCCCTAGATAGATAGATAGATAGATAGATAGATAGATAGATAGATAGATAGATAGATAGATAGATAGATAGATAGATAGATAGATAGATAGATAGATAGATAGATAGATAGATAGATAGATAGATAGATAGATAGATAGATAGATAGATAGATAGATAGATAGATAGATAGATAGATAGATAGATAGATAGAGATAGATAGACAAACAATTCAGAGGAACATCAAGAGTCTTGAGTGAAAAAGACAAAAATGAGTGAAAAGAAACATATGCTTTTATTGCAAGTTGCCTCTTTTAAAAAATGTACTGTTAAAAGACATTTTATTTATTAATTTTTATGTTGTATTTAGGCCTAAATAAAACTGTTATTAAATAACGTTATTTTTTCTTTTTATAAAAGTAAAATACTATTTTCACAAATGATCTATGAAACACGCATACGCTGAAATTAAAACAGTGCTTAGTTATACACTCATGCACTTAACATGAGCGTAATTTGTATTATTTGATCAAAACATGTAAAAAATTTTTATATAATAGAAAAAAGATTAGTTTATTTTAAATAATGTTTTTTCCACTTAAAAAAGAATGTATTAAGCAGAATTTTAAAATGTTGAAGGTTTTGTTATTGAAAACCTGTATATTTTTATAGCAGTAATATATATATATATATATATATATATATATATATATATATATATATATAATTTTTTTTTTCTCAATAGCTCTTTTTTTAAAAATGATAAAAAAATAAATGTGTATTTTTTTCAACAATAAAAAAAACACATTTTTTCTAATAAAAGAAAAAAGAAAAATAATTGCAGGTTTATGGAAAAGCAGTGTAAAAAAAAGAAAAGAGTGCAACCTGTGAATTTCCCTCAGGGATAAATAAAGCGATCTACCTACCTGTATATCTAAGCAAACTTTATTACGAAGACAAAAGAAGCGTAATGGTGGAAGCGCCATCTACTCACATCCACTCACTTTATTACCCAAAATACATAATCTTGTCCTCCTTTTCTAATCCTCTGGTAGAGAACTCCAAGCACACATCAAACTCGGCAGTATAATTACGTCCTCATCTACTTAAATCCTTATAATCTCATTTTATAATCTCACAGAGGTCTCCGGAGCTCCGGGGTTTCAGACTTGAGATGCGGCAAAAGCTCTTAAAACTGCGCAACAACATTTCCATGTCAATTATCGATGTTATAAACAGTATTTATGGAAATCCTTCTAAGAGCACGTATGCTAGCACAGCTGGGAGTGTAATTAGGAGATGAAGGGAAACTAAAATATTAAATGGCTCGTTTTTCAGCACATTTACTCATTACATTAACTTTCCAAAAAGTCCAAAATCTTAACACTGTATCGACAAAAGGACATCTCAAATGAATGTATGTATATATATATACATGTGTGTGTGTGTGTGTGTGTGTGTGTGTGTGTGTGTGTGTGTTGGGCCACACATTCATTTGAGTTTATATACGATATATAAAAAACATATATCTTATATTTATTTCAGTTTTTTTCCCACTTTAACCCATATAAAGCCATATATATATATATAACCCATATAACCCATATATACACACACACACACACATATATATATATATATATCTATATATATATGTGCGTGTGTGTGTGTATATATTTATATATATACATATATACAAAGATGGTTGATAGTCAAAGATAACATGAGGAAACACAAAATACAGTTTTTAAAATGAAGGTTTTTATTATTAAGGGAAAACAAAATCTACACTACACTGTGAATGTGTTTGCTCCCTATACTTAATAACTGGTTGGGCCGTCCTTCGCAGCAACAACTGCAATCAAGCATTGCGATAATTTACAGTGCTGTGGAGGAATTTTGGTCCACTCATCTTTGCAGAATTGTTGTATTTCAGCCACAGTGGATGGTTTTCAAGCATAAACCCCCTTTTTAAGGTCATGCCTCAGCATCTCATTAGGATTCGGGTCAGGACTTTGACAAGGCAACTCCAAAGTCTTCATTTTGTTTTTCCTTCGGCCATTCAGAAGTGGACTTGTTGGTGTGTTTTGGATCATTGTCCTGCTGTGCAACCCAAGTTCGCTTCGGCTTGAGGTCACGAACAGATGCCTGGATATTTCTCCTTCAGGACTTTTTGGTAGAGAGGAGAATTCATGGTTCCATTTCCACAGCAAGCAACAAAACAGCCCCAGACCATCACACTACCACCACCACCACCACCACCACCGCCACCATATTTTACTGTTGGTACGATGTTCTTTTTCTGCAATGCAGTGTTACTTTAATATTCCAAAAATTTCAACTTTTGTATTATCAGTATTTTCACATAGTATTTTCTGGCAAAACTGAGATGAGCATTTTGCAGTGGTTTTCCTCTGAGCTCGGAGGCAAGTGAGGCCTGCACTTGTTGTGGGGTCGTCTCTGGTAATTTCGGTTGGCCGGAAATTTCTACAATGTTCCATGTTTTCATTATTTATGGATAACAGCTCTTACTGTAGTTCTCTGGATTCCCAAAGCTTTAAAAATGGCTTTATAACCTTTTCCAGACTGATAGATCATAATTACTTTCTTATTTTTTCCTCATTTGTTTCTGGATTTCTTTGGATCTTGGCATGATTTCTAGCTTTTGAGGATCTTTTGGTCTACTTCACTTTGTCAGGCAGGTCCTATTTAAGTGTTTTCTTCACTGGGTGTGGCTCGAGGAAGTTAACTTGGGTGTGATAAACCACAGTTATGTTTTAACAAAGGGGTGGGGAGGGCGGGTTATTTTTCCTTATAAATAAAAACCTTCAATTTAAAAACCATTTTGTGTTTAATCTTTGACTAATACTTGAATTAGTTTGATGAGCTGAAACATTAAAGTGTGAATTCATAGGAAATTCACTCCACTGTATATAATCTGTGCATGAGCATCTCAATTATAGTGTGTAAACACTACCTTCAATCAACAGCTTTTGAATCCTTTGAACGTCTTTTTTTTGTTTATTACACTTTAATGATGATAATCACAAGCCACTGAGCGCTTTACTGAAAAAAGACACGATCGGATCGTAAAGCCATTAAGCCTGGAGATTAATTACAGGTACACAGTGTTATAGAGCATTAATCAGAGTGATACGGGAGAGCCTTTTTTTTCCAGCCTAGTACATTTACATTTTTATAACCCATTTGATCACGAAAGTCATACACAACAACTGGAATAAAGCACGTGGGAAATTCTGCTTGAAGGCCAATTCATTAAGATGGTCACTAAGTTACGATGGTTTAACTTGTGAGTTTTCGATTTTATGATAACGATACTGTAAAATTGTAAAAATATAAGTTACGGGCAAACATATGCTCTGCCCACCACTCGCAAATTGTCATTCACGATCCCATATCGGCCACATACATATAGAATATAATGTACAGTTTTTGACAGTACAGTACTGTAAATTGCTCTGATTTGCTAAACTATGTAAACTATTTTGTTAAATCATTAACAGATTACAGTACACTACCTCTTACTGCCCCTTTTGCACATCCCACCACTGCTAACTAGTTGCATGTAACGGCGTTACATGATTCATGTACAAAATCAGTGTAACAGTAATTCGTTACAGTTACTGAGGAAAAAAAGACGTGTGTTTAAATTGCAGTTAATTTGGGAAATGTTTAAGATTACAAATCCCCTTTTTCCGAGGGTTTGAAATGTTTGTTTTTCCTTAGAATGTTAATTTACATAAGTGCCAACTAGTGGACAAATGAAAGTAATCAAAAAGCAATCAAATGTAATCAGTTACTATACTTTTATGAAGTATAAAAGGACTATTGTACTTATTACATTTTGAATATGGTCATTTGTAATCTGTAACCTATTTTATTATATATATATATATATATATATATATATATATATATATATATATATATAGTATATATATATATATAAATATATAGATGCTTAGATAGATTCCCTTATCCCTTACAATTTAGTGAATGAGGGTTAAGGGTCTTACTCAATGGCCCACTAGTGGCATTTTGGGTGGTAGTGGTGGGATTTGAACCTGCGTTGCTTTAACTACTGAGCTCCCACCTCCCTATGTGCCCTGAACTGCCTCATGTTGTCTGTTCTACACTGCTTTGTTTTTGTACTAGGCTACACGATGCACTTTATGTGGCGAGTCCAGTCCTCAGCTCTGTGTTGTATGTTGTGAATATGTTGTTTTATGTCTTATTTCACTGTGTACTGTGTCAGCTATATATACACTTGAAATGACAATCAAAACCTCTTGTCTTGACTGACCACCATTCCTTAAGACTCCTGGGTAGGCTAAGCCAAGCTGCTTTAGGACAAATTGTTAAAGGCGTTTTGTTGAAAGTGCCATACCTCGGGTGTTAGTGCATTGTTGTCTGACGTTTGGCTGGACAGCAGGACGTGTGTAAAACCTTCTTCCTTCCTCACTACGATGTCCCTGAACCTGTAGTTCGCCTCGCTCTGTCGGACGTTGTACCTCAGCCTTTTGTCGAAAATGTAGCCTTTGTCCTCGGCCAGCTTCCTCTTGGCTGAACTGTGCAAATGAGCATCTCCGTTCGGGAGCGGCGAACCTGCACGTGTATGATGAAGAGTATCAGCAAATCCGGCATGATAAAACCGAAGGAATAACACTTTTCTTTCTAAAATAAATCCATGGATTTTTAAACGCAACATTGGGAGCACTGTGAGACTAAACTGGATTTTATTCTCCATTTAATATACCTGCAGTGTGCTTTTCGCTCATTCAAATAAACCCTAGGAGCTGTGATGGGACGGACACGCAAGACGTTTCTCTGTCGCGCCGTCAATGGATCTAGCAGAGCTGATGAAATCCTTCACGCGAGTTACTAAAACACTCGCAGGGATTTGAAATCCAGTCACCTTAACTTACTTCAACAAGGCAATTTCTACTTAAAGAAAGACAAACGAAGAAGCACATCAATGGACTGTGTCTGGATTTGGCTGCATGCTTTTACTAAGAGGGATAACAGCAAAGGAGAACAACGGCGGCTGAAATAAAAAGCATCACTTATCTGTACGAACCTCAGGTTACACATAGATGCTGCTAGCACAGCTCGAAGCGACATCATACTTTTACGGATTACGGATTAATGAACCTTTTAAAAATGGATGCTGTATTTAATTTCAAAAAACCCTACATAAAATAGTAGTAAAATGTATTGAAGAAAACAAAATCATTCATTCATTCATCTTCTACAGCTTTATCCGACTTATCAACCTACCGTGCATGTTTTTGGACTGGCAGAGGAAACCGTAGAAAAACCCCCCGGAGGCACATGTAAAGTCGAACCCCCAACCCTGGAGGTGTGAGGCGAACGTGCTAACCACGAGGCCACTATGCCCCAAAACAAATTAATTAATTAATTAATTCATCTTCAGCTATATCTGATCTTTCCTCAGGTCACAGGGAACCTGTGCCTATCTCAGGCATCTATGAGCATTAAGGCAGGATACACCCTGGATGGAATGCCAACCCATCGCAGGGCACACACACACTCACATTCACACTCACATTCAAACACGAGGGACAGTTTTCTAAGGTGCCAATCAACCTACCGTGCATGTTTTTAAACCGGGGGAAGCCGGAGAACCAGGAGAAAAACCCCTTACTAGTTAGGGCATTCGCCTCACACCTCCAGGGTTGGGGGTTCGATTCGCACCTCTACCATGTGTGTGTGGAGTTTGCATATTCTCCTCGTGCCTCATGCACTGTAGGTTGATTGGCAGCTTGGAAAACTTGTCCCTAGTGTGTGAATGTCAGTGTGTGTGCACCCTGTGATGGGTTGGCATTCCATCCAGGGTGTATCCTTGATGCCCGAAGACGTTTGAGACAGGCACAGGCTCCCCAAAAGAGAAGTCGGATAAAGCAGTAGAGGATCCGCTACTAAAAATCCTCTTAATAATATTTTAAGCTGACTATATCTTAAGTTTGCCAACCAACGTTGATTTATTCATTGATAGACTCTTGGATGGGGATAAATATGGAAACTATTGGTGCTGGGTAATTGGCAAAACCGGTAATTCGCTCAACCTCTACCTCAAGCCCTTTTCTGGATTCTTTGGAAGTACCATTCAGTTTGTATTGCTATCGCATTGGAGCTTTTGGATTTAAGCCATACCTTTAAAATAAAAATCGATTTGGTTTGCCGTTGTGAGGATTCAGAGCCGTGGGATTGCATCCAGGCAGGAGTAAACAGCTACAGGGGATATATTGACCGCTTGCTCATTTTACACCTCATGCCTGAAGGCACGGTTAACTGGCTCGGCACACCTCCCGCCCCAGCATTCCTGTACAACCTTGCATTGTTGAAGCTGCATAAGAGAATTTGCCACTCGGAAACCCCTGGGCTGCTGGATAACTGGGAAAGAAATATAGATAAGCGCCAAGGATGTCTCTTACACCGTCCCATCTGTTGGACATGCAAGGGTAGCTTTATCACACCGTGGTGATTACGATCCTGCTCGAGGGGAAGGGATCAGACGGCTGCATTTTAAGGAGGAGAAATGTTGTTCTCGGCCAAATTTTCTGAACAAGCTGCCTCACTATTTAAAGCCGTAATGAACCATCTGGTGAGCATTCACTCCACCCGAATACCCGTAAGTCTTCAGGGAACGTCTAGATTGCAGTTAGCTTCCCTTTGATACTTGACCAGCAGTGGCATGATTTAAGTCTCCAGGCTGATGATCAGGAGGTTGTGAAATCAAGCCCTCGCATTACCAATCTTATACAAGGCCCTTGGCTGTAATGTTTGTCTTTTGCTGGAACATTTATTTCTATAGAAATATACTTATATGTATGTGTTGTTTCTGAAGGACGGCAGCAAGCCAGTGAAGCCTTCCAGGTCTAGGGGGCAGGACAGATGCTGGATCTATAAGATTCTCCAAGAAGAAGTCTTTGGCAAGACGCAGCGATTATCCTCCGAACGAAACAAAAAAACAACCGCTTTCAGGAGAGCTTAAAGGTAAAAACAAAGTCGGACTAAAGGAAAAGTGACTCACTCTTGGCTGAGATTCTCAGAGTAGTCACATCTACTGGGGGCTGTCTAATGTCATCTTCAAAAGCCTGGTGTGGGCGTTGGGTTTTAGTTTCAGCCAAACAGAAGCAACATATTGGCGCAAGTTCCACTTCTCAACATGGAATGTGGCAGGAAACCTTGTGCGCCCAATGCTGAGTTAGCAGTTTAGGTTTCACTTATTTGTACTACTTTCTATTCTTCATTTGCATCCTGGGAAAAAAAGAAGATTCATTCTGGTCCCCACCATCTTTCTACCACTTCATTCTTTTCTTTCCTATCGTAAAACCATGTTATGGCTTTTCCAGTATCACTTATTGAAATGCATACAAGACTGATTTTTTTGTGTACAGAAAAATATCAAGAATTTACAGGCAAAGTATAATATAATTAATATATAATATATATTATAATAACTGCCACTTCTTCTACGAAGATGTTTCACTAGACCTTTGAGAATGATTGTAGAAATTCATTTGTTGAATGAGGAGACCTAGGGACTGTGTTCCAGTTAGTGCTGGGCGATACAACCTATATAATTGAATCACTGATTTTTGATTTTCGATACAGTGGAGAAAATGTGTCTGCTATTTTTAACCTGTTTTTAGCCTGTGTTTTGGGGTTTGCCGCTGTCAGGTTTATGCCACAGCGCTGACACACAATTCAACAATGTGATGCTGTTTAAGGTTGTGGAATAAATAGTCGTTCTGCTTCCTTTGGTTGCCACAAACTACACATATTTTACAGCGAGGCTTGTTGAACGTCTAAAGTAGAGACCTGCAGCAGTACCACAAAGCAAATAAATTCCACGCGGGACAAGATTGTGATAGGTGATCGCAAGTGTCTCGCCAGAAACAATGCAATCTCATTTCTGAAACTCGCTCTACTTCGCCCTTTTTATGAAAAAAAAAAAGGAAGATCCGGCTCAAAGGTCGCTGCTTTGACACCACTGTAGAAATTAGTCAGAAATTGCATGTGGTGCTTGGCCATGCTTCGATAGAAAGACTTGCAGGACGGGTTCCAGAAGAACACTGGGAGCTCGGAATTGCTGTGCAAGGGGATTATATAGGGGAACTATAGCTTTAGTTGCCACAAACTTTAGACAAATTTTACATCGGGCTTTGGCTTGTTGAACGTCTGAAGTAGAGATGCAAATGAGTGTGGCATGGGATAAGATTTGATGGGTGAACGCATGTGCAGGTGGGAATATATTCATGTGTGTGGGGGTTGCGGGTGAATACAATTATTCGCAGGACTCCCGTCCTGATTATATATATATATATATATATATATATATATATATATATATATATATATATATATATATATATATATATATATATATATATATATATATATATATATATATATATATAATTCGGAGTCTAAACCAGTAAACACCCAGCCCCGGGACTTTCTTTTCTCTTCTGCACAAAGTTGACTTTACACTGGGGAATATCACCGTTGCACTGGACAAACACTTGCACAATGCTCACTTTAAAACAAGGACAAACAAGAACATATGCACAAGTGCACATATGCACTTCAACACTGCCGTACCTGTCACACATACCATCCATTATACTTTTAACTTTTAATTCTTACTTCATTCCTTTTCTTTTATAGCCCACTATTTTTATTTTATTAATGTTTTTCCATGTATTTACTATAAATGTCTTTCTTTTATGTTTACATGGTGGATGGTTGTAAGAAGCATTTCACTGAATGTTGGACAATATGTGTATGTGTCTGTGACGAATAAAATTTGAATTTGGTGGGACAAAACTTCTGAAAAAATCGGATCTATTTCTGCGGGAGCAAACCCAAAGCATTTCCATACGACTGATGAAACAGCGCCCTTCTTGGAATCGAGCTCTTTGTATTCGTCAGTGCCGCGCCGCCATGTTGTATTACGCATTTCGGGGTGGGAGGCGGAGAACTATGGAACCTCGCTGTGCCAAACCGAGGTGAAATTGTAAAATCATCAGAATTGTGCTCAGTAGGGTTTAGTTAAGCTCTCTATACCAGGCCACCCAGGACTACAAACTATATTAATGCACAGGGGCATCAACCACAGGTTTTGGCCCCCCCAGGGTGAAAAGGAAAAAAGTAATGCTACCGCATTCCAAAAAACCCATTACAACAGTGTGAACCACACATTGCTGGAAAAAATAAAAATGGAAAAAAAAATACGTGTGTCCCAATACTACTGTCTATACAGTGTAGCTCAATGGCTAAGATATTACGCCTATATGGACTTTATCTACAGAAGCTTGTCCTCAGACTTGAGACGACAAAACACATCTCCCTTTGATCTCCTTTTAAATCCCTACTGAAACACTGTGTAACAGCAGATGATGTAAGGATGAGAAACAGCCAGAGACGTAGGCACCTTATGCAACGAGATCTGGATCGACATCAGGGAAAATAGTGCATCAGACAAGGATATGGGATCAAATCCATTTAGGTATACATCGTTTACATTTACATCCAGATACGAGATGATATAGAGGCTAGTTTCGGCAGCACGCGGAGCACCGACCTTCATTAGTCACTGTGCCAAAATACATCAACATAGAGCTTTTTGGTGAAGCACATCATTCTACTGTTTACCGAATACGGAATGAGGCCTACAAAGAAAAGAACACAGTACCTACGATTTAAATATGGTGGAGGTTCAAAGATGTCTTGGGGTTGTTTTGTGGCACTGGGTGCCTTGACTGTGTACAAGTCATCGTGAAATCTGAGGATAACAATGGATTTTGGGTTGCAATGTAGGGCCCAGTATCCAGCAGGACAATGACACCAAAATGCACCCAGAAATGGATGGGAACAAAGCACTGCAGAGTTCTTAAGTGGCCAGCAATGAGTCCACGTCTAAATCCCATTGAACCCCATGTGCAGAGATCTAAAAAAATTGCTGTTGGGAAAAGGTGCCCGTCCAATATGAGAGACCGGGAACAGTTTGCAAAGGAAGAGAGGTCCAAAATTCCGGGTGAGAGGTGTGAGAAGCTTATTGATGGTAATAGGAAGTGACTGATTTCAGTTATTGTTTTTTCCAAAGGATGTGCTTTGCGTGTTAAGCGTGCCAGTCCATTTTTGTGTGACATTATGCCAAATTTCCTTTTTTTTTGGTTTTGTTCCAATACACACAAAGGGATTAAACATATGTATAGTTAATGCACAGCACGTGTTAATGCCATACTTTTCTTTGAGAAATACTTCATTTTCTGGAAAAAAAAGTCAGCAATCTTGGCCATGACTGTGCAACCGGTGCATTTCTGACCACGAGTTTCTCGCCAGAAACAATACGGTCTCATTTCCGCGACTCCCCATGACTTTACCCTCTTTACGAATAGATGAAGATCCGGCTCAAAGGTTTCTGTTTGGACACCATTGCAGAAATCAGTCACAAATTGCATGTGGTGCTTGGCCATGCTTCGATAAAAAGACTTCCAGGACAAGATCCAGAAGAACACCGGGAGCGCGGAATTGCTGTGCAAGGGGGTTATTTTGAAGGTGATGGGAATAAAGTGCTTTCTTGGAAAAAGAGTTCAAAACTTATGGTTATACAAGAGAGGAATTAAGGGTTAAAGGCCTCGTTCAATAACAGCTTAGTGGTCCTGGGATTTGCACCTGTGACTTTCTGATCAAAATTCCAACGTCAAAAGCTACCACAGGAATGCTCCAGGTCTATTGAAATACACGATCTCTGGTCCATCATCCAGCCACATGTGGTTCTTCTCCAAACTGTTACCACAAATTTGAAGGCACACTGCTGTACATGTTGTCTTTTGGAAGCTGTGGCATGAAATGTTGTCGGAGTGGAAGGTCTCCTGCGCTGTAAAGCTTGGAGGTCACACATATCTCCGCAACATCTTGTGGAACATCTGGGGACTGCAAATCCAATTCTTTCCCTCTGTGAAGCTGTTTCCAGATGTAAATATGGATGTAAATTTTGACCTTTCAATACGAGTGGCCTTTAGACAGCTTGTAGGAAATCTGCAGGACGTCCGGATTGTATCTGAAAAGAACTAGGCTACCCTTAATAATAATAATAATAATAATAATAATAATAATAATAATAATAATGAATACATTTTATTTATAGGCGCCTTTCTCAACACACAAGGCCACGAAGAAAACAAACAAACAAACAAACAAACAAACCAAAAAAAACCCAAACAATAAGACATATTGTAAACAAGCTAACAAACATGATACTGGGTGCAAATATATGTTGTTGAGTCGAGATTTGAGTCTATATTTAAAGATAGACAGAGAGTCAATGTTCCAAATGTCTGGGGGTAAAGACTTTCAGAGCCGGGGAGCAGAGAAACAGAATGCCCAGTTGACCATGGTGAAGAGCGGATGGAACAGAGAGAAAGGAGGGAGGTGGTAACCCGGTGGTTAAGGTGTTGGACTCTGGATCACGGGTTCAAACCCCACCACCATCAAGCTTCCACTAGTGGGCCCTTGAGCAAGGCCCTTAACTCTCAATTGCTCAGTTGTAAGTCGCTCTGGAAAAGCAAATGTAAATGTAAAAGAAGAGGCAGAGGGGGTAGTTCAGTGGTTTTTAGGGGCTGGGCTACTGATTGGAAGGTCGGGGGTTCCAAACAAGCTAGATTATGCGAAAAAGGGAAAAATTTCCCTCACAGGATCAGTAAAGTATGTGAAAAATAAAGAAATGAACAAAAAAATATGGAGAAGATCAGACAAGTAAGATTGTGAATAACCTCAACAGTTAAAAGCTTGAAACATGACCGGGTTTTACACCAGCTGAAGCTTATGAACGGATTTGTGAGAGACACCAAAAAGAAGGGAGGTATAATAATCAATATTGGCAGGAACAAGACTGTGAATAAGAATAGCGGTAGCATGCTGAGTTGAGGGAAGGACGAAGACGGTTGATGTTACGCAGATGGATATACGCAGACCGGTTATTAATATGGGAAAGGATAGGAAAGGACTGTCTAGGAAGACACCCAAACTCTTGAGGGGGAAACAACACTTAATTAAAATGGAATCAGTTTTATTATTATTTAATTTGAGGAAGGTAAAAGAGAACCAGTGAAGAGCAGAGGAAGAAATTAGGGTAGCATTTGGTTTGTTGGCGTAATAGAGTTGGATGTCATCTGTGTAACAGTGTAAAAGGATACCGTATTTATGAAAGATAATGCATAGAGGAAGAACGTAAATGACAAAAAAGAAGCGGTCCAAGTACAGAACCCTGGGGGACGCCGGTGTTAAGAACTGGAAATAACAGATTGCAATTTGATGAACTAATTGCGCCCGGATAGATAGGAGTTAAACCAGTCCAGGGGTGTGTTAGAATGTCAGCAAGAATTGGGCTTGGATTATTGAAATTACTACGATCAACAACAGATTTTTTTTCCCCAAAATTTGAGTAATAGTATCAGTTTTAATAGGCATAGGAACAATTACTGTGGTAACAGAAGAGCAGATTATACAAAGATATTGATGAACATTGAAAGAAGTAAATGATCAGTTAGAGAAGTGCTTCTCAGTTATTTTCTCTTACGGCCCACTAGGAAAAGGTTACTCCATATATGGATAACTGGCAAAATTTTAACACACAGTAAACAATCCGGTCATTCCTAACCTCCCAATCCGAGCACTACCTACTCATCGTGATATTTTTGCTTCATATTACTATCTGCGCATACTCCGACAATGAGAGTGCCACTGGGTGTGCAATTACACTTTATTCTAGTACGTCAAAAAAAGTATATTTCGGCGCCCCCCGGCTTCGCACCCCACTATTTGTGAATCCCTGAGTTAGAGGAAGAACATCCGAGGTACAAACTGAAAGGGTGAGACCAGAGCAGCAAATTAAATGCAAAATGTGTCCCTAAAAATGAGTAGGAAAGTCGATAAGCTTCTGGAGAACAAAATTCTCTAGACAGGAAGCTTTGTCTCTAGTATGAATAGAAGAACCGTTATTCGTCACATTACAGCACAGTGAAATTGTTTCTTCGCATATCCCAGCTTCTTTGGAAGGGGGTCAGACATGATACGGTGCCCATGGAGCAAAGAGGGTTAATGTTGTTTGGTTTGGGGGGGAGGCGATAAAACTCTGCAATGATGGTGGGAGTGGGTTCAGGGAGTTCACAAACACAGTCGATTCAAATGAGTCACAAGCAGGAGCGAACACGGGCGAAACTTTTCACTTTTCAGGATAAATAATCGCCAGACCACCTCCGCGACCAAACTCGCAAGGTTACTGATGTAAACGAACCCAGGAGGCGTTGACTCAGTTGAGGGGGCAGAAAAGTCACTAGGTTGTTGGTCAGTAGATGTTTATTATCACATTTGACATTGGCGTTAGCCGACCGAGCTAGTCTAGCTACCACGCTACGATCAACTTCCCGGCCAGAGTGAAAGACGTCGCCCGGATCGATTCGATTCCCGTAGAGTTGTCGGAATAAAAACTCAGACTATTTAAAACGAGGCAGGTGAGTAATGGAGCAATCCTGTCGCAGGTTTGTAGGAACAGGAAAATCCAAACGAGGGCATACCAGAAATAAATCCAGCCAACCCACATTGTAGACGAAAACTCAACATTGTAGATTAAGCCACACGTTGAAACAAACGAATTGCCGTACACTCATCCAGAAGCTTCTGGATGAGGCAACGTTTGGATTTCCGGTCAAGAGCACTGTTCATGGGGGAGAACCGACAGCACCCACATGAACATACAGCAGATCATTAAACACTTTCTGGTTTGAGACGGTTGTTGTGGTCAAAAATCTTAAAATCGTAAAAGCTATGCCTTTGGTTGCCACCAGGGGTCTGTGTATCAGAGAAACCTTGATTTCAGATTATGATTTTGCTCGGCCTCACAATCCCATCCTATTAATCTCAAAGTTTCTTTTTTTTCGAATTCCTCGCACGTCTCTTTGTATTACAAGCTCTGTTTAACTCCTGTATATTTATCTCTCGTTTCTGATTCGACCGTCAAATCCAAGCGCCTGCTCAAACTGTACCACTCATTACAGGGGAAGCATTCATCTTTCTTCTTGTCAAATCTATTCATCCGTCTACCGTTCCTGTCCTCTCTCTCTCTCTCTCTCTCTCTCTCTCTCCCTCTCCTCTCTCTATCTCTCTCTGTGTTTGTGTATGTCACAACAATCTAATTAAAGTGTCAGTCGATTGTATCGTATCTCCAACAGGCAGCGCAAATCGGTGGTGAAAAATGGCTTAAGAAACCAACAGGAAAGGTCGTTGCTCTAAAGTATAAGCAAAAGTGGCACAACAAAATAAATGTCTCTAGTTGGGTACAGAAATAGCACCCAAGAGCGAGATAATACATTTGATGAATATATATATATATATATATATATATATATATATATATATATATATATATATATATATATATATATATATTTAGAGAGAGAGAGAGACTATAACATTACATCATCTTAAATGTAATTAGTTAGTCTAATTAAGTAGCTTGTTCATGTTTGTGTACTTAATACATAATACAAAAGTATTTACATTTGGGGACACTTGAACTTCACTATATTTCAGGGAGGCGGAGCTTAGTGGTTAATTTATAGGTCTTTGGATGGAAATGCATTGAGCGCAAATCCCAGTCACGCCAAGTTGCCACTCATGGGCCCATGAGAAAGGCTCTTAACCCCAAAGTCGTAAACATAAATTTAAGTTGCTATATATAAGGTTGATCTGCTAAAATGAAATAAATTCTTGACTCGACTACATTTCAAAATCAGTCATCTTATTTTCAAACACGCAGCAATCCACCAATCAGGGACGAGCGCTCTCCGCTTAGATCTTGTTCCTGTTTTTGATTGGTGGTATCTCCTGATCACCATCCTATAACTCAACAGCAAGCAGAACATTGTCAGAAATATAAAGGATAGAAGAAACTCCCGACTCAAACTTGTAATCTATGGTTATATGGCTGAAGAATTAAGGATAAAGGGCCTTGCCCAAGGACCCAGCAGTAACAGCTTCCTGGTGCTGGGATTTGAACCAATCAGAAGGCTTCGTTTTTAGATCGTAGTGGGATCAGAGCTACCGAAAAGCACCATCCCACATCCCAGGTTCACCATGCAGACAAAAGTATTCAGACACCTGTCTTTTCTACAGAATTTGTGGTTCTTTGCTAGGACATCTTTGGATGAATTTGTATAAAATGTCGAACAAAGAGTCACGAACCTGTTACACCAGGCACAAAACTAGCTTTTTAAAAAAAATATATATACTTTATTGAGCCCATGCAAAAGCAAATTGTTTGGAAGCTTGTTTGGAAACTCGGGTTAGAGCGCAGGGTCAGCCCTGATACAGCGCCCCATGAACCAAGGAAGGTTAAGTGCCTTGCTCAAGGACCCAAGAGTGGCAGCTTGGCCAGGCTCGATACCGAGGCTCAAACCCCCGACCTTCCTATCGCCTCCCCAACAAGAAGACCTTCTGTTAAACAGCTATAAACCCTATTGACCAGCTTTGAGATGAAAATTAACTGTGACTGCACCCCAGGCCTTGATCATTAAAAATCGCCCTCAAGGACAAAATCTACCGGAAAGGAACAAAACACAGTTAGCACTAACGGCTAATGGGGGACAAATGGCCACTTGTCCACAAAGTCTTCTACATATTAAATATTAAAATGACAAGTTCTGGAATGCACACTGGGCTTCTAATTAAGCGGAAGTAACAGCGAGGTGTGATCTGCATTGACGATGGCGTCTCTGAGACGCCCCACAGTGGTGAAGGTGACATTCATAAGAAGATAAAAACCTGACCCGGTGCCTTGGAAAATGTCACACAACAATTTGCATCACAAGCAACAAAAATTACTCGGACATTTTTTTCCCCTTCTCAAGGCTCGAAATGCCAGCGGAGCTTTATCCGGTTGCACATGCCAGCTGATTTATGAGGATCCTCTACTGACACGGCGAGCTGTGATGCCTTTTAGAAAACACAATATATATATAGAGTATATATAGAATACAGTGTATATATAGAGGTAGGGTTTTTTTTAATCACTCAGAAATGCATCTCGCTAATGATAAATCCACATTCCAACTTTAATACGTCCATTTTCCATGTGATAGTGTATATATTAATGATTATTTCTGATTAATCAAAAGATCTACACTGTATGAGCAAATGTTTGCGGATGCCGGACCATCTGGCATCCTGCTTTTTGAAAATCCCATTCCATATTTGCTGCTTAGTAATAATAATCTCCACTCTTTTCGAATATGATGCTCCAATACATTTGTGCTCATTCATAGAAGGAAACGTTTGGTTGTCCTGAAAAGTTCACGCTGTGCTCAAGACCCCTGTCAGAAGATATATTTTGGGTATACTCTACTAATATGTCTGATAAAAAAAGGGATATTTGAAATACCAGTATATATATTATATATATTATATATATATATATATATATATATATATATATATATATATATATATATATATATACATAAACATACTCAAACGCTCCCCATTTGTTTGTAAAGTTGTTTACTGACGTAAGCTGTTGACTCAACGTTCGTAAAAGCTCTGTGATTAGATGCGACAAAACTTTTAGAATTTTAGGGGGAAAAAAAAAAAAGTAGTTCAGTATTACGATATAAAATTCCGATATATATAGATATATATATATATATATATATATATATATATATATATATATATATATATATATACACAGGTGTAAAAAAAAATGCCAAAATGCTGTAAACAAAGAATGCTTTCAAAAATGGAAGTGTTAATTATTTACTTTCATCAATTAACAGTGAAATGCAGTGAGAAATGTTAGTCAAATCAATATTTGGTGTGAACACAACTTTACCTTCTAAACAGCAGTAATACTTCTAGGTACACTTACACACAGTGTTTATGAAGGAAGTCGGCTGGTAGGTTGTTCCATCTTGGAGGATTAAACACAGCTCTTCTGTGGATGTCGACGTTCTCACACATCCTTCTGTCTCTTCATGTAATCCCACACACACACTCCATGATGTTGAGATCAGGGGCTCTGTGGGGGGTCGTGCATCACTTTCCTCACTTCCCTCTACTTCTAGTTCTTTATAAGGTACTCACACACCAAATATTGATTTGATTTAGATTTTTCTTTTATTCGCTCACATTGCATTTTGTAAATTGACAATGAAAAATAATCATAATTGATATTGCTTAAAGCATTCTTTCACACCTGCCTAAAACCTTTGCACAGTACTGTATATATATATATATATATATATATATAATATATATATATATATATATATTAGTTACATGTGACAGCTGAAGACTCATTAAGATAAATCCATGAAGTGACTCATTTAACCTCGTTCTACGAACATCCCTTACCAAAATCATCTCTGTGTACAGCAGCTCCACTCATCTCCACCTCTCCCATCATCCTCTGTGCACGGCCGCTTGGGACGCCCGGGGTCCTACCAGTAGTCCTGTAATGCACGCCGTCCGTTTCTCCGTTCTGAATTCCATTCGTCGGACGTCTGATCGGAGGAACAAACTGAAGCCCAGAGTTCATTCGTTTATAAATCACCGGTTTGCTTATTTTATCCCCCGAAATTTTCCCTGCACTCAATTTCCTCGGCCTATGTGGGACGCCTGGTCCCGGTGCTCCGGCTCCTCCTCGTCCTCCTCCTCCGCTAGTCCTTTTCTTTTTCCGTGTTTCCCCTCGGGATCTGGAGGTGTCTCGGACCTTGGTTTGCACGCCTGCTTTGGTGGATTTGGAGCGGCGGTCCTGCAGGCGAAGGCTGTTGAACTGGTCGATGAACTCCTCGCAGTGCAGCAGGTGGTGCTCGGGTTCCCACGTGTCCTCTTTGCTCCCGTAGCCTTTCCATCGAATCAGATATTCCCACTTGCCTTTCTTGTTTTTCCGCTTGTCCACAATTCGTTCTACCTACAACAGAAACAGCAAGAATCCGTGTTACATAAACAGCTTAATGGAAACGTCATTTACGGAATAAACACTTTTGGAAATGATTTATTTATACGTTTAAAAAATGCATGCGCCCAGCGAGGGGTGTACAAGATACCATGATGATTAGGAATGCGATACTGATTGTATATAACAGTTCACTAAACCAGTAGTAAATATTAAGAGACTTGTTTTAAACAACAAATAGCCTGATTTTACTCGATTTCGCCAACAAAAATAACCCATAACAAAGCCAAAAGACTCTGAGCAACACTTTCCACTTTCGGCTGCTTCCATTAGGGGTCGCCACAGTGGATCAGTCTGCCTCTTCTCTTTATTCCTGAATGAATCACCTGTTTAATTGATTCAGTTCAATCTCAAAAGACTCATTTATTAACAGGTGGTTTAAATTTCACATTTTTAAGTCCAAAAACCCCCATAAATATCAAAACATTTACTATGCATTTGGAACTGCAGGTTAAAGCATCACATGACCCTCTGAGCGCCATATATATATATAGATATATATATATATATATATATATATATATATATATATATATATATATATATATATTAATATATATATATATATATATATATATATATATATATATATATATAAAAATAATATATATATATATATATATATATATATAATATATATTATATTATATCTATATATATATAGGGCTATTATATATTAATACATAGTATATATATATAATATAGTATATACGGTTAACATATAACACATATAACATATAACATATATATATATACACAAAATACAGTTAACTGAGAAAAATGTCAATTGACAATCTGCTGCAGTTTCATTTTAAGGATAAGGATATGCAACGTTTTTTTTTTTTTTTTTTTTTTTTTCTTTGAATGTTAACTTAAAGTGCCACCTAGTGGACAAATGAAAGTAATCAAATGTAATCAGTTACTTTACCTTTATAAAGTAAATGAAAAGTTACACAATCAATCTATAATTTATAAACAATCTATGTAACCTTCCCAACACTTCCTTTTATCTATCTATCTCTATCTATCTATCTATCTATCTCTCTTGTGTATATATATATATTTATATAATATATATATATATATATATATATATATATATATATATATATATATATATATATATATATTCTATATATATCAATATTCCACTAGACAATTGCTGTGGCTGAACATGAATGATGATATCGGAAGAAAGATAGAATGATTTCCGTTTCTCCTTCACGTTATAATCGCGACTCGTCTGTGTGTTGACCCCGGCGGCTGAGTGCTTATCGGTACTGTACTAATTAGTTGTGCTTCGAGCTTTAATCGTTTCCCTAAATAGAGATCAACCACTGAAAGGCAATAACAAAACCCATATACATGAACCATCCACAATATGTAAAGAATAAAGTCCAAGTAACTGGCAGAGGGAGCAGGAAGAGAAAAATGTATATTACTAAATATTTTATGTAAAGCCTCAGTAAGTTGATTGGCACCTTGGAAAATTGGCCCTAGTGTATGAATGTGTGTGTGATTGTGAGTGTGTGTGCCCTGCGATGGGTTGGCATTCCATCCAGGGTGTATCCTTGCCTTAATGCCCATAGACGCCTGAGATAGGCACAGGACTCCCCGTGACCCGAGTGAAGATCGGATAAAGCGGTAGAAGATGAATGAATGAATGAATGAATTTTATGTAAAGCCTCTATCTGGGGTTCCAACATATTTCTTTTTCATTTCCAAATGTGAGAAGTTTCCAGACTCGAACTGCAGACTTTTCCAATATTTGAAATAATGATTTTAAATTCCAATATATGTTACAATACAATCTTTGATTTAAGTCTGATGCAAGTTTTCTATGAGGGCACTGTACTGCTGCCTTACAATTGTACAACCAATCACAGCACTCCTAACTACCCGCCCCCCTCCCAAAAAACAAACAAAACAAAAACACCCTATGGCCCTGCCCAGTGGTATGTATTTAAATAGAAAATACATCTTTTTCTCCCCGTTATGGCCCACATGGGGACGCCGTTTTCACTCACAGGAAATGTAGCTTCATATAAACTCTCTTTAAAACTGAAAGAATGTGTGTTTAACGCTGTTAAAGACCCAAGACAAGCATCTTAGTTTTTCTCCCCACGTGCAGTACAGGGACAAGAACGGTTTCAGATGTTTTGGTGTGGAGGAGCAACTTCCGGGAAACGAAAGTGAATCATTTTTCCACATTTTTCCAAATTTTATTAGCCTTTTTTTGTCACATATACATTACAGCACAGTGAATTTATTTCTTCGCATATCCCAGCTTGTTTGGAAGCTGGGGTCAGAGCACAAGTTCAGCCATGACACAGCGCCCCCTGGAGCACAGATAGTTAAGGGCCTTGCTCAAGGACCCAAGAGTGGCAGCTTGGCGATACTGGGGCTCGAACCCCCGACCTCCTGATCAGTAGCCCAGCGCCTTAAACCACTGAGCTACACCCTTAACAAATACTTTGTTTAATATTTTAGAGAATCGAATAGGGCGATTGAATGGAAACACGCATTGTTCAATACTATCAATAAAGCGTAAAAAAAAAAACCCTGTCAACTGTCTGTCAAATTATTACCAGAGAATTCTATTCTATTCTATCAAGAAATTATATCGCAAATGTTCGATACTCAACGGTAGTAGATTTGTTGGCCAGTGAAAATGCAGAATCCAACTGCGAAGCTTGTTTAATATATTAATATTAATGATAACAGATTAACACATCTACATGGCTCAGTGAACACTTTGGGACCTAATAAGAAAGAACATACACACACACACACACACACACACACACACACACGGATAAGTGCTAATTCATTTCCCATTGAATGATTATGTTGGCTGCAGAGGTAATGCTTTATTTTGTGATCGGATCCATTTGCGGTGCTAATACGGTTCCCCCAAGGACATCCTAATCAGACTAACTGCTCTGAGCAGTGCTGATGAGAGCACACGTGGGGTTTTAAAAGCTGACTAAACCACTCTCTCTCATTTAAGTCAAGCGCTCATCATTGTTTCTGTGGTGATACAGTATACGTGCTATTCTATAATGTCTCTCCGCTCTTCAGGGAAGCTGTCCTACTACATTTTTGGAGTGTGCTGGTAGAGTTTGTACTCATTCACTAGTCAGGAAGTGATGTAGGTCAGGAGGCCTGAGGGGCGGTTAGCATACACATTCATTCCAAAGGTGTTCAATAGGGTTTATAGCACTATAGCAGAAGATCTTCAACATACATTCTATATACATCTTCCAACCTGTATAAAGCAGATGTGGACTGGTGCACAGGTATATTGTATTGCTGAAACAGGTTTGGGTAAATAAAGGGTACAAATTTAAGCAACAGCATCCAAAGACGTCTTTGTGGGTCTTTTTGGGAAGGACCACATATGGACGGTGGAACAGGTGTCCAAATTCTTCTGACCATGTAGCAGACAAATCCCTATATTTGTTTGAAAGCTGGGGTCAGAGCGCAGGGTCAGCATAGTGTTATGGCGCCCCTGGAGCACAGAGGGTTAAGGGCCTTGCTTGTGGACCCAAGGGTGGCAGCATGGTGATACCGGGGCTTGAACCCCCGACCTTCCAGCACCTTAACCACTGAGCTACCCACTTCCTGTTTTCCCCGGAAACATGCGTCAGAGCGCAGGGTCATGCTATCGTACTGCGCCCTGGGGAAAAATAGGGTTAATAAACAGGTATAAACTCTAGGGACAGTATTCTGCTGACCTCCGGTCTCGTAGTATCACCCAGCCATATCGACCTCCCCTCCCAGCTAATTTACACTTAAAAACTATACCATATTTACACTTCAAAGCCAAGAAGAGTACAAAATCTAGTCTAAGGAGATCTTGTGCGTGTTCTTTTTGACTCTGATGAACCCAAAGTACTTCATATATTTTAATGTTTACATTAAAATACATTCAAATGTTTATATTAAAAATACTATATAATTTATTCTCATTGCCTAGAAAGAGATCCATTTTTGCCCAATGTGTGGGCGTTACTGTGAATTTTTTCTTTCTTTTTTTTTTTTTTACATGTGCAATTGCTTTTTTTCTAGTTAGCTTTTCTATTTTTCTTCCTGTTGTACTTTAGAGTTATGTTCAGTCCTGCGTTTCATTTCATGAAACATTTCATGTATACTGTATACAGTTGAAATGACAATATAGCCTACTTGCCTTGCTACTGCTACACTGTTATAAACGTCTTCAACACGATCATCGCTTTTTTTTTCTCTTACAGAGGTCAGAATAAAAAATGCTTAAAATTTAGTTTCTTTGCTGAAATTCATCCATGAAGCTGGTAATTCGAATAAGCTAAAATAATCTTCTGCAGCAGAGGTAGCTCTTAGCCTTAATTTACAGTTTATGAGAGCCTATTTCATCACGGTTTTGGAAATTACACTTTTTTTTTTTTTCAAATCTTCGTTTTTTTTTTTTTTTTTTTTTTTTAATAATGACGCACCTTTTCTCTTTAATTGTCCGAGTTTTTCCACACCTAAGATTTCTACATTCGTTACTGTATAATAGCACTATTATATATGATGGACTATTATATATGATGGTCTAAAGAACATTAAGGCTAGTAAATGGAGCTACTTGTGAACAATAAAATATATACATGTTCTTTCATAGTCTGGATGTCTACATTATTAGAATAAATTGAAAAAATATATTATAACAACAACAACAACAAAAAACAACGAAGAAGAAGAAAGAAGAAGAAGAAGAAGAAGAAGAAGAAGAATAAGAAGAAGAAGAAAAAGAAGAAGAAGAAGACATTTAGGTGTGTCCAAACAAACACACACACACAGCTCCATTCAATGTCTGGCTTTAGAGGAAGAACTCATTACTGTATTTCAGCTGCTGTGTGAAAGAGATAAGAACTTCTGCTTCGTTCTTCTGCTCTATCTCACTGCCCTCCTCACCAGCATGCTGACGTTTAACGTATGCGAAGAAAATTTAAGGTCACGTGCACATACACACACACACACACAAAAGCAAAAACAATCACCTGTTTATCACGAAATGCTAATTATTATTTCTTATTATTAAATTATGACTCATTATTTTTTTTTCCTGGTGGTATAATACACTTATCATTTCCTGTACTGGTTGCTTAGCAGCCACCAGCAAAAAGTTGCTCATTGCGAGTCTTATTTTCAGCAATATAATAACAATAAACGTAATAATAAACGTTGAAATGTAATAGATTGCAGATTACAAATGATCCTATACAAATTGTAATACGTAGTGTAACTTTTCAATGACTTTATAAAAGTACAATTACTGATTACCTTTGATTACGTTTTGATTACTTACATTTGTCCACTAGGGGGCACTTCAAGTTAACATTATGAGAAAAAAGTTCCAAAACCCATAACCGATTTAGACAAAAAAAAAAAAAAAAAAAAAAACTTTGGCAACTTGTTCAGAAACTATTCATGCTTCAGTGCAGCAGGGGACGTGACGGTTGTACTAGCTTAAAATATTACAAAGTGTGCAACTAAATGATTTACTTCTATTTTGCTCCCTAAAGAAGTGAATCGACTCTGAATCGACTCGATTGCAGGAATCAACAACAGGACAGCGGTAGTGCTGTGTTTTCTAGACAGTTAAAGTGGCAGAACCAAACTTAATTCTATGAAGGACTTTTCACAGATTACATCAGTCGTGGTTTGGTTCGTTCCGCAAATCGCTTTCTCATGATATGAAAGCTACAACATCTCTCTCTCTCTCTCTCTCTCTCTCTCTCTCTCTCTCTCTCTCGCTCTTGCTCTCTCTCTTTCTCTGTTTGAATGCAACTCGGGCTTTCAGAAAACAACCTCCCACGCACATGACTTGAAATAGAGCTTGATTTATCCTGTGGTTTGTTTGTCCTTTAGTGTTTGTCCATTGCAGGGTTAAAAGACTTTATACACAATGCAGTCTGTAAACCGCTCGTTGTCGGATGTCAGCTTCGACAAACTGAATTCATCATAGTGTCGAATGCCCTTAGAATCGATATTTATTTTCTTCAAAGTTGATGCTTCAGAAGCAGGAAAAATGGGCAAGTTGTGGAGTTGGACAAATTGTGATGTCTAGACGACTCATTCAGAGCATCTTGTGGCTCTTGAGGGGGTGTTTCCAATCGGCATAGCTCTAAGGAAGGAACAGTGATGAACTGGCGACAGGGTCATGTGCATGTTGGGAGCGAAGCCTGGCTCGTGTGGTCGGAAACCACCAGATGAGCTCCTGTAGCTCAAATTGCAGAAGATCATACTGTTTATGCCCGATAGGTCAGGAAAAGGTGACCTGCAAAATCACGGTGGTCATCATGTTATGCCTGAGAGATAAATGACCGAGGCTAGTTCAGTGGTTTAAGGCATTGGAGCTTCTGTTCAGAAGGTTGTGGGTTCTATCCAAGGCCCTTAACCCCCTGTGCTCCAGGGGTGCTGAATTGTGGCTGACCGTGAGCTCTGACCCCAGCTTCCAAAACAAACTGGGATATGCGAAAAAATAATTTCACTGTGCTATAATGTCTGTGGTTATAGGCAGTGGTCGTTGGAATTAGCAATCTTCAAATGTTTTTTCGCTATAACTGTAACGGATTACTGTTACTTTTATTTTGTAATTAAATTACGTAACGCCGTTACATGTAGTTAGTTACTCCTAAACACTGCCTGTACAGTACATCTTTCCTCACCCCATCTATAAAGCTCCTACTTGATCTCCCCCGTTTCCTCCAGATATTCCTCCAATATTCTACCAGAATTCATAATGCTGTAAAATCCATAGCATATAGCGTGATGTTCACAGATCTGTTTTGTATCCAAGTCCAGTTTGTGCACGACAGCCATTCCGAATTCCACCCCCGTGATGTCACACCCAACCCCCAAGATAACGTTGCTACGGGGCGACTGTATAAAAGGCCAGTCTCGGTGGCTCAGCGTCCCCGTTCTTGCTATTGTTGTCTATTGTGAATTCCAGTTTGATCTGTCTTCATACTGTGTCTCCATTTGCTCGTATAATAAAACCATTCGAGTCAAGAAGCTTTTGAAATTCATTTCAACTATATACAGCTGACGCAGTACACAGTGAAATGAGACGACATTTCTCCAGAGCCTCGGTGCTACAACATACTCACAATCACACAACATAGAGCTACACAACGTTTTTAGTCGGTGGTCTTCAACATTTTTAGTAACTGTAAATTAATTACATGTTTTTTTGCAGTAACTGTAATGGATTACTGTTACTTTTATTTTGTAATTAAATTATGTAACACTGTTACATGTAACTAGTTACATATATATTTATATATATATATATATATATATATATATATATATATATATATATATATATATTTACACATATATTAATTCATTCATTCATCTTCTACCGCTATATCCGATCTTCCCTCGGGTCACGGGGAGTCTGTGCCTATCTCAGGACGTCAATGGGCATTAAGGCAGGATACACCCTGGATGGAATGCCAACCCATCGCAGGGCACACACACTCACAATCACACACACACATTTCATACACTAGGGACAATTTTACAAGGTGCCAATCAACCTACCGTGCATGTTTTTGGACCGGGGGAGGAAACCGGAGAACCCGGAGAAAAAAAAAACCCTGAGGCACGGGGAGAACATGCACAAACTCCACACACACATGGCCGAGACGGGAATCAAACCCGGACCCTGGCGGTGTGAGGCGAACGTGCTAACCACTAAACCACTGTGCCCCATATATATATATATATATATATATATATATATATTATATATTATATATATATATATATATATATATATATATATATATATATATATATATATATATTATATACATACATACATACAGTGCAAATATGTGTGTCAAAATCTGCCAGTAAAAAAAAGTAATAAGAAATAAACGGTAGTGACGATGTGCAAAAAGACAAGCAGATGTTTCTTACTATGCTGATAGCTAAGATCCATGACATTACTGAGCAATTCGAGAACTTTGAGGATGGGTTCATCTGAACAGTCTGCTACAGTGGGTTCAGGACCAGAAAGGGGTTTATTTTCAGGATAACACCAATATCTGTACTTCCCACATTTTCAAACCAGGCATTAATTATAATCTATTTGGTGATTATTTCTTTATTTAATGACTCATGGAATCATTCAGTCAATCGACTTATTTACTGTCATTGAGTAATACTTCTGGTGTACCATTGCCTGGGCTATCACACACCGCAGACGTGGGCTTGTTTTCGTGACTAACAACAAGAAGGCTACTGGTTAATGTAGATGAGCCAGAGGGAGACAGAACAGAGACATTCCTGATCACCTGATCATCTTTTCTATGCTTGGGGATATATATGGTGGATGTTGAGCCTGGATATTATGGGACAACATATGAAACTGGTTTAGTATTAATAGATTAATATGAATAGAGGTCCAGTTTTCCGAACTGTTTTCGTAACAGTTTGAGGAAAATCTACATATATCTTGAGAATTCAATTCTTCTGTCCATACTGATGTGATCAGACTGCTACACCCTTACCTTTGTGATATCCAGAAACTGAAAGTCAACCAACATGGTTCCCGTTCAATACTTCAACACCGTGCAGCACCTGTCTGGGACCTGCCTGCAGCTCACTGCTTTATTTAGAGAGCAAACATCTGAACATTCTCTGTTACGGAATGACCTGCCCAGTCCCTGGACGAACAAGAAAATCTCCAACTAGTGAAGAACATCTCTTAGGCACGGTAAAGTATTCCAGCTGAATGAAAACGGAAATTAAGTGGGACATTTGGACATCTATAGATTTGTTTCTTCAAATTTAATCTCCATATCGATACCTGACCGGGTTTGTTATATAGAAACAAGATTACCGTGCATGACCATGAAACTTTGACTTCACAGACAAAAAAAAAAAACAACATATTGACCGGATGGTAAAAGTGCACCTAAATCTCTCCTTGAGCGTGAATATTCGCCAACATTTATATGATTTGATGGAATCAAACACAAATGTGTGTGTGTTAGTCAAAACAAACGTTTTTTTTCCACATATTTTCGGGGTGTTTTTTTCCATTCTGAAAGCGACAGAATCCTATAACGGTGTTTTAGTGCACATTAAAATAAATCTGTAATATTTTTCGAAAAAACGTGTAACCATTCACACTTTTGCATTCAATGGACGTTAAGGATATGTTTAAATCCTATTTTAGGATAGGATTCGACTTTAACCTCGCATCAGCAGACAGAGGTTATGTAGGAAACACATTTACACACACAGACATTGATAAAACTGCGCCTGATGCTTTATTCTTGCAGTGCGATAAGTTTATTCTTGTAATCTTAGATTCAAAATTTTTTAAAGTAAATATATTCATATAAATATATATAAAAATCAAATATATATAAAATAAAAATAAATATATATCATTCATTCATTCTCATCTTCTACCGCTTTATCCGATCTTCCCTTGGGTCACGGGGAGCCTGTGCATATCTCAGGCGTCTATGGGCATTAAGGCAAGGATACACACCCTGGATGGAATGCCAACCCATTGCAGGGCACACACACACACACACACACACACACACACACACACACACACCACACACACACACACACACACATTCACACACACAATCACACACTAGGGACAATTTTCCAAGGTGCCAATCAACCTACCGTGCATGTTTTTGGACCGGGCAGGAAACCTGCCTTGATGTGCCCGAAGACGCCGCCTGACATAGGAAACACGCTCCCCGAGAGAGAAGATTCAAATGAATAGAAGTTGAATGAATGAATGAATGAACGAATAAACGAATATATATATATATATATATATATATATATATATATATATATATATATATATATATATATATATATATATATATATATATTTCTTTTAAAAATATATATATATTTTTTAACTAAAACATCTTCATAGAAACCATAGTTTTATCCTTAAACTAGTAAATTAAATAATGATTACAATTAACACAAATCCATTATTACTGCTCACTTTTGGAACGTCTGGCACGACCTGGAAAACGTCAGCTCCAGATTTCTTTCCTTTTATACACAGTTTCTCAGTCACTCTGAAGCCCATAACGGTGGATTGAAATCTGCACTTATAACCTTGCAGTCATTGTTTCATTTAAAATCCAATGTGCTGTAGTCGAGAGCCAAAGCGAGTAAATTGCATTGCTGAACTTTCCTTGCAGTAATACGCCGCTCGTTGGCGTTCCGTTACGGCCCTGTAAATCAATATTATTGCTAGAGTACTAGCGCTTCAAATTGCATTTATATGTATTAACATTAAAAATCACTCTGTATTAACACTGATGCTTCACACATGAGGGGTATTAACAGTAACATGTCCTAAAATGGGGCAAATTTCTTTGCTTTTACCACACTTTCAGATAAAGGCTTCGACCTTCAAATCAATCATCAAAATGTTTAGAGCCTGATGGTGGCTTTGTATTTCAGAAATTCTGATCACTCACAACAGTTTCTACACTTGAAACAGAAAGGTGTAAAAAATGTAAAAAGAAAAAATAAAGAAGTGGAGAAAGAGTGAAATGAAATGACCAAGTTGTCAGGATCTGCGGTGAGCCGAAAAGTATCTCAAAAGAAACAAAAAAGATGTTCTACAACAGCAACACTGCAAAAACTTCTCATCTAGTCAAATTTTATTCATAACCAATAAAAAAAACTTAGTGATTTTAAGATTATGAATATATTTATTTATGAATATATTCATAAATAATATTTTGTGTATATATATATATATATATATATATATATATATATGTATATATATATATGTATAATATAAATATTATGAATATATTTATTATGAATATATTTATATATATATGTATATTTATTCCGTTTAACTACACCGACCATTATTACTGACGTAAAAGAAAATACCGTCTGGTGATATTTCAGCTTTAAAAATAATTTAAAATTCATTTTTATTTATGACATTTTTTTAAATGTATTTTTGCACTAAATGGGTTTAGTTTTAACAGACATTCTTGTATGAAATTAAAAAATAAAATGTTAATAAAATACAAATATTTCTAAAAAACTTGTTTTTTAAGCGACCTATCTTATTTACTCCTGTACATTTAGTATTGCTCTTTTTTGTTTCATTGGTAAAAATTAATGTTTGTTATTTTACCGGTAAAAAGATTATTTGCCATCAGAAACATCACTTAAGGCTATATTTTTCCAGTTAAAAAAAGTTTTTATTTTTTACCAGTATCATATTTAATATAACGTAATATTTATATTTAATCATTTCATTTATTTAATATTATCCACTATTTAACATAATATGATATTAATATAATATTAGAATCATATTACCCATTAAGATTATTATTTTTGGACCAAAATCCAAAATGGTTCTTTACACAAAATAATTTTAATTTAATGTATTTATAGAAGCAGTAACGAATGATTTCGCTTTGTTTTTTGCCTCATAACTGCGTGTTTGAAAACAGTTAAATAAATAATTGCTTCTGATACTCGAGTAAATGTGATCTTGATTTTAATACTGATTTGGTTTTAGTTTAAAAGCTTTGTCTCATTTTAAGACGGGACATATAATGATCATTATTAAATTGAAAGGGATTCTCTTGTTCTCTGGATGTAAATGTCTTTTCACACAAATTAAAAGAAAGCAAGCTGTTTAAGAAAATAGTGACCAGGGTAGTAATTAGTCTAAATTAGTCTAAATTGACTGCTTAAAATTTGTGTTTTATTGACTGCTTAAAATTTGTGTTTTCTCTTTTCTAAGGACTAGATATGTTTTCAAGTGCACTTACCTTAAAGAGCTGCTGTATTTTCCACATTCTTTTTTTTTCTTTTTTCTTTACCCGTTTATCTGTTTCCCTTTTGCATCGGAGGAGACAGAAAGCAAAGTGTCTATTTATAGACTTGCTTCCAGTCTGTATTTTTAAATCATGCATTTATTGTATTATTATTTACACACTTTTTTTGCAGTGAAAACACCACATCAGGCTCCACTCCTGAGGCTAGCGTGTGACCATGTTCACCAAAACTGGTCCCCCCCCCCACAATGTTTTTAAGATAAAATTACCTCAATCACAAAAATTCACACTGCAGAATTTGTAATCCAAGCAGTAATAAACAGTACTGAACAGTAGATATATGTTTGAAGCTTTTCACCAACATTACTGTGCACCACTAGCATTTGTAGCACAAGGTTTGTCTTAGCAACAGTAGAAAAGCATTTTCGCATAAAGGATGACCCAAATTTTAAAAGCCTATTTGACCTGAAAGTAATTTCACTAATATAACTTTAGTCTTTTTTTCTTTCTTTCGTCTGGTTACATATTTGTATAATAATCTGTATGTTTGTTTCTTAAAAATGCCCTGTAATGGACTGCGGGCCCAGACCCGAGCCCTGTCCCAGTGAGTCTGTCTGGCGCCATGTCGGTGAGTGTGTAGCTCGTTAGCGCAGTTATTTCAGTGTAGCTAGACTTTTCCCTGACTGTGGATTTTTGAGTTGCTAGCGTCGGCTAATGATTTTTTTTCTACGCAGCTCCTCTTGGGTGCACGTAAAATGTGTACAGGAGATTTTTTATTTTTACATTTTTCCATATTTTAATTCCCCACTTTTACGCAGATGACTCGAGAACTGCTGCCGCTTTCGGCCGATGCTAATTGCCGATTGCCGACTCCATAGTTACAACACACTCTGCTCAGCTGCTGATTACTTTCAAATCCTTGGTATGTGTGTGTGTGTTTGTGTCTGCTGACTCTGCCTCACTGTTTATTATTCTGCTGGCAATTAGATTCCTACAAACTGGTCAAGCAGACAATTCCCGTTTGCTAAGAATTATTGGACATGAGCCAAGTGACAGACACCAGATATTATATGCCTAAAGCCGACTGGCACATTTTCACTAAATTCTATGACTGAAAAAGCTGTTTATACTAATCTTATGCAGATATTATATATTTGAACTTGAAAACCACTACCAGTCTGACCAGACTGTTCCCTGACCACCATTGTTCCCAAAACGCAATTCCTGATCACCATTATTCCCATTACCAAATCACTGGCCGCTGATCATTTTTCATAAAAACACAACCACCATTCTTTCCAACATGCAACACCTGACCACCATTGTTCCCAATCTCTAATCATTATTGTTTCCTTAAACAATCCCTAATCATCACTGTTCCCAACAGCCAGTCACTAAGCACCATTGTTCCCATTGCCCAATCTCAATCCCAATTGACCAAATCACTGGCCGCCGTTATTCCTCACAATCATTTTTCCTAAAAACAATCAATGATAACATTTGTAATTGACAGCCATTTTTTCCAACACCCAATCACGGACAACCATTGTTCCCATTGTTCACTTTTAATAATCACTTTTCCCACCAACCAATCATTGACCACCATGACCAACCTCTACTGTATGATGGCTGACCCTACCAAATCACCGGCCGCCATTGTTTTTAGGAAAAATGATTGTGAACAATGACCCCAACAACAACTAATAGATTCTTTCCAACACCCAATCACTGACCACCGTTCCTACTGCCCAATCTCTAATCATTATTGTTTCCAAAAACAATCACCAGCTACTAGCCAATCACTGACCACCATTATTCCTCGCGATACAGTCACTGATCAAAGATCATATTTGTTCACACTGACTAATCCCTGTCTATCATTCTTCCAAATACCCAATCCCTGATTGCCGTTGTTCCCATTGTCCAATAAATAAATCATTAATTCAATTCAATTTTATTTGTAGAGCGTTTTTCACAGCGGTCATTGTCACAAAGCAGCTTTACACAATATAGTTAATTATGGTGTGTGGGAATGGAAAGCAGTTTGTCCCTGATTGTTCCTTGTTAAGGAAGCTGAGGAAAAACTCCCTGAGATGATAACAGGAAGAAACCATGATTCAACAAGAGAACCCCATTCTCATTCCATCAGAAGAAACTGGGGGGGGGGTCTCCATAGCAGAGTGGAACCATATGTTTCCAAAGACAAATCACTAACTTGTTTCTAACACATTCACTGACCATTATTCTTCCTAAGACCCAATCCTGATCATGATTGTTCTCATTGCCCAATCACTAGTCATTTCCAAAAAACAATCCCGGATTACTATTGGCCCCAACACATAATCATTAATCACCGTTGCTCCCGAGGCCAAATCATTAGCCACCATTCGTCCTCACAACCAATCACTGATCATTATTCCTGAAAGCAATCCCACGTCAGATTAATCATTTCTCACCATTATTCCTGGATCTCGAGCTATTTTCCCCCTGAACATCGGGAAACTGAGACCTATTTGAAAATGAATTTAAGAATTAACTTTATTGTAGAATTCTCCAGACTTCTTAAGACCCTGCGGAAACCCGGCTCACAAGCAAAACACGCCTTCACTGAACCTCATGAGCGGAAACCTGTGGTAAATTGTGCTTAATGAAGAGCGCCGGTCTCTTTTAGCCCTGCCAAGGCCTCGCGTAAAAAGATCTGCTTTAAAACTCCGACGAAATAAACGCGCCCTTCTTTCATTACTTTCGGTTATCAATAGCGGCAGCTGAACAACTTAAACCTCTTCAACCGCTTGGCTCGCGTCGCGCCGCGTTTCCGCGCTTATTTCTAAATCTATTCCCTCCATCTGGATGCTTGAACCGGTTCCAATCGCCCTCGTCTCATCTGTTTTCTCATGCCCCATTTCCCACTTTATCAATAAGTCCTTTCAATTTGGTTCCGTACCTCCGCGCTTAAAATAACTCTATACACACCGATTCTTAGGAAAAACGTGACTCGGCTTCTTAATTCTGGGGAGGGGTGTAAATCAGTGGTTTATGCTGGGTTACTGATCGGAAGGTCAGGGGTTAGAGCCCCGGTATCGACACTCTTGGGTCCTTGATCAAGGCCCTTAACCCGCTGTACTCCAGGAGGCGCCGTATCACGGCCGACCCTGCATTCTGACGCCAGCTTCCAAAGCAAAAAAATGCGACAAATAAAAGGCTGTTCTATTTTTTTTAGAGGCGTGACTACATGATTAAGGTGACATTTATCCATTGTGACCTTTAAAAATGAAAGGAAAAGATCATTAAAGGATTAAAAAATGGACGCTGTGTCAAATCAAATAAATAAATAATTAACAAAATAATATAAATATGTATGGCCCTATTTCTCAAAATGCATTCAGTCTTTGTTTTAATATGTATGAAGTGTATGCTTTTTTCTTTTTTTTTTAACTCTTAAACAAGCAACTGATTTGCGCATATTTATCAGACGCTAAATAAACCTACTTTGACCAAGAGTTTGCAGACACCGGGCCATATGATTGCTGTGTGTTTATTTTGGAAATGACCATTAAAGAATTTAAAAATGGACACCGTTATCAGTGTCAAATCAAATAAATAATGTATTTTCCTTGTATATTGTATATTCATTGTTTCAGCCCAGAAGTGTGTTTTTTTTAGTTTTTTACCGATTTGGGTAATTATTAATGATTGCATAATTATCAGATACAAAGTAAACCTACCTACTTTGCATTATTTCATTAATAACCAAAAGTTTGCGGACACCTGGCCATATGATTGGTATGTATTTATTTTTAAACCTTCTACTTTTAGGTCTGTTATACAATTTTCCACCTTTCTGGGAAGATTTCCGATTGTGTCTGAAGAGATTCGAGTACAGTCCTGTACGGCTCTGAACTCATGTACAGCTGGCTTTGTGCAGGTTTCGCTCCTAGATTAATTGAAAGGGAAATTTCCTGCCACATCATCCACTTGTGTTCTTCCCAAAAAAAATTCAAAAGTGTCCTGACACATTTGCCTCCTATTTTCCTGTGTTAAAACTCTGCACATCCTTTCAGTCCGGTGCACTAATGATCTCCTCTCCCTGCTGATCCCGCCGGCCTCATGACAGTCATGACAATTTCCTTTTTTTCACTGCTCCGGGATGATTTACATCTCATCTGGAACACTCTGCTTAGTATTCATTAATAAATAGAAATCCTCTTCTGATCAAAGCCACACACAGGGTAGTGCAGGAATGCCCTCCCGGGCTGGTTTAAGGTGGATTTTACATTTTACGTTATATATATATATATATATATATATAATATATATATATATTATATATATATATATATATATATATATATATATATATATATATATATATATAATATATATATATATATATTGTGTTTGTGGTTTTTTTTGTTTGTTTTTTTATGTGCATGTTCGCTTCACTTGAATTCAAATGCTCAAATGTGTATGAGATGAAAATAGTGCAAAGTTTGTTAGTAGGGGCAAGTTCAAATAGAGTTTCTCAAATAGAGGGCTAGGGGGGCGTGGCGCGATGCCATGTGGGGGATACGTGTAACCCCAGGGAAAATGCTAAATGCCAGAATAGTGCATAACCGCATATTGTCGGAGTATGGGCAATGAGAACAAAAATACAGCGAATCGCATGCAGAGCTTGAACCCAGAAAGTCAGTAAAGTGTCATTTTCCGTGGACAATTATAAATTGGTTTCGAAGGAAAAATCTGTGTTCGGCAGAGGTCGTGAACTCTGCACTCTGGATAAGATCAGACAAGTAGAAAAGGGTTGTGAATACCATAAAAAGTGAGAAAAAGCGTCTATAAGTCGGTCTAAATTTGATCCTAACAGTCACTTTAATACCACTCTTGTGTATGAATGAATCTCCACAAATCTACACACAACATCGTCGCAGAACACTGGAGGTTATTATCAGATCGATTGGGGAATGTCGGACAGGAGGTTCAAGAAGCACATACCAAACTTAATTTTGTCCATAAAGTGTACTACGCTTTTGTTACTCAAAGCAAGACCTCAATTCTTCTGGCATTTATATATCCGGTTTGCTGATTGGTTTCATCCCTAAGATGTACGACTTGTCCAGGGAGTTAAGCGCAATAAGCGGAAATACTTATTCAGGAAGGATGCGTAAGTACTTCAGGAGGTGAAATCTCCTACGCGAAAACATATTTGTCTTTTTCAGCGCGATGCAGATGAGCCTGAGATTGATGACTGTACTCACGCAGCTCTGCCTCCCACATCATCAACGCCAAGGATCCAGAATTCGAGATAAGCGAAACGCTCGGGTGAAAAAGAACCTGCGGGATTTATTCCGGCCCCTTCGCGATCTGATTGCGGCTTTTTTACTGATTCCCATGAATTTTAACACTCACTGTTTCTTTGCGGTTTCTTTAGTTCAGCAACTCAGTGGTTTAAGGAGCTGGGCTGGTGATCGGAAGGTCGGAGTGGGTTCAAGCCCTATGGAAATATCACTCTGGGGCCCTTGAGCAAGGCCCTTAACCCTCTGTTGCTGGTATCGGATCTGACCCTGTGCTCTGACCCCAGTTTCCAGGGTAATCCGTGCCTACTTCAGGCGTCTTTCGGCATGAACGCAGGACACACCCTGTATGGGCGCACACACTCACAAGGTGCCAATCAAACTACCGTGCATGTTTATGGACCGGGAGGGGGGAGCAAAGAGGAAAAAAACCCTGAGGCACGGGGAGAACATGCTCCACACACACACGGTGGAGATGGGAATCAAACACCCAAACCTGGGGGTGTGATACAAACCACAGCTAAGCCACCGAGCCCCGAAAAAACAGCAGAGCCTCCCTTAAAAATACAAACAAACTGTTTATTTGCATGTCTGCCTTGGTAGATTGAATAGGAAACTAGCGTGAACTGTGCCAACTCTAATAGGACCGGTATCTGTTTATTCATTTATTTATGTACACTATTTGGACAACAGTTTGTGGGCACCTGAGGATAAAACTCTTGCTTTGTAAACATCCCATTCCACACCGATGTCATATTACTACCCAGGGGAATTTGTTCCACTAGATTTTAGGGATATCTGTGGAGATCTCTTCATCCAAAATGGTGTTAATAATAAAGTCAGGTACTGATGTGGGTGAGATAAAGTGCGATGGATCCTGGGGTGCAGTTTGAGGATGACTTTTTATTGATTGTATAGTAAATAATTAGTATATTAAATTATTGTCGTAAGGGGCACGGTGGCTTAGTGGTTAGCACATTCGCCTCACACCTCCAGGATCTGGGTTCGATTCCCGTCTCGGCCATATGTATGTGGAGTTTGCATGTTCTCCTCCTGCCTTAGGGGGTTTTTCTCCGGGTTCTCCGGTTTCCCCAGGTCCAAAAAACATACACAGTAGTTTGATTGGCACCTTGGAAAATTGTTCCTAGTGTATGAATGTGTGTGAATGTGAGTGTGTGTGCCCTGCGATGGGTTGGCATTCCATCCAGGGTGTGTCCTGCCTTAATGCCCATAGATGCCTGAGATAGGCACAGGCTCCCTGTGACCCGAGGGAGTGAATGAATGAAATTATTGCCGTTAACTGTTTTGCGTTTTTTTTCTACTGTATGTCACGTGCCAATACATATGTGTCGGATTATGGCATCGTTAAAGTTTGACACGTGAGGTCACAAACAAAATACGCGGCAGCACGGGGGCGTGCGACACGTCTAAACGTTCGATACGGCAAAGGGAGGTGAATGCTGGGTGATGACATTGCATGATGTAACTGGCCCCAACCGATGGCAAAACCAAAACAATACCAGGTATATGAGACATCGAAATTCTTTCTCTCCGAGAAGAATCACGTCTTGCCGTTCACACCAGCGTCGTGTTTTGCAACGCTTTGTGTATAGGGAAATTGTCATGGCAAAACAGGCGTGGCTCTCCTCATTTAAAGGAAAAATGCAACGCTACCACATGAAAAGCAGAGCTGGGCGATATAAATTAAATCCCAATCGACGACCTACGCAAGCTCGCTGTGCCAATCCAAGGTGAAATCGCAACATTCGTATCCGCAGAAAACCGTAGACTCGAATGAATCAATAATGAAGATTAATCTCCCATCTTTTATCCAAAGACGTCGAATCCATCTTTGAGGTAATGGTTTTGGTAAAAACCACATACAGTATGTGTCAATACTTTTGCCCATATATTGTATGTATGTATTTCTTTCATTTGGAATTGAATGCCGATATTAACATTTTTACTGTCGAAATATAATACATTTGTAAAAAAATAAATGTTAAGGCAACAAATTATAGTCGGTCTATACATAATGTTCTTGTTTTTCCCCCTCCATATTTCAGTACACCTGGCACAATGAGTTCATGCAGAGACTGGGGCTGAATTTAGTGTTATGGATGTCTTTGTTTAGTGGCTAAGAAATAGAGACTAGAAATCAATTAGTTGGTTTGCAATTTTCGTTCTTTCTCAGAGAAAAGTGCGTTTCAAACAGTCTTTGAATAAGGGGCAGGTTTATGGATGCGATAACAAACCATTTCATCTTTTGTGGCAACAGTTTAGTGACAAGAAATGAAATAAATGTAATTCGTTTTAACATTTGATTTTAAAATCCTGGGTTTTTTTTTTTGCACTGCTCCAGAAGTCTGATTACATTTTATCAAAAAAAAAAAGCCCACGGATGCGACAAACTGTAACCTACAATAAATCAGGACATTTAAATGAGCCTTTTTCAGTCGCCTGCTCACGAGGGAATCGATAAGCAGGCGGATTCTCAGCGTACATTGAAAAAAAAAAAAAAAGGAGAAAAGATATATGAAGTCAGGTTCCTGGAGGATTATTTACAGGTAGACAGTGTTTACAGGAACCTGGTTTGGAAAACATCCATAAAATATGAATTCCTCTGTACAGAATTCCAACTACAAGAAATTCATTCATTCATTCATCTTCTAGCGCTATATTCGATCTTCCCTCGGGTCACGGGGAGCCTGTGCCTGTCTCAGGCGTCTATGGGCATTAATGCAGGATACACCCTGGATGGAATGCCAACCCATCGCATCGCACACACACACACACACACACACACACACACACTCACACATTCATACACTAGGGACAATTTTTCCAAGGTGCCAATCAACCTACCGTGCATGTTTTTGGATCGGGGGAAACAGGTTTAATTTTTTTTAAACCTGAGTTTTAAAGAGTTTAACCCCATTCTCACAGCATTTCTATGCATTAACACTTTCTTAATATATTACCCTCAAGACATTGTATGGACAAAGGTTTGTGGACACCTGAACATAAGATCCCATTCCACTATAATAATATCATCTTTTGAGAAGGTCTTCCAATAGATTTTGGGGAGATTTGTGGTCATTAAACCACAAGGGTGTTAATATAGTCAGGTCATGATGTAATTGAGGAGAGAAGGCTTGGGGTGCAGTCGGGGCTCACATTCATAAGAGTGCACAAATCTGCACAACATTGCACAACGGACACCCTTACACATTATACACTGTCTTTATTCTTTTATTAAAATGTTTTTGTTTTTATTCAACTTATTTTATGTTTATTTTGTTTCCATTTATTTATATAAATGCTGCACTATTTCCATTTCTTTTTCCTTTTATGTTTACATGTTGGACGTTCATAAGAAGCATTTCACTGCACGCCCGTACTATGTATGTATGTGTATGTGAAAAATTAAATTTGAATTTGAGATCTTCCACTCCAGCCATGCAAACCAGATCTTCATGGAACTACCTTTAACATCACTGCTTGATTTATTTTTTTGGAAAAAAACAAAAACAAAAAACAAACAAACAAAAAAGATAAAACAATACAATGTGCCTTTTTTCAGTCTGCATGTGACACATAGATTGGCTTTCGATCAAATAATCAAATAAATCAGAACATTTTCATGGTCCTTTTCTGCCCTCGATGAGCCAATCATTAACCAAAGAGCTTTTAAAACATTCTGCATATCCCACACAAAAAAAAACCTGTGTCCTTTTTTTTTTATACACTGAACTGGGATCAAAATCAATACGAACCACTTTATACAGACTTTATAACTTGTACAAAGTAGGTTCCAGGGAGACACACTGAAAGGGCTGTCTGGATTTTCTTTTTCATAGTATTTGCCCTCACTTTAAGACAAATCTCATCCGTGAAGCCGCATTTGTGTTTTTGTGTAAATTAGATGTTAGAAAAAAACGTTACAGCATGAAGGTGGACCTAAAGGAGATCCGAAATCAAATCAGACGGCTGATGCCATATGGGGGGGGGGGGGGGGGGGGGATAGGTGACACAGGAAAAATCCAAACAAAATGATGTGTACAAATTAAATGTCTGCATTTGAAGGGAAATAAATTGAGTGAGGAAAAAAAAGAAAAATAAACAAATAGTAATAAAATAAGGAAAAAAGCAATATTAATTTTTTTTCAATAAAAATGTCAGATTACAAGTGAAGAAATAAAATAATGTGACGTGTCAAACAAATGTATACACAAAAACACACACACACACACACAAACACACACACACACACACACATTTCTCCCCTTATAGGAACATCTTCAATATGACCCTAAGCTAACTTCAGAGAGGTATTCAGGGAGGAAAGCACCAGGTGAGCTGGTTCATCTGTTCCACAAGTTGTATTTGTTTGTTTGTTTGTTTGTTTGTTTGCAGCAAAGACGAGCGGGCTCATTTGGAAATCGTCATGTCATGAAAAGAAACCGAAACACGGACGCCATGACATCTCTCTCTCTCTCTCTCTCTGTCTCTCTCTATTCCACCAAGTCATGCTTTAAAGTCCAGGCAAACGTCATAATGCACCTCAACAACACACACACCACACACACACACACACCACCACACACACACACCACACACACACACACACACACACACACACACACACACACACACACACACACACACACACACACACACACACACACACACACACACACACACACACACACACACAAAGCGCCCGTAACACCATCACTACCCCATTCCGCAAAAAACAAAACAAAACAAGACAAAAAACGAAGACGCAAAACACCGTATTCCGGGTTTAAGCGCTTTAGGGAACAACTTTCTTGGTTCTTTACAGGCGGTGAATTTTATTCAAATTATTATTAATGTATATCCCCGCCTTCCCGGACGAGTTAGGAAACCGCCGTAACTTATGACGTCACAACACGGCCGCGTGTCCCTCGAAGATGTCACTTTAGTTCTCTTTACAACGCAAACACCCCACGACAAAAGATCACGGCGTACCTGTAGATCTGTCCTACATCCATATAAATAAATAACTTGATCAATACATAATTATATGCACAATTAACTGATTGCACTTTGAAATGCAATGGCTGAAACCGAAGTGGAGGAGAGAGAGAGACACACAGAGAGAGCGAGTTTAAATCCCCCAGCTCCGGGAGGGTATCGGGTCTATATCAGTTCAGCAGACATTGCTGCTTTCTTTGGGACTGTCATGCTGAAAGATCTTTGAAGAAACCCATGTGGACCTGGTGTCACTACACTGAGGGTTTAGGAAACAGCGGTGTCTTTTCTTTTCTATAGAAATATCTATCAGTTTATTTCTAATTTCCGTCCACGCACCTCCCTCGCGTTCACTTCCTAATTCCTCCGTTCGTCAAATTTGAAAGTATTTTGACAAATGTGACTGAGTAAGGAGTGAAACAGTACCTCGTAAAGCTCCCCCGAAGCCATCCTGGAGTGGCGGACACGGTACCGACCTGCCTCTCCGGGGCTGATCGCTTGCTTTTCGTGCGCCTTCTCTCCCCCCCACACCGTCCAGGTCCCGGTATTTAAAAAAAGACGCGTATTAAAGCAGCTGCCGTGTTTCTGAGCTCGCAGGCAGCCGCAGTAAAGCTGATCACTAAAGCAGGCAGGCAGCGTTAATCGAGCACGGCTGCGATGGATCACTCGAGTACACCTCCGCACTCAATCCCCGTGCTGAGGGAAGGGACAGCGAGGTGGTGCTGCTGCCGCTGCTGCTGCTGCTGCTTTCTGCCTGTTCTAACCCTCAACCCTCCAACCAACACCGACCACTACCATCGCATCACCAGCCGTGGCACCAGGAGAGTGGCAGTTACAACAATAAAAGATTGACGAATCCATCATGTTTTTTTTTGTTTGTTTGTTTTTTTGTTTGTTGTTGTTTACAGCGCTACTTCATGAAAGTGAAAGTTCTTCCTTTTTTTTTCTAACAAAGAATATTAGAAATAAAAGTTCTCACGTGAGCGGATCAGATCTATGTTTATTTGAATCTTTATTTGAGGTTTGCCGTTTTGGTCTTCTGCAGCTTTTACACTTTATTCAGAGGAACATCTCACGCTCTCCTCTCACTCTGCTTCCAGCTCAGGGTCAGACTGTGTCAGGATCAGGGTCAAGCTGTATCAGATTCAGTGTCAGGGTCAGGCTGTGTCAGGTTCAGTGTCAGGCTGTAACAGATTCAGTGTAGGGTCAGGCTGTGTCAGGTTCAGTGTTAGGCTGTGTCAGGATCAGGGTCAGGCTGTGTCAGATTCAGTGTCAGGGTCAGGCTGTGGCAGATTCAGTGTCAGGGTCAGGCTGTGTCAGGTTCAGTGTCAGGCTATGTCAGGTTCAGGGTCAGGCTATGTCAGGTTCAGGGTCAGGCTGTGTCAGGTTCAGGGTCAGGCTGTGTCAGATTCAGGGTCAGGCTGTGTCAGGATCAGGGACAGGTTGCATCAGGGTCAGGTTGTGTCAGATTCATTGTCAAGGTCAGGCTGCATCAGGTTCAGTGTCAGGGTCAGGCTGTGTCAGATTCAGTGTCAGGGTCAGGCTGTGTCAGGTTCAGTGTCAGGCTGTGTTAGATTCAGTGTAGGGTCAGGCTGTGTCAGGATCAGGGTCAGGCTGCGTGAGGGTCAAGCTGTGTCAGGTTCAGTGTCAGGGTCAGGCTGTGTCAGGTTCAGGCTGTGTCATATTCAGTGTTAGGGTCAGGCTGAGTCAGGGTCAGGCTGTGTCAGGTTCAGTGTCAGGCTGTGTCAGGTTGAGTGTCAGGCTGTGTCAAGTTCAGTGTCAGGGTCAGGCTGTGTCAGGATCAGGGTCAGGCTGCATCAGGGTCAAGCTGTGCCAGGTTCAGTGTCATGAACTACCCATTATCTTTCTTTCTTCCTTCTGTTCTTTTCTTCTGAAATGTTCGACCCCAAATGAACTTCTTTCTTCCTTCCTTTCTTTCTTTTTGTTCTGCTGAAATGTTCTACCTCATATGAACTACATCTTTCTATCTATCTATCTATCTATCTATCTATCTATCTATCTATCTATCTATCTATCTATCTATCTATCTATCTATCTATCTAGCTAGGTAGCTAGCTAGCTAGCTAGATCTTTCTTTTTGTTCTTCTGAAATGTTCTACCCCAAATGCACTACCACTTTATTTCCTTCATTCTTTTTTTTGTTCTTCTGAAATGTTCTACCCCCATATAAACTTCCCTCCTTCCTTCCTTTCTTCTTTTTCTTCTTCTTCTTTTTGAACTGTTCTACCTGGTGTGTAGAGTTGTTGTTTTGTGTGTGAATTTAGCAGGGAATTTGAAAGCGCTCTGTCATTCAGGGTTTGATATGATCTGAGTGCATTAATGGATGTCAGACGCTCTCGCCGTGGCTGTGGATTTTGATGTGATGCAGTGATTGGAATGTAGATCAGACGCTTCGGAGTGTCCTTATCAAATCTCAAGGTAAAAACATTAGAAATAGACAGAATTCCTTCAGCGAAGTGGATGCTTTCGGGTTGAGGAATTGATCAATCTATCTTTTTTTTTATTTCACACTCCTACAGAAGGAAATTGAAGTGATTTAATCTTACATGAGCACATTTAAACTAAAGCTCATCATCATCCCCATTCTCCACATCACCATTCGATTAAATTTAATCATGACCAACACTTCTACACACAGAACCTTATGTTCAAGTTAACTATAATATTTCTAACCAGGCTACCTCTAACTAAACTAACTCTTACCAAGCTAACTCTAACCAAGATAACTCAGATAAAGTTATTCTAACCAAGCTAACTCTAACCTAGCTAACTCTAACCAAACTAAATCTAGCCAAGCTAACTTTAACCAAGCTAACTCAGATAAAGTTACTCTAACCTAGCTAACTCTAACCTAGCTAACTCTACCCAAGCTAACTTTAACCATTCTAACTCTATACAAGTTAACTGTAACCAAGCTAACTTAAAAAAAAGGGAACTCCAGCCTAGCTAACTTGTATATCTATGTTACACATAGTTCAATGTCAAATTTCTTTCTTTCTTTCTAAAATGTTCACGGATGTTTCTTTCTAAAGTATTACTGTATCAGTTCATCAGACTATAAATGAGTTCCAGGAACTTGTACATGTAGTTGTAATCAGATGTGTCAAGTAACTAATTACAAATACTTCGTTACCTTTGTTAAGTAGAAATTTTGTGTATCTACACTTTACTGTAGTGATTATTTTTTAGCTGACGTTTTACTTCTACTCCTTACATTTTCTGACAATTCTCTGTACTTTCTGACCCTTACATTTTAAAAATAGCCTCGTCACTCCTATTTTATTTCGGCTCATTTTCATTCCGACTTGTCATAAAAAAAAACGTATCGAGATAAATCACTCAATCAAGATAGAGTGAATGTGATTGTGGTTGGATGAGAAGTATGCACATCTTCCGTCACCCTATTGGTTTGTACTGGACTACACCCTCCAGACCACTGAGCTATACCCACCAGACCACTGAGCTACACCCACTAGACCACTGCACTACACCAACCAGACTACAGAGCTACACCCACCACACTACAGAGCTACACCCACCAGACTACAGCTACACACACCAGCTACACCCACCACACTACAGAGCTACACCCACCAGACTACAGAGCTACACCCACCACACTACAGAGCTACACCCACCAGACTACAGAGCTACACCCACCACACTACAGAGCTACACCCACCACACTACAGAGCTACACCCACCACACTACAGAGCTACACCCACCAGACTACAGAGCTACACCCACCACACTACAGAGCTACACCCACCATACTACAGAGCTACACCCACCACACTACAGAGCTACACCCACCACACTACAGAGCTACACCCACCATACTACAGAGCTACACCCACCACACTACAGAGCTACACACACCAGACTACAGAGCTACACCTACCACACTACAGAGCTACACCCACCACACTACAGAGCTACACCCTCCAGACCACTTAGCTACACCCACCAGACCACTGCTCTACACCCGCCAGAAAACTACACTACACCCTCCAGACCACCGAGCTGACACCCACCAGACGATTGAACTATACCCACCAGACCACTGAGCTACACCCACTAGACCACTGCACTACACCTGCCAGACTACTTCCTGTTGGTTAGTGGGCGGAGTTAAACTTTGACTTCCTCATGACTTTATTTGTATAACACTTTGTGTTGACTTGTACACTAAAAGAAAAAGGTATTCATTTTAAGGAACAGAAGTGTGCCGTCAGCTGACACAAGCTCTGAAAAAGACATAATATCTTTCAGACATTAGATTGACCGCTCAAGTGGAAAAAAAAGAGAGGCAGAAATCCAATTGTAACGCTACCCATGAGTACGTCTGGCAAACTCAACTGAATTATTCATAAGATCGAGGATTGATGAGCACATCCATCAAACCTGTCTCTGATGAATTCCTTCCTGGCATTAAAGTGACAGATGCACAACACAGATGCTGAGACTCAATGCTAAGACGGTAGAAAGATTAGAGTGGGATGGAAAGTGGTGATGGAAGGTGGAGGATTTGTTAGCTGGAGATGTTGGAGGTCCAACCAGATGTTTAGCCATAGAACGTGCTGCTTGTTCTAGTGATAACATCTGGGTTCAGTATTTAAGATGTTGGTGATCTCTTGGATGGGGGGGGGTCCCCGGGGGGGTCCCCACACATATAGAGGTCTGGTATTTTTTTTTTTTACACAAAATGATCAGAGATCAGAATATTACAGACCTTCATATAGCCAATAAGGATGGCTATATATTTTAAAACTATATAGGTGACCCAGGATTATCCATCATTCGGGCAGTTCCTTTACTTCCTTTGCTCTGTTCATCCTTCTTACTTTCTTTACAACTTTCCTTCTTTCCATCCTTCATACCATGCTTTTTTTTCTCTTCCCTTCATTTTCCCTGGTCATCTTTCTTTCTTTCTTTCTTTTTTCCTTCTTTCTTCTTTTCATTTTGCTAATCCTTTTAACCTCCCTAACATCACTTCCTCCTCCAGTCCCTTTGCCCTGCATCCCTTTCCTCACTCCGTTCCTTTCTTTCTTTCTTTCTTTCCTTCTTTCTTTCTCCAGACAAACTTCCACCCTTCCTTCCTTCATGCATCTGTTTCATCTTTTCTTATTTACACAGCTCTATCCTTCCTTCCTCCCTCCCTCCCTCCCTCCCTTCCTCTTTTTCCTTACTTCCTACTTTCTCTTCTTTGTACTGTATTTACTTTGTTCATTTTTTCCTAACTCCCTTCGTGACAACCTTCTTTCTTTCTTCCCTTCTTGGTTCTGTTCCAAGTTCTGTTCCCCGTGCCTTTCCTTCTTATCTTTTTTACTATCTTTCTTCGCCATTGTCTTTTTTTTCTGGACTTATTTCTTCCTTCCTTCCTTGCTTTCTTCCTTTCCTGTCTTTGACACCATTCCATCCCTCGGTCTCTCTTTGGAGAGTTCGTAGAGTGATAGAAACTGGATAATCTTGAAGAGAATATACTAAAGGTGCAAATCTACCCATTTTACCATTATACTGCCAAATATATCAATAATTTCATAATGCATAACAGGAAAAAGTCACAATTGTTACACCACTAGAGGGACGCTTATGAAGTTGGAGATGGAGAAAGCTGTCGTCTGGATGATTGAATGATGCTGTGATAAAAGGTTTGATTCAGTCGTGCTGGTGAATCAATAGACACAGATATTTATATCATGTTTCGAGGCCAAACGATTCCTCATGGGAGTTTCTACTCCTGCATGACATGGAACAGGGTGTCGGAAGATCTCCTGCCAAGGTTCTGGATTTCACTCACAGAGCAACCTCACTGACAGTCTTAACAAACACAAAAAAGAAAAAAAATATAGGCTTCTTCCTGTCAGAAAATAAATAATGAAATATCAGAACAGGGTCGGTATAACGTTTCAAGGGTTGTGATGTATTTAGGATAATTGTTGTAAATCTGATGACCACTTGGGGGCACTCTTGTGTGTGTAGTGTGTTAAAGTGAAAAATCTGCCAACCTCATGTCTCCTGTCTCTCATGTACGTGATGTTAATCGAATTGGACTCTGGACTGGAAGATCACAGGTTCAAATCGCAGGTTCAAGGGCCACCAGTGTGCCCTTGAGCATGGCCCTTAAAGCTCAGCTGCTCAGTTTTAAGCCGCTCTGGATAAGTGCATATACCAATCGCTGTAAATGTAAATGATTAGGGATTAACAAGGGATATAATAGGGATTATAGATGTGTCACAAATTGAGATATCGGAATAAGTTAATAAGAATAAGTAGCTAAGGCTTTTGGAAGAAGGAGCGACTATTTGAAGGAAGAGGATTTCCCCGATTAGTTGAAATTGGTTCTTCCAGCTGTTCTGAACCACTGGTGAAACACACAAACCCTATCGAAAACCATATATACTCAAAATTTCGAGTTAAATCCGTCTAGTAGTTTAAAACCGTATTCAGGATCCAGTACAGGTTTTATATATATATATATATATATCTATATATATATATATATATATTATATATATATATATATATATATATATATTCAGTGTTGGGGTTAAGAATTTTATTACATTATTTAATTACAAAAATAAATTGTAACAGTAATTCATTATAGCTACTTATAAAAATGTTAACAAATTACAAATAGGGTTACATCTGAACAATTTCATGTGAAATCAGTGCTTTAGACGACGGCATGATTTCCGACTAAAACGTGCTGCAGTTTCATTTCGAAAAACAACACAAACATTCTTTTCTCGAGGGTTTGAACGTTTTTTCTTACAATGTTAACTTAAAGTGCCACCTAGTGGACAAAATGAAAGTAATCCAAAAAGGAATCAAATGTAATCAGTTATGTTACTTTTATAAAGCAACTGAAAAATAAATATTACATTTCCAAAGTAACCTTATCAACACTGATTATATCCCAAGGATTAACTACCGAAGAGATCAGTGTTATCTGTTCAAAACCTGTAGATTTAGAACCAGCAGTTAGTTCGAGTGATAGGACGCATGGCGATAAACATGTGTATAGAGGAGTGTACGGGGAGCTTCTGCTCGTGACGTTTGCAGACGTTTGTTCCCGTCTCTTGTTCGTCTTCCAGCCAATTAATGCATTATGCAGAAGCTGTCGCTCAGCCATTCAGAAACAAATCCAACCAGACAGGATACACAGCGTACCCTCCAACACTCGCTTCTAGTCATATGGATTAATACCGTACGGATTGTCAGGAAAAGGAAAATGTAAACAAACAAACAATGTTGATATTTTTCTTCTTATATTTAAGATGCTATTCAACGTCATTGTTATTGCCCAAGGTACATGCCCGAGGCACTTAACATCTAACCAGAGGTGCCCAAGTTGTCACGGCGCGCTCTCTCTCTCTCTCTCTCTTTCTCTCGCTCTTCCCGGCTCTTTCGCCACACACACACACACACACACACACACACACACTCTCTCTCTTCCTCTCCTCGCTCTTCCCTGCTCGTTCGCCACACACACACACACACACACACACACACACACACACACACACTAATCAGCTCAGGTGTTCCTGATCTTCGCCCTCTCCATCTCCCCTTTAAATAACCCGGCTCTCCCTTCATTCCCGGTCCGGGCTCGTGACTTACACGTAGTGTCGCGGACCCGTTAGATAGCTATTTATATGCCTAACCTTTTCTCTGCTCCTGTTTTTCCAGTTCCCGTTTCCTTCAGCTCCAGATTCCGGACTTCCAAGTCCGCTCCAGAACTCCGGTCCTCCTGTGACCACGGCGCGCAGCGCGCAAGGCTCCCAAGCCTGTCTGGCCGCTCCTTAGAGCGGCGTCTCTTTGGTTATTGGACATTTAAATAAATCCTTTGTTTTTGAATTACCGTTTCCCCGTGTGTCTGTGCAGCGCGACACCACCGTTACACAAGTAGCCTATTTATAAATAAACAGCAGTATGATAAATAGGGTATGAGGTCCATATGAACAGGTTTAATGGTGAATAATGTACAAAAACAGAAATGGTGTAGATGTAATCATCCTGAAATAAGAGTACAGAAAGAGTGTAGTGGCGGTGAAGAGAGTTTCTGATAGGGTGATCAACAGGAAGCTGGAAGTTGAAGGCATAATGAAGTCTTTTTCAAACCTAGTATGTAAGATTAGAAGAGGGGGAAGAGAGTGAGGACTGAAAAGAGAAACGATGGTGGAAGACTGTAGTGTAGTAGTGGTGGTGAAGTGGTTCTGGATGATTAGTGCAGAAGTGATAAGGGAGACAGTTAGGAAGGTCCTTGGTGTGTCGCCTGAATGTAGGAAAATGTAAGGAGAAAGAAGGTGGGATCGGCAGAGAGATGAGAAAAGAAGGCAGGAGTATAAGGAGATGAGGCAGCAAGTGGAAAAAAAGGATATGGCTGATGTGGCGAGGGAGGACTTGGAGGTAGAAGGGGTGAAAGAGGCAGATGTAGAAGACAGGGTTGTGTGGAGAAGGACGATCGGGAGCACGCCCCGCCGAACGAGAAAGAAGAAGTGTATTTGCACTATTCATACCAAAGAAAATGAGCTTGCATGAATGACAGTGCATACTGTATAGGTGCAACATGGGTATTTTACATTCTAGCACTGCAGAAGACACAGCAATACAGCACTGTACAGTGTACGCCTTTACCTTTACTCTCTATTATTAATGGTAATATATTAATCTGAGTTTGAAATTAAGTTAAAGTGTTTTTTAAAGTGTTTTATTGACCACATACAAAATTCTCAGTTTTTTCACAATAATTACAGACTCTAGGAAAGTAATATATATATATATATTACGTTACGTTCCTAGAATATACGATCCAAGAATATATATATATAGCCAAAAAATAAAAAAAATTTAAAATCTCTGGAAGTTAATGAATACAAAACTGAATGCCTCATATAATTTTATAGGTTTCAATAAATGGAATACATTACCATTAATATACATGTTTATATTTTCTTCAAGTGTGATACTGGTAGTTTCTTTTTTTTTTGCATATGTTTCATAATAATAAAAAAAATGTGCTTGAAGTGCGAGTAGAAATGTAAACACTTCCTGTTTACAAGACTGACACTTTACTGACTGTAACAACCAGTGTTGGGGAGTAACTAGTCACATGTAATGGCGTAAGATTATTAAATTACAAAATAAAAGTAACTGTCGGGGGCACGTGGCTTAGTGGTTAGCACGTTCGCCTCACACCTCCAGGGTCCGGGTTCGATTCCCATCTCGGCCATGTGTATAGCGATAGAAGATGAACGAACGAATGAATGAAAGTAACAGTAATCCGTTGCAGTTACACAGAGAATAAACATGTAATTAAATTACAGTTACTTTAGAAAATTTTGAAGATTACAAATTGCAACGAGCACCGCCTAACACCCACCCCCGACAAAAAATTTCGTCCAAACCCCCCCACAACAATTTGATTCTAAAGCAGCTCAGTTCCGAAAACATATCCCACTTTTTCCAAGTGCCAAATGAAAGTAACCAAAAAGTAATCAAATGTAGTCAGTTACTTTACTTTTATAAAGTATTTGAAAAGTTACACTAATAATTACATTTTGAATAGGGTCATTTGTAATCTGTAACCTATTTACATTTCCACAGTAACCTTCCCAACACTGGTAAACAACCCTGCGTTATTGTCTTTGTTATCTTTTTCAATAACAAAGACCATTTTTTTTTGGTTGGTTAAGCACGCAGGAGATAACATCGGGTAATCCGAGACTTCCCTGCACTGTGATTTTTGAACCACTAGATGGCGCTACAACATCACACAATCCCTTTTTTATTTTCTCGTACCGCCTGAATTTCCAAATCAAAAGGTCACCAGAACCGGGAATCGCTCTGTAAATCTTATATACCACATATTACCATTAAAACAATGCAGAACAAAACAAAGAACTGAAGAACTTTCCAACATACAACATTATGACCTTTAACTCTCTGTGTTCCAGGGCCCCTGCACCATGGCCCCTGCTTCCTTACATATCACAATAAAGAATAAAGAATTGCACTGTTTTGTAATGCGCATGTGACACGTCTCTTTCTTTTTTCTTTCTTTCTTTTTTTCTTTCTTTCTTTCTTACTTTCTTTCTTTCTTTCTATCTCTCACCTCTTGATAAAAAAGGAAAACACCAGCCATATGTATTTAAATTAAATTAAATTGTTTCATTGCAAGAACCTATTTCAACTAATCTGGGCAATATTTGTTTGTTTGTTTGTTTGTTTTTTTGACACAAAATGTGAGAATTTACCCCCAGTTATGTCCCAGACAGGAAAAGCAGGACTGTAAATGACATTGTTATGCACTGCAAAGTTTTCTTTTCGCAAACCTACTGTAGAAACTTCTGTTCAATTATTTATTTGATGGTATTTTGAAAATGCACAGCAATACAAGACTGTCAATTATGATTACGGTTACTATGATGATGATGATGATGATGATGATCTTGATTATTATAATTCTGATGATGATGATTATAATGTTATGATTATGATTAATGATTTATTTATTTCAGATTTACTGATAATGAATGATTCTTATTCTGTTAATGCTGAAGATGAAAATCTGATGATATTATGTTGATAATTATTATGATGATGATGATGATGGGGTGGATGCCGCGGATCTTGATTATTAAAATTCTGATGATGATAATGATGATGATGAAAATGCTGCAGCTGTTGATTATTATTATTATTATTATCATTGTTGTTGTTGTTATTATTATTATTGCTATCATTATTACTATCATTATTACTGATGCTATTATTATTATTATTATTATTATTATTATTATTATTATTATTATTATCATCATCATCATCATGAGGATGAGGACTCTCCAGTCCTCATCGATGCCGCACGAATCCCTCACGCTCCTCCTCCCTTAGACGTGATCCCTGAACACGCCGGACGTGTCAGGTGTGATGGTGTAATGAATACAAATAGTGTCCGGCCGCGATGATCGTTTCCTCTCTGTAGGTTTCTCTGCCTCCACGTCGGTGCTCGGGTGCACCTTCCTTTCTTTCTCCTCTCACATCATCGTTCTCTCTATCCTTCACTGATGAGCCTCATTCATCCCCATTAGCATGCCTGCGCACTTCTTTTTGCATTATTTACCCGTCGACTCTCCACCAGCTCTGGATGCTAATGTTGTGCAGACGGCTATACATATGCGTGCGTGTTCGAGTGCGGGAAAGTGTGTGTGTGTGTGTAGTGTGTGGAGTTTTTGATACCACTGATTGATTGCGAACGCTTTGGTTTGTTGCCCCAGCGCAGGGTTTTAATGATAATGTATTGTAGCAGGATGCTGGTGTGTCTCTCCGCCCCGCGCACGTGGACAGAAGCTCACTCGCATCTGATGCACGCCAAAAAAAAAAAAAAGGGAAAAAAAAGGTGGACGTGTTGCTCAGTAAAGCATGACTCACTCGCTATTTGTCAAATCTACAAATATCTATATTTATAAGCCATCATTCTTTTACGTATCCATCATCATAAGTCTGGTGCACGTCCTCATATTTCCTGCTTGGGCCTTCGCTCGTGCAGAACGTCTCGGTCTCCTCACGTGACGCACGTCACTTCTGAGCGCACAGATCCTTACCCTCAAGAAAGAAATAAAATCATAATAAAAAAAAATCTAGTTATAAAAGTAAACAGTATTTTTTTAAAGGGATATAAAATGCACATAACGGTGTAATTAATTAGAATTTTATATTATTTGTACGCACAAATATTAATTTACAGTAATGTTGGTTAATATTCCGTACTGAAACACAACCAAATTAACTCTCATTCATTCATTCATTCATTCATTTATTTATGTTCTACCACTTTATCTGATCTTCCTTCGGGTCGCGGGGAGCCTGTGCCTAGCTCAGTTGTCTTGGGGCATCAAGGCAGGATACACCCTGTATGGGGTGCCAACCCATCACAGGGCACGAATTAACTCTCATTGTTTCTTATTTATACTATAGAAAATACTATATTATTTTTTCTTTTTTCTTTCTTTATTTATTTCTACTGCTTTATTCATTTTTTGCTTTATTCCTAACAGCAGTAATACAGACGTGGACAAAATTGTTGGTACCCTTTGGTCAATGAAAGAAAAAGTCACAATGGTCACAGAAATAACTTTAATCTGACAAAAGTAATAATAAATAAAAATTCTATAAATGTTAACCAATGAAAGTCAGACATTGTTTTTCAACCATGCTTCAACAGAATTATGTAAAAAAATAAACTCATGAAACAGGCATGGACAAAAATGATGGTACCCCTAGAAAACACAGAAAATAATGTGACCAAAGGGACATGTTAATTGAAGGTGTGTCCACTAATTAGCATCACAGGTGTCTACAACCTTGTAATCAGCCATTGGGCCTATATATATGGCTCCAGGTAATCACTGTGTTGTTTGGTGATATGGTGTGTACCACACTCGACATGGACCAGAGGAAGCAAAGGAAAGAGCTGTCTCAAGAGATCAGAAAGAAAATTATAGACAAGCATGTTAAAGGTAAAGGCTATAAGACCATCTCCAAGCAACTAGATGTTCCTGTGAGTACAGTTGCACATATTATTCAGAAGTTTAAGATCCATGGGACTGTAGCCAACCTCCCTGGACGTGGCCGCAGGAGGAAAATTGATGACAAATCTAAGAGACGGATAATCCGAATGGTAACAAAAGAGCCTAGAAAGACTTCTAAAGAGATTCAAGGTGAACTTCATGCTCAAGGAACATCAGTGTCAGATCGCACCATCCGTCGTTGTTTGAGCCAAAGTGGACTACATGGGAGACGACCAAGGAGGACACCATTGTTGAAAACGAATCATAAAAAAGCAAGACTGGAATATGCCAAACTACATGTTGACAAGCCACAAAGCTTCTGGGAGAATGTCCTGTGGACAGATGAGACAAAAATCGAAGTTTTTGCCAAGGCACATCAGCTGTATGTTCACAGACGAAAAAATGAAGCATATCAAGAAAAGAACACTGTCCCTACTGTGAAACATGGAGGAGGCTCTGTTATGTTCTGGGGCTGCTTTGCTGCGTCTGGCACAGGGTGTCTTGAATCTGTGCAGGGTACAATGAAATCTCAAGACTATCAAGGAATTCTAGAGAGAAATGTACTAGCCAGTGTCAGAAAGCTTGGTCTCAGTCGCAGGTCATGGGTCTTGCAACAGGACAATGACCCAAAACACACAGCTAAAAACACCCAAGAATGGCTAAGAGGAAAAAATTGGACTATTCTAAAGTGGCCGTCTATGAGCCCTGACCTCAATCCTATTGAGCATCTTTGGAAGGAGCTGAAACATGCAGTCTGGAAAAGGCACCCTTCAAACCGGACACAACTGGAGCAGTTTGCTCATGAGGAGTGGGCCAAAATACCTGCTGAGAGGTGCAGATGTCTCATTGACAGTTACAGGAAGCGTTTGATTGCAGTGATTGCCTCAAAAGGTTGCGCAACAAAATATTAAGTTAGGGGTACCATCATTTTTGTCCATGCCTGTTTCATGAGTTTATTTTTTTACATAATTCTGTTGAAGCATGGTTGAAAAACAATGTCTGACTTTCATTGGTTAACATTTATAGAATTTTTATTTATTATTACTTTTGTCAGATTAAAGTTATTTCTGTGACCATTGTGACTTTTTCTTTCATTGACCAAAGGGTACCACACAATTTTGTCCACGTCTGTATATATTAAAAAAAAAAAAAAAAAAAAAAAAAAAATATATATATATATATATATATATATATATATATGTATATATATATATCCCGATATATGTATATGTATATATATATATATATATATCTATATATATATATATATATATATATATATATATATATATAGATAATCAAATATATCTAATAATTATATATATATATATACAGGATACAGGATACGGTGGCTTAGTGGTTATCAGGTTCGCCCTCACACCGCCAGGGTCTAGGTTCGATTCCCGTCTCGGCCATGTGTGTGTGGATTTTGCATGTTCTCCCCGTGCCTCAGGGGGTTTTTTTCTCCGGGTTCTCCGGTTTCCCCCCCCCCCGGTCCAAAAACATGTACGGTAGGTTGATTGGCACCTTGGAAAAATTGTCCCTAGTGAATGAATGTGTGTGTGAATGTGTGAGTGTGTCCTGTGATGGGGTTGGCATTCCATCCAGGGTGTATCCTGCCTTAATGCCCATAGACACCTGAGATGGGCACAGGCTCCCCGTGACTCAAGGGAAGATCGGATAAAGCGGTCGAGAAGAATGGGTTTAGAAGCGGTAGAAGATGAATGAATATATATATTAAATAATTCAGAATATTCTAATTATATATTAAATATTAAAAGATTTTTTCTGTTTTATGCATTAATTCTGGCTCTTTTTTCTAAGATTTTTCCCCCTTATTAAAAAAAAAAAAAAAAATATATATATATATATATATATATATATATGATCAGTGTTATTTCTTTCATTCTTTCTTATTATTATTTTGCTTAGTTACTTCTTTATCATTTATTAAATTTGTATAGTTTTCTTATTTTAGAAATTGTAAATGCCATTTTGTTCAAAAGCTCTAATAGTTAGAGAGAGTGAAATACAGTATATGGCATTTGGCAGGTTATTTAGCGTCACCTACATTTCTCTTATTTATACTATTGAGCAGTTGAGAGTGGAGGGCCTTACTCAAGGCAGCTTTATGATCATGGGATTTGATCTCACAACCTTTCAGTCCAAAGGCAAACAGCTTAATAAAACTTAACTCGAGGTTTTAGGACACTTCCAGGACGGTGGGTTTTACACAGAACTATCTATTGTATCCTGATATTGGATGAACAGCATGAGACACATCATGATGGTGGCATTTTCTTTAAAAATCATGTCTCTTATGAATGCATTCATTATCATAGCATATGCTTTATAATTCAACAGTAATAGAGTTATATACAGTTATTATGCAGTAAAAAAAATAGCGAAATCTGTTATCAGTCATGATTTCTGAGTAAAATTCATCATAGCTGGTGTTATGCCAATGAAACTTAGATAGCATAATGTATTACTGCATCAGTTCTCATCAACTCCACGCTGTTTCTCATGGACAGGCAAGACGAGAAAAAAAAACACACACACAAACACACACACTTAAGATTTATGTAGATGGTAAACACTTAGCGACCATGAAGATGGATTTGAATCGCAATTAATATGAACAGTCGTGCTACAGTGGCTTTGGAATGCAATTGCTTTGCACAAGCGTCCATCAGCGAACAATTAATGATGTTGAATGTAAGTTTCCTTTTTTGAGTCTGGATCCCTCTCATCTCAAATTTAAAATGTGTGTCTGAAATCGATTTTTTTCTATGAATAATATAATTCATTTGAATATTATTTTTAATATTAGTCATAATGAGATTCCTCACACCGAAACCAGGTCTTGTGAAAATTATATTGATGGATAGAGCATGTATAACAATTCAGGTAAAAAAAAACAAAAACAAAACATAAATAAATAAATAAATAAATAAATAAATAAACAAATAAATAAATAAATATATATATTCGTGTTAGTTAAACCTACACTACATGGCCATTAGAACTTTTTCGATCTTTAAAGGAAAAATCCTCTGTCAAAATCTATAACATAATGTTTCAGATTATTATTTCAGCATTACTTGTTTAGTGTTAAGCTTTTACCCATCGTCACAGAGCAGCCGTAAATTCATATGTGGACTTGGGATATAAATATTTCAAATAATAAATGTGTTTTTATTACTAAAAATTAGGCTCTTGTGCTTCATGCATTACGGTTTGTGGAAGAACAACATATATGAGAAAAAGTCAGGTGTCCCTATACTTTTGGCCAAACACTGCATTGAATTTTACAACTGTATAATTATTATTATTATTATTATTATTATTATTATTATTATTATTATAATTATCTTATTAACCAAAACATGCACCAATACTCATGTAATACAGTTAAAATACAGTGTATCATATGGGTTGAAATGATCTTGTTCATACTGTGACAAACAATCCACGGTGTAGTTCTCTACCTTACCTATAGGTGGTGATGTTCTCCATCTTTAACAGACATTCTGTCACGCCGAAATGTTTTAATGCTTATAGTTTGTTAGTGCACGTTTTGTTAAAGCAGCCAAGTCTTATTCGGTCTCGCACGTGAATAAGTCACGCAGAATATAATCATGCTGTATATGTTAGAACTTTTGTTCATTGATTTATTAGTTAACCAATAGAGTTTCTTTCACATGTGATATTTATAAACCTTGACAAATCGTGCTTATAATTCTGTTGTGACTTTGCTAATGATTTCCTGTAAGCATTTTTATAATGCCTCATAAAATGCTGCAATTCACTAACACAAAACATATGGGATGGCGTTATAATTAATTCATAAAAGAAATACTAGTATTAATAAGGCATCACACCGTGTAGGGTAAAGAAATTATTGATGAAATATCATGTCGTTTTATAGTAATGTTGAGTAAGGCGTTATAACCTCAAAGGGATAATAATCACAAATACCGGAGAAATTCAATTCATGAGGGTGGTACGTTCACACCGTACATCATATGATATGAACTGCAAAGGTAGATTCATTTTCTTTGGTATTGTAGTTAACTGTGTTATGAATAATAATAGAAGTATCAAAAAAAGTGTTAAAAATAACTTTTCCAGTGCATGCAGCGCATTATGAATGCATTACGGATATACAGGAAAGGAAAAATGAATGCATTATGGATACGGGAAACGTCAAATTGTTAGTTGTTATACTAAGTACAATTTTAAATTATTCTAAACTGCAAAGGTAGATTCACTTTCTTTGGTATTGTAGTTACTGCATTATGAATACTAATAGACTTATATATATAATACACTGTATATTGCATCATTAAATAGCTATAAAGTGTAAAAAAAAAGCGTCAAAAATAACTTTTCCAGTGTGTATAATGCATTATGAATGCATTAAAGATATGCAGGAAAGGAAAAATTAATGTATTACGGATACAGGAAAGTTGAAATTGTTAGTTGTTATACAATACAATTTTAAATTGTTCTAAACTGCAAAGGGAGATTCACTTTCTTTGGTATTGTAGTTACTGCCTTATGAATACTAATGGAAGTATTATGCTAACACTTTATACTGCATCATTAAATAGCTATAAAGTGTAAAAAAAAGTGTCAAAAATAACTTTCACAGTGCGTATAATGCATTATAGATGCATTACGGATGCACAGGAAGATCTCATTGCATAGGGAAAGGTAAAATTGTTAGTCATCCTTGTGACAGGTTAGAAGTCCAGCGATATGCACGGAGGTTTAATTATTTGTGAATATATATGTGTGTAATCACACCGACTCGTCAGTGGCGGAGAGGTGTAAAAAAAATTGCTGAGTCATTTTTTTGGGTCACTTATCATTAGAGAGCTAAACTCTTAACTAATCACCGTAAACCACAAGAGGAGTTTTTATTTGAAAAAAAGTCGACGTGAAAGGATACAATTGCAGTCAGCGTAGTGATGTTAATGCAACTTTAGCCACTTCATTAGCAGGCATCCCGAAGTGCTTTATTTTTTTCCCTGCAACGCTGCGATGCACGGAAGCAAAGGCGGATGCAGGGGCGTAAAAAGGTTTATTGAATATAAAAGATTCCAGAGCAGATGTAATCCGAAATGTAATCCGAAAGCAGGCAGGAGGATCGGCACAGGCCGGGTTGATTAGCGACACAACGTGAACAGGGCGAGGCAGCCCCGGGAATGAGAATAAAAAGATCAGAAGTTCTTCAAAAACACTAAATCATGTGTAAACAGCAGAAACAAAGGGTTATTAATATGTGCATTTCTTAAACCCAGGCACTGATTACACTGATAGGCAAAAAACGTGCATGAAGGAATGGTGAGACTGAGTGAAGATTGTATACACAATTAAAACACACGCACACACACACACACACACACACACAAGGATGCGGAAGTCCACAGCTATGCAAGCGTATTATAATATTATAATAATATAATATTTATAATTATATTATTTAATTATTGTATTATATTTTGCCAGTGTTGGAGAGTAACTATTTACATGTAACAGCATTACATAATTTAATTACAAAATAGCTGCAACAGTAGTTTGTTACAGTTACTGTGAAAAAATGTGTAATTAAATTATTTACTTATGAAAATGTTACAGATTACAAATAGTGTTACATCTGTACAATTTCATATAAAATCAGTGCTTTAGACTAGGGTATGATTTCCAACCGAAACGCAATTTTGATTTGAATGTTTGATTTTGTTTCATGTCGAAAAATATAAAAATATAATTTTTTTCTCCTTTTTTCTCAACATTTTTATAACGTTAACTTAAAGTGCCACCTAGTGGACAAATGAAAGGTAGGAAAAAGTAATCGAATGTAATCAGTTACTTTACTTTTATAAAGTCATTAAAGGAAGTACACACTTATTACATTTTGAATAGGGTCATTTGTAATCTGTAATCTATTACATTTCCAAAGTAACATTCCCAACACTGTCTATTGCACAATTATATAAAATATATATACATTTTTATTATTTGAACAAAAGCCCCATAATTATTTTAGCTGCTTCGTTGTCATGCTTAATGTTATGGGAGATCATTTCTAATGGAGATCCTATTCTTACTCACTTTCTTACTCACAGTTTCTTCCTTACATGTTAACTCAATAATCATTTTACAGAAACTTTGCTTTTTATTACTTTTTATATCATATCAGAACATTGATATAAACCTGCGCTGTAAGAGCTGCTGTCTGTAGTAGATAGATTAAGAATTTGCTGATATGAAAAAGCTTTTCAAAGGAAACAATTAACCTTAACATTAATCTAAATTCAGTATCATCCCGGTTCAAAAGTACATCAGCGAATGCATTGTATATTATAATAGTCAACAAGGAAAACAAGTACTCACATAAAATCAGTCAGTTTGAAAGCACTTGTACGTGTAACAAGTACATGTTGTGTATTCTGTGTTATTAAACAAAATTACACATAATGTTTCAGTCGATGTGAAATTCCACTTTATAATCAGCATGATTCCTGTTTAGGGAGGTGCTAGCGTAGTGGTTATGGCACTGGATTCTGGATCAGAAGGTCAAATAACTTCAAATAACTTGTATATTGCTCTTGATAAGGAGCTTCTGCTGGATACCATAAATGGAAAAGCTTAGTCCTGACCCCCTTCCCATCTTGAGATGTATCTGAATGGGAAAGGTATGTTTTTGCTGAGCTCATGTTTGCTTTAAAATATTTTTTTTTTTCATTTTTGTTTCTATAATGTTACACCGTAATTCCTATATATATTGCTTATTCTCTAAATCCGACCGATTATTATCGGTATATCAACATGTATTTATCTTTCTTTTGCAGACATCATACCAGGAAAAAAAACCTATAGCTTTACTATGATTGTCATTGTTTTTATATTCGTGAGGTATTATATCCCTGTGTTTTCTGTTTATCTTGTTTAAATCACCTTTCCTGACATGAATCTGAATAGGAGCATCATATAAGCATAAATTCACAAGACTGATTTATCAGAATACAAGGCATAAATGAAATAATTAATGAAATAATTGTAATGAAACGAATAGAATTGTTTGAATTTGATACATTTGCATTGAAACATTACTGAATCTTTATGTTTCGGGTTTGTATTATATCTGAATTTGTGTATTATATACTTTGTACGTACAGTATAAGTATGTGTATGTTATGTTATATCATTCATTCATTCATTCATTCATCTTCTACCACTTTATCCGATCTTCCCTCGGGCCACAGGGAGACTGTGCCTATCTCAGGCGTCTTTGGGAATCAAGGCAGGATACATCCTGTATTGAATGCCAATCCATCTCAGGGCACACACACACTCACATTCACATACACACATTCACACACTAGGGACAATTTTTCCAACCTACTGTACATGCTTTTGGACCGAGGAGAAACCGGAGAACCTGGAGAAAAAAAACCCTGAGGCACAGTGAGAACATGCAAACTCCACACACACATGGTGGAGGCGGGAATCGAACCCCGACCCTGGAGGTGTGAGGCGAACCACTAAACCACCGCGCCCATGTGTATGTTATATATTATATATACATTTTCTCTTATCGTGCTCTGCTTATAGGACTCACTGTAGATTGATCTGTACATAGTACCTGTATCTGTTTCATTTTACTGGAAATCTCCCTCTCAAATATAATGGTATTGCTGGTGGCTTAAATACCAGTTCTTGCTGAGCTGTTTTTACTTTTACTGTTCCTGTTATACACACTGCATACTTTATAAGGCATTTAAAGCTTCACCAGGGTGCTTACGGGTCAGTTTAGTACTACACTTTATACTGTACCTTATACTGTACCCATATATATATATATATATATATATATATATATATATATATATATATATATAATGTAAAGAGGTGAGTGTACAGGTTGTATAACATTGTACATTTGTTGTCCTGCTGGCTATAAACCTGCTAGCTATAAAAGTGAACACACCCTAAGTGTCCAAATTGAGCCTAATTAGCCATTTTCTGTCCCCAGTGTCATGTGACTTAAGTGTTACAAGGTCTCTGGTGTGAATGGAGAGCAGGTATGTTAAATTTGGTGTCATCGCTCTCATTCATACTGGTCAAGGGAAGTTCAACATGGCACCTTATAGCAAAGAACTCTTTGAGGATGATGCTCTATATAAATATATGCCTTAAGTAGATTGCCAGCAGGGTGGCCAAGACCATGCAGCGGTTTAACAAGACAGATTCCACTCAAAACAGGCCTCGCCATGGTCGATCAAAGTACTCAGCATCATATTCAGAGCTTGTGTTATAGAAATAGATATAGGGAAATAGATATATAAGTCCTACCAGCATTGCTGCAGAGGTTGAAGGGGTTGGGGGGGGGGTCAGCCTGGCCATGCACAGACCATATACCACACAGTGCAAATTTGTATGCATGGCTGTCGGCCCAACAGTTTTGTCCCAACTAAAAGGAAATTTTACTGAAACCATGGACTGATGAGACCAAGATAAACTTGGTTCAAATAGTGGCAAACTTGTGTATTATGTATGTATGTGTATTACTTGTGTAATATGTGAGGAGTACAAAGACAGGTGTGTCTTGAATACAGTCAAGAATGGTGGTGGCGGTGTCATGGTCTGGGGCTGCATGAGTCTGGGGCTTCCTTCACTTCAGAGACTGGGCCGATATCAAGCTGATATTGAGCCCAAACACATCTCCAAGACGACCACTACCTTGCTAAAACATGTCTCCAAACCTAAACCCTATTGAGCATCTATGGGCCATCCTCAGACGGATGGTGGAGGAGCCCAACATCCACCAGCTCCGTGAAGGCATCATGGAGGAGTGAAAGAAAAAAAAAGGTGTCAACCTGTGTAAGCTCTGGTGAACTCCAAGCCCAATAGGGTTAAGACAGTGCTGGAAAATAATTCTGGCCATAAAATATTGACACCTTGGGCCCGAATTGGGCATTTTAACTTAGGGATGTACTCACTTTTATGGCCAACGTGAACAGTCAGTGTTGTCACATGAAAATTATAATAATGTATTTACCAAAACGTGAGGGGTGTATATATTGTATGTACTATATTTCTGTGTGTGTGTGTGTGAAATATCAAATATTTCATACCATGAAAGCATCAAGATAAAGGTCAGCTTGTATCTTGATTTCTGAGAGTCCTGATCCGTTTCTTTTATACTCGATGTACGGTATTATATAGTGTGAACGGGAAAGGAATATGTCTAGGAGCATGGGATATGACCTCAAGCTGCTAAGGAATTCCTGTTAATGTAGAGTTTCTTCACAGATCTCTGCTTTCCTTTCTCTCGGTTTGTCTCCTCAAACCCCAGCGGGATGAAAACAGCGTCCCGTCCTGGAATCATTCTCCGGTTCCCCCATGACCCTGGATGAGGTGTCTCCTAAAGACGGATAAACGGAGCCTGAAATGCATTAGGATGAAGATCATCATCGCTGGCGTTTTTTACACACCTCGCGAAAACTTGAATTATGCAGCTGTCACGCTTATTACAATGCAGGAGAGAAGAAAAAAAAACAAACAAACGCAATTTCAATCAATCTAATCGACGCACTCGAACAATAAATATGGGAAACGAGCGTGTTACACAACAGTAATCCTATCTCATATCAAAGTGATTGCAGATCATTTGCGAAAGGCTCTGAGGCTTGATTGCAGCCAATTTCTGGTCTTACAGCAATCTTGGCTGAGGGACAAGAAAATGTAACCATAAAGATGTCTCTCTCTCTCTCTCTCTCTCTCTTTCTTTCCCTCCCTCCCTCTCTCTGTGAGAAGAATAACGATGTAACCGAAACGATGCACCTGCACTCTTGTTGCATCGAAAGGGAAACAGGTTGGCGAGCCGTGGACCGTGCACCGCGAGTGTGTCTTGGCAGCCGAGCCCAGATTCTATTTACAGCTTTTTACGGAAATCTGATTAAGGGAGGCATTTTAAAGCGGGAGTGACCCGAAAGAGTGAGGAATGAGAGCCGGGAGTGGGAGCCAGGAGGAACAGTAGCTTTCATTAAATCAGCGATCGATGCCAGTGCTCCTTAGAGGCTATAAAATCCCATGCAGTTTCCCACGTTTGTTTGGTGCTCGGCTCTGAGGACACTTTCATACACGCGGTGTTCGATGCAAATATATCCTACGCATTAGTATTCAACACACTATGTTGACAAAAATATCCAGTCTCCTAACTTTTCCAACCATAGGTGGTTCAACGTTACACATAATGCGAAATGCACAGTTGTGTAGGACGTCGTAGGATGAAACATTACCTTTAGTTGAATGGCTTAAATAGGGCACGGTGGCTTAGTGGTTAACACGTTCGCCTCACACCTCCAGGATCCGGGTTCGATTCCCGTCTCGGCCAAGTGTGTGTGGAGTTTGCATGTTCTCCCCGTGCCTCAGGGGGTTTTTCTCCGGTTTTTCTCCGGCTTTCCCCCCCGGTCCAAAAACATGCACGGTAGGTTGATTGGCACCTTAGAAAATTGTCCCTAGTGTATAAATGTATGTGTGTGTGTGTGTGTGTGTGTCCTGCGATGGGTTGGCATTCCATCCAGGGTGTATCCTGCCTTAATGCCCATAGTCGCCTGAGATATGCACAGGCTCCCCGTGACCCGAGGGAAGATCGGATATAGCGGTAGAAGATGAATGAACGAATGAATGGCTTCATCAGGATTTGTCTAGGTGTAGGAGGAGTTTATCAAATTTTCTGTTGGAGTGGAAGGGGATTCCCAGTCAGAATTCCGTTCAGGGGTTATAAGGCTTGGAAAGAACTCCTCTGGTGGCAGTGGGAAGATTTCCTGTAGGGTTGGGTGGGTGGGTGGTTTTTGTCAGTGGGATTTTAGTCAGAAATGGTCCACAGATTGATCAAAAGTACAGTGTGAGAATTCCTCCTTGACCAGGAGAGATAATAAGTAGGCATAATTGGGCTCAGTGGTTTAAGACTATTGCTGGGCTACTGATCAGGGTTTGAGGTAAGGGTTTGAGCATCGATATTGCCAAGCTGCCACCCTTGGGTCCTCTGATGGCAGCTTCCAACCAAGCTGAGATATACGAAGAAAAGAATTTCCCTCACAGCATCAATAAAGTATGTAAAAAAAAACAAATAAATAAAGATGGGTTAAAGGTCAGTAGGTAAAATACAGGATTGGTCCTTTGGGATTTGGTGTGATTTGATCTCGATTCCTTCAGCTGAATTGAACAGAAATTCCCAGAAAGAGGAATTGGGGAGAATGACTCTGGGAGTCGGATGGATTATCCTGAAAGCTTGAGTGGGAACAAAAACAGTCCAGGGTTATATTTAAGATACAAAAATGAGATTTAACTAAAAGTAAAATTTTTCTGAAATTGTTTTTTGTTAATGGTTTATCAATTAATTAATTGAACAAAAAACCCACATATTTATAAATTAATAAATGAATTTAAAATAGCAGTTAAATTAATAATACATTAGTATCACATTAGTAATAAGTTACATGTTTTTTCATAAATTATTAAATATTGTGAAGGAGAATATTTTCTAATCATATTTTCCCAATGTAATAATAATAATAATAATAATAATAATAACAGCATGTTCGCCTCACACCTCCAGGTTTGGCGGTTCAATTCCTGCCTCCACCATGTGTGTGTTGAGTTTTCATGTTCTTCATGTTCTTCCAGGTTCTCCGGTTTCCCTCCCGGTCCAACAAACATGCACGTTAGGTTGATTGGCACCATGGAAAAGTGTCCCTAGTGTGTGAATGTGTGTGTGTGTGTCCTGTGATGGATTGGCATTCTATACAGGGTGTGTCCTGCCTAAATGCCCCAAGATGCCTGAGATAGGCACAGGTTCCCCATGACCCGAAAGAGAAATCAAATAAAGCAGTAGAAGATAAATGAATAAATGAATAATAATAATAATAATAATAATTATAATAATAATAATAATCTTTATTTTATGTAGTAAAATAGTAAATGGCTTAGTGGCTAGGACGTTCGCCTCACATCTCCAGGGTTCGATTCCCGCCATATGTGTGTGTGGAGTTTGCATGTTCTCGCCGTGCCCCAGGGGTTTTTTCTCCAGGTACTTCAGTTTCCCTCCCGGTCCAAGAAACATGCACGGTAGGTTGATTGGCACCTTGGAAAATTGTCCTTGGTGTGTGAATGTGTGTGTGTGAATGTGAGATGTGTGTGTGCCCTGTGTTTGGTTGGCATTACACACAGGGTGTATCCTGCCTTGATGCCTGAAAGACACCTGAGATAGGCACAGGCTCCCCGTGACCCGAGGGAAGATCGGATATAGCGGTAGGAGATGAATGAATGAATAAATGAATAATACAAGCTAACAAGAAACTATGTAAATAAATGAATGTAAAAAAAAATCACAGAATACATCACATAAAAGCTAATAAAAAATACTAAAAGACTTGGCCTGTCTAATCACAATAGGAAGAGAATTCCACTTTGGAGTGTAGACAGTTAAAAGCTGCATCAAGTAATAGGGTGTAGCTCCTTATAGGTCATAATTATAATTTTTAAAACCAGTTTGGTATCTAACTGGGAGCTAATGTAATGCCTTTAAAACTGGAGAGATACAGTATGCTCAGAAGACCTGATCTTTGTCAACATTCTAGCATCTGAATTGTGGACAACTTGTTATTTGTTTAATGTAGACCTTGAAACCTTCACAAGCACAGCGTTACAGTAATCGATGAGTCAAAAAATGAAATAATTTATCCATTTTCCGGCAAGCGGAAAGGTCAACATGGGTCTTGCAATGTTCCCGAGATGGAAAAAAAAAAGAGATTTTGATCAAACTCAGGACATGAACCAGAATCAGAATGTGTTCTCACACACAAGGAATTTGACTTGAGCAACAAGAAAGTACAGACATAGATGGGACATAACAATGTAACAAGGCTGAAATTAAATAATAATGTAAGAGTTAAATGTTAAATTTTCGTCAAGTTTGTTTTAGCTTTGATTGAAAATCCAACAAGGGGGTTAGCGGTTAGCACGTTAGCCTCACACCTTCAGGGATGGGGGTCCGATTCCCGCCTCCACCATGAGTGTATGTGTGTGTGTGTGTGGAGTTTGCACATTCTCGCCAGGTCCCAGGGTTTTTTTCTCCAGTTCTCTGGTCCCCCCAGACCAAAAGCATGCATGGGTGTGTGTGTGTGTGCGCCCTGCCATGGGTTAGCATTCCATACAGGGTGGGTTGTGTCTTGATGCCCGAAGATGCTTGAGATCGGCACAGGTTCCGAAAGAGAAGTCGAAAGATGAATGAATGAATGAAACTCCAAAAAAGGATCCTCCTTTGCTTGGATCCTCCAAACCAGCTTTGCTTGTTTGATGGTGGGAACCCATGTAGTTCATATGACGAGTTTATTTCTCCCTTTTCTCTCTCTCTCTCTCTCTCTCTCGTTTATTTTTTATTTTTTAAAGTACATCCTTGAGAAAGGAAAATGTCCTCCAGAGTCCATCTCCTAGACATGGCCAGTGAAGATATCTCAGGCGTAGAGGCTTCCGTCCTTCATGCTACGTGGACGATTTGCTCAGCTCGTATTGGAAACCGAGCAGAAATGACTGGTAAAGGAGAGGAAAAGGAGAAGCAAATCTGGTTGCAATACTCAATGAAGGACTCGGTCATGAAAACGACAGAGGAACAGATTTTTTTTTGCTGTGAGATCACAATGGCAAAATAAGTATCTTGTGTTAGTATCGTAATTTGTAAACAAGTAAGCGCCAATTAAATAATGTATTAATCATTGGTTTATATTGGTGATTTATTTTGCTTCATAAGGAATGCGCTCTATTCTATTCTATTCAGTTCTATTCTAAAGTGAAATGGTACATGTATTTGTATTTGTAAGTTTTTCGGTACAGGAACTTTGGGATTTGCTGCACATGTGTACTGAATGCAATCCTTATTATGTACGGAAATCTAAGGTTTTTTTTATTATTATTATTGTTAATATATACAACAATGCCATATAGAAAAATAAGGTACAACTAAAGTTGGTGCTAATAGGGTTTGTAGTGCTCTGTATAACGTACAGTATGTGCTTGTTTTGACAGTCGAGTGATAGGGAGTCTTCTGCATTTGAAGTCCAAATAAAAAAAAAATATTTAAACAAAAAAACTAAATATTGCTGAAAATCTAAAATTTAGAAGGAGTGAATGTTTGTTAAAAGATTCTAAATTTAATTTTATCACACACACACAGACACACACACATATACTTATATAGACATCTGTATTATTATATTAAATGTATTAAATCAAATTTCATTTATGTTTTATTTAATTTAATCAATTACTCGACTTAATGTTATCAAAAGTGTATTGCAATAATTTGTGTAGTGGTACAAAATATTATTGTACATATTATTGACCACATACAGGGATTTTAATTCAAATTGTTCATGTTGTTGTTATATATTGTTAAATAAACTAACTAATAATAATACCTGTTTTAATAAAAAAAAAAGAAAACTTAATTTTAAAATGTGAAACAATGTGAAATAGCGAGTATACAGTTTGCATACCAGTGTAAATTTGCTGTTCCCTTGAAATAACTAATCACACAGAGATTCACACTGGGCACAAAAGTGAATGCACCCCTTAAAAAAATTATCGCCTATAATAATCCCTATACCAAACCATGACTTAAAACATGTATTATGTCTGTTTCTGTATCCACTATTCTGTACACATTTAATAAGATCTAATGTGTTTCAAGAGCCAGGTCACATTTTCTGATTTGACTTTATTACCGCGAGTGGATCGGTGACTCTAAACTTGGTCGCTAGGTGTGAATCAATGTGTGATGCCCTGCATTGCCCTGGTTTCCTATAGAACATGCATTCTCTGCTTAAGAAGAGTATTCCTGGGAAAATCTCCAGATTGATTTACTTTTACATTTCTGCCAAATATGTGAGATCTTTATCCACAGTGACTTACACTTTGAAATCCGGATCAGTAAAGGCGTCTTGATTCAGGAGTCATGAGGTCACTATGAGTTTAGATCTCTGCTGGGGAATAATCTTGTGCAAAAAACACACTTAAAAAAAAAAAAAAAGATAAAAATCAATTCTTCTGGAAGAGGTTGTATTTGTTTAAAAACTCGCCTGTTTGCACATCTATAGGGGTCTTGACTCCTTGAATGGCCTGTGTGGCTAGAAATACCCAGATCCATCATGACCCTGACCAGATAAACCATTTACAAAAAAAGAGAAGCCATTTAATATAATATTTAAGTTTTTATTTGGGATGTTATATCGCTCCATTTGATTTCCGTTGTAAATTTTAATACGTTGTATTGTAGCGACGAACAGCGCTTCCATTCTCTATCGATTTATTTCGCCGTAACGCAGCCCCCCTCCCCACTTTCCTCCCTCACTCGTAATCTCCCTCTCTTTCTGCTCTGTGCTACAGACCCATGTGGTTAGGGTTTGTCTGCTTCATTACGGGAGTTTAGAAGGAGGAGAAGAGAAATATTTACGTTACGAGGGCACTTTACAATAAGAGCGCTGTTTCTCTTGTTTGGACGGTTCTGCAGGTGCAGTTCTTACGGCCCAATGCGATGCCTTCATAAACCACAGCAGAACATTAAACAGCAGATGTGCTCTCAGGAGACGTGCCATTAGGCAGCTCGGAGTACTTTGCACCTTCAGTGCTGTAACGGGAAACTTGGACAGACGAGGATTCGGAATAGAAATGTTTTCAGTGTGACAGTTGTATATACCTCCAGAACTGCCTTTTGTACACCACAAGCCAGTTTTGGCTGGTGTGTGTGTGTGTGTATACAAAGGGTGTATACATCTTCTACTGCTTTTATCCAATCTTCCCTCAGGTCAGGGGGAACATGTTCCTATCGCAGTTGTCTTTGGGCATCAAGGCAGGATACATCCTGTATGGAATACCAAGCCATCACATTCACACACACATTCATACACTAGGGCTAATTTTTCCACCTTTCTTCTTAGAACGTTAACTTAAAGTGCCACCTAGTGGACAAATAAAAGTAGTCAAAAAGTAATCAGTTACTTTTATGAAGTCAGTGAAAAGTGACACTACTTATTATATTTTGAATAGGGTCATTTGTAATCTATATTCTATTACATTTCCATGTAACCTTACCAACACTGAGGACAGGGGTAGTGTGGAGAAGGATGATCCCATGTGGCGACCCCTAACGGAAGCAGGCGAAAGAGAAGGAAGAGGAAGAAATATATGAAACCAGACATGGATCTCAGCTTCGATGAGGAAAAAGAATATTTTTATATGATGCTTTTGAAGGCCTGAAACGTATTCAAATGCTTAAATGAATTAGAAAGTCAATATTAGGCTACAGTAAAATTAAAATCGAGTAAAGGAGATACCACACTATAAAATTCTCTCCAATATGACTTGAGACTTCAAGTATCTGATTTATTATATTTGACTCATATGATAGATGCACTGGTCCTCAAAACAACATAAAAAGCACATGATGTTATTTACATTCAAGTTGCCTTTTCCTTATAAAGCCTCTGATTCAGTCTCAGGTTTATAACAATAAAACCTCATAAATCTACCTAGATACTTTCACTGAGATTTATATATAATACAAGGGCGGTCTTTCCTCTGTGTTAGAATGAGCCACCACTGGTTTATCTACCAAGTCATTCTTTATCACTATCTTATTTGTTATACATTTGTTGCACTAGAAGCACAGTTTAAAACTCATATTTTGTCCCTTTTTGGTTCATTCTGATTTGGGAAAGACGGCCTTAGCGACCCCATATTAACAGAAGAATCGGTCTCACTGTTTTAAGGGTGCCATTAATTTGTAACCATTCTCCCCGCTTATAAGTAAATCTACTGTAGCATTGATTGTGAGGTTGAATTTCCTGAAACACTAACCAAAATTGTGCATCTCAGCACTCTCTGAGGTGGTTAAAACATTGGACTCGTGATCGGAAGGTCATGAGTTCAAATCCCTGCCCTGCAAAACTGCCATTGCTGTTTTCTTGCGCTAGATATAAATAAGACAATCTACTGAGAAATTCACACACTAGGGACAATTTTCCAAGATGCCAATCAACCTACCATACATGTTTTTGGACCGGGGGAAACCGGAAAACCCAGACAAAAAACCCGGAGGCACGGGGAGAACATTCAAACTCCACACACACACACACATAGCCGAAACGGGAATCAAATCCGAACCCTGGCAGTGTGAGGCGAAAGATATATATATATATATATATATATATATATATATATATATATATATATATATATATCTTTTTATATATATATATATATATACAGTGTCAATGTAAAACTCATACAAACTTTCTATCGGAGAAAAGCGCACGATTTTCAAAGTCAAACCTTCGAAGTCAAACCTTCATAAGTGAATTCATCTGGACGAAACGAAAACCAGGCGTGATTATCCAGCCAATTTTATTTTAAGCCAAACACAGATATAATGGGAGCAGACACTAAAGATCAGGACGCATTTTGACCCGACAGCGTCTGCATGAAACCTCAGTGTTCAGGAGGAGCGTTTGTAACAACTGCTGCACATTTTCCCTCTCACTGGGGTAAATACAGGGCTCTGGCACGAGCTCAGCAATGAGGCTGAGTGAAACCTTCAGCACCACCATTTACTCTATCACTCATCCTGACTGCATCTATCAGCATCACTTTTTATACAGTTACAAGCGAGCAGGCCTCCAGCACATGCTTTTAGCCAGACAGCGGGTGATTACTGCACAGCAGCTGCGCTCCTGCATGACAGACTAAAGCCATGGCGGTGTTGATGACTTTCCGCTTGTTTATTTCTATTTAAATACCTTTTGATTTTCCTTTAAAAAAAAAACAAAAACATATATAACGCATTCCATGTAACTGGTACTGCCAGGCTGACTCAGCAGTATATCATCCTGGAGCCGATGTCAAGAGCTGCGGAATTAGAAACCCAATCCGTTTACACTTCGGCAGTATGCCGTTACAGTAAAATAATCCGTTCACGTGAGAAATGGCATTATACCGACCTATAATTGGACATCGTGAAGTGTTTTATTCCTTTTATACAACAAAAATTCACCATTTCTGACATTTTATAGACCGTAAAGATACACTTTACGAGGAAGGTGTAGATCAGTGGTTTAATGCGTTGGGCTACTGATCGAAAGGTCGGGCGTTCGATCCCCGGTATTGCCAAGCTGCCACTTTTGGGTCCTTGGGCGAGGCCCTTAACCCTCTGTGCTCCAGGGGGCGCCGTATCATAGCCGACCAGACACTCAGCTTCCAAACCAGCTGGGATATGCGAAGAAAAGAATTTCACTGTGCTGTAATAAGTGTTGCGGAGTAACTAATAACTTAAAGTGCCTCCTAGTGGACATCAGTTTCTTTATTTTTGTAAAGTAATTCAAAAGTTACACTACATATTACATTTTGAATCTTGTCTTGTGTAATCTATTACATTTCCAAAGTAACCTTCCCAACACTGGCTGTAATGTATATGCAATAAATAAAGGCCATTCTATGTTGTGGACCATATGTGAAACACTCTAGTTGCTGTTCTTATCTGATTAAAAGCCCCCATGGTTCAATGTTGAGTTCTCCTCTGAGAACCCCAGCTGAGAATGGTTCCACATGAACAATCTAAAGATCCACAAGGTTACTGTGGAGGCTTGAACCCGAGAACTGTGAAGATGGATTCGGATTGTAATTAATATAAACAGTCTGCTACGTTGGGGTCAAGATTTAAGCCAGGGTTGATACGGTTGATATCCTCAACAATGGTGAACTGGAATGCCTTTACGTTCTGTGTCACAGAGGTGAGGATGGGTTCTATTTTCAACCTGGTTCCTACCAAGGTTACTTCCTCTGATCATCTCGGGAAGGTTTTCTTTTGGACAGAGTTTCACAGTAGGGATAAACTTATAAACTACTTTAGATTGTTTAAGTCTCTATCTAGATCTGTGTGGAAAAGTTAAAAAGTTAAAAAACATGCATGGTAGGTTGATTGGCACCTTGGAAAATTGTCCCTAGTGTATGAATGTGTGTGTAAATGTGTGTGTGTGTGCCCTGCGAGTTGGCATTCCATCCAGGGTGTATCCTGCCTTGATGCCCATGGACGCCTGAGATAGGCACAGACTCCCCGTGACCCGAGGGAAGATCAGACATAGCGGTAGAAAATGAATGAATGAATGAATGAACATGTACTGTATACAATTTTCTGTATACAAGTTTATATGTAATTTTCCAATATATATATAGGATATAGGATAGGGTGTGTTCTGCCTTGATACCAAGAAATCAAGAAAACCAAGATTTCAAGAAAATCATTTGCCAAAGTTTAGACACTTTTAATACTTTTTTTTGTTTCATTACTGGGTTGACCCACATTCCTTTCTTTCTTTCTTTTTTTTATAAACAGCATTTTTGCTGATTATTTGCTAAAAAACTTTTTCTTTTTTAAATCTGATTGAAAACCTTGTATATCATTGCTGCTGATGCGTTGAGATGAGACACACCATGTCCCTTTTCCCTCAGCCATTAACACCTTTAGAGACCTAAAACTCTGGGTCGAGTGCCTCTTTTTCAGCCAGCGCATCATTTCACTGTCCACCGGCCCAAGAGACATCAGGGCTTCGCTCGGAAAATGTGGGTTAAGCTGATGGTTAACGAAGAACGCCTCGGAAGCATGTTTTAATTTCCCCGATTACCTGTAAGTTTTCTGCTTATGTTTTCATTGAAGGCCCCCGGAGGAGGAGGAGTAGGAGGAGGGGGGGTGCGAGATGGAGAGCGAAAGTGGAACCCCTGAAGAGTTTAATTACCGATCGGTGCGAGCGCCGAGGCTCGTCAGAAAGTCTGAGATGCCTTTTAATGCCCTCCCCTGCTGCTTTGTTTTATGTGAGTAAAGGATGCAAATGAGCCACTTAGTAACCACATCAATTACCCACCTGGTCTCTTATTAAGGCGATGGTGTTGTTTGCAGAATGATCGTTACAAGCGAGCTGAGATGAATGGGACTCAGATCCGCTTAAGACTGTCGCTTTAAAATGTGCTGTGGAGCCAATTAGGGCAAAAAGCCTTCGTCTTTTGAGACAGAGAGGAAATGAAAAGAGGTGCAGAATAACAACATTAACTCACTGCTAGTGTGCTGAGCTTAGAGAGTGCCTATGTATGCATGCGTGTGTGTGTGTGTGTCATGATTTCTCAGCATGGCAAATTGTCCCCTGACACAATACTTGATTACCAGACCAGTGTTTCACAACCTGCTGCTTTCATAAATTACATAAAAAAAAATCCATGTAAAGTAAAAAAAAAAAGGTACATTCATGACTACTTTTTTTTAGGACAAACATAGCTGAGCTTCCTAAAAGAAGGCGGGGCAGATGAAGTAGGGAGGGGGTAGCTCAGTGGGGGAGAGAGTAGGTCAGTAGGGAGGGGGTAGCTCAGTGGGGGAGGGGGTAGCTCAGCGGTCTAAGGCGCTGGGCTGCTGATCGGAAGATCCGGGTTCGAGCCCCGGTATGGCCAAGCTGCCACCCTTGGGTCCTTGAGTAAGACCCTTAAGACTCTGTGCTCCAGGGGCACCGTATCATGGCTGACCCTGCACTCTGACCCCAACTACCAACATCAAGCTGGGATATGCGAAGAAAGAATTTCACTGTGCTGTAATGTATATGTGACCAATAAAGGCTATTCTATTCTATTCTATTCTATTCTACATAAGTAGTGACATCACTAGACAGACTGGATGGCAGTCTAGCCGAGCGATCCTGCTCCCTCCCTTATATTGCGCATCTTATTCCTTCCAGTGCTGTTTCGTTTCAAAATAAATTAAGATGAGTGCAAAACTTTGTCTCAAAATGCTTTTGTGTTTGGCTCAGGGTTTACGGAAAGTCCGGGGTTCAAGCCAAACAGAACAGAGTGGCCTCCAGATATGGCTTTTACTCATCACATGTACATGTTACATCACAATTAAATCCCAGAGAGGTTAGGATGCCGAGGTCAGCCATGATACAGAGTACCGGTGCTGAGGGTTAAGGACCCAAGAGCGCAGGCTTGGCAATACTAGGGCTTGAACCCCTGACCTTCCAGTTTGTTACTCTGAGCCTTATCCACTAAGCTTCTAATAAGTAGTAGAACTGACGTCTAATAGTACTAATGATATTATTAAAATGAATAGTGATAATAACTAGAATAATAAAACTAGTAATAATATTTCTAAAATGAATAATAGTGAGTAGATATCTGCATCTATATACAGCAATCAAGCAAAGCGTTATGGCATTATAACATTATGAGCAGTGAAGTGAATAACATATCTTCATCATGGCACCTTGTAGTAGGCGGGCAGTATTTGGGAGTAACTGGTTACATGTAACGGCGTTACATAATTTATTGACAAAATAAATGTAACAGTAATCAGTGCTTTAGACGACGGCGTGGTTTTCAACTGAAACGTGATTTGGGTGTGAATGATGACAATCTGCTGCCAATACAACCCATTTCTTTTTTGACAGTTTGAAACTTGTTTTTCTTAGAATGTTAACTTAAAGTGCCACCTAGTGGACGAATGAAAGTAATCAAATGTAATCAGTTATTTTACTTTTATAAAGTAACTGAAAAATTAAACTACATTTTAAATGATTTGTAATCTGCAATCTATTACTTTTACAAAGTAACCTTCCCGGCACTGTAGGCGGGACATTTTTAGGCAGCAAGTGAACATTTTGTCCTCACTGTTGATGTGTTAGAAACAGGAAACAACGTGGGGATTCGAGCGAATTTGACAAGATGACTAGACGAGTAGACGTGTCAGAGCACTTTTGGTGTGTCTTGTGGTGTATCCTGGTCTGCAGTGGTCAGTATTGATCCAAATTTCTCCAAAGAGGAAACAGTGGTGAACTTGCAAAGGGGTCAAAGGGCGGCAATAGATGCTGTGTTCCTGTGGGTCAAATTTATGAAGATGTCAATGCTCTTAATGCTCGATGGGTATATATATATATATATATATATATATATATATATATATATATATATATATATATATATATATATATATATATATATAGGAGCTCATCACGGGGGGAGTTCATCTATTGAATCGGACCACATCAATGATCCTCCGCCACCATTCATTCATTCATATATATATAGATAATATATATATATATATATATTATATATATATATATATATATATATATATATATATATATATATATATATATAATATATATAGGGACACTGTGGTTTAGTGGTTAGCACATTCGCCTCACACCTCCAGGGTTGGGGTTCAATCAATTACAGCCTCTGCCATGTGTGTGTGTGGAGTTTTCCATGTTGTCCCCGTGCCTCAGTGGTTTTTTCTCCAGGTTCTCCAGGTTCTATGGTTTCCTCTATGGTTTGTCCCTGGTCCAAAAACATGATTGGCACCTTGGAAAATTGTCCCTAGTCCCTAGTGTGTGTGTGCGTGTGTGTGGGTGAGTGTGTGAGTGTGAGTGTATGGTGTCTGTTCTCTGCGATAGGTTGGCATTCCATCCAGGGGGTGGTCCTGCCTTAATGGCGATAGATGCCTGAGATAGGCACAGGTTCCCTGTGACCTGTGGGAAGATTGCATATATGAATGAATGAATATATGAATTGAATGAATTGAATATATATATATATATATATATATATATATATATATATATATATATATAGAGAGAGAGAGAGAGAGAGAGAGAGAGAGAGAGAGAAACAAACCAACAGGATTCCTCAGAGATTAAACAGGTTTATATTTGTTCTAGTTCAATATATCAAAAAGTGCTTGTGACTAATTCCTGCTTTTGCAATTACACAAATATATACATTATAAACATGTCAGTGCCGAAAAGAAGAAATGCACTTAAGGCAGGCGAAAAAAAAAACGAGCCAAAAAAAAAAAACCCTCCATTTTCTTTGCACTTTATCTACTTCATTTAAAATGGATGAAAGTGATTAAAACCTGCAGTCGTTTCTAAGCACTTAGAAACCTCCTTGTGATGGAGAGACGATCCTGAACGCTCGGCTTTAGATGAAGATGAAAGAAGCTTTAAAGTTGGAGACGTAGCACGCGCTAATTGAGCAGCGCATTGTGCAACGCGGATCTGAATCCATTTCGCCGTAATTACTGCGGAGTTAAAGCGGCATTTATTTTCCCCCGGCGCCGCGGCGAGGCGCGAACATGTTGGGCTGTGTTAAACAGCAAAGTTTAGCTATAAGCGCATATTCATCTGCATTGCAGTGCGCAGCTGATTCCACCCTCAACCCTGGCCTGACTGAAGCGATTGACAGGAGTTTGTCTTGGACAAACATCAGCCATTGCTAAGGTGTACTTCCAATACAGGAAATTAACAAGCAAAGTGATTTCAAAGCTGGTGGCTGATTGAAAGGTTTCAAGCGCCCGTATTTCCAAGGTCCACATTAATCGTGTGGAAAAATAATTTACTATAATAAATAGTATAGGTAAATATATTATGATGTACATTTGTATAGGTAAATATATTATGATGTACATTTGCAGCATTTGGCAGACGCCCTTATCCATAGCGACTTGCATCTGAGCAATTGAGGGTTAACGCCTTGCTCAAGGGCCACTAGTGGCAGCTTAGTGATGGGGTTTGAACCCATGATCCTGCAGTCCAGAGCCCAACACCTTAACCACTGGGCTACCACCTGCTATGATGTGCCCTCCCAAATAGTATAATACAATTTACTACCTTTGTTAATTTCAGTATAAGAGCTCAGTTTTATTTTTAAATGACTATAATAACAAACGAGTCTTTATATCATTTTATTTGTTTATTTATTTATTTAATTTAGGTGCACTTACCCAAATATAACTACCTGCACATCTGGTGGATGCTATATTGCTGTCTACATGTATCATCAAATCTTTATATATTAACAAGTATATTATCAAAACATATATATTATTTGTCATGATAAAAAAAAATTCCAATTATAGCAGCTTTACAGCATTATAAAGGCTAATCTACGCAGACAATCTATCAACTGACCAAACAACAGTAATCAATAAATCAACCATTAAATTGACCCAATTAAGAAATCATTTAATAAATCAATCAGGCAATCAATCATTCAAACTAAGCAAACAAACAACTAACAAAACAACAAGCAATCAAGCAACCAACTAAGCAAATGAGTAATTGACCAAGGAACACACAAACCAAATAAACAAACAACAAACACAAAAAACAACTTAACAAGCAACCAACTATATAAACAACTCAACAACCACTCAGACAGTCAGTCAGTGTATTAATCCATATATCAACCAAGAAATAAACGTAACAACTAACAAATCAACCAAACAGCTAACCAGCCCCATATTTAATCAGTCCTATAAATCAATAATTAATTAAACATCTAATCACTTGGGCAGCCTGTCATTTAATCAATAATAAAAAAATTAACCACTAAATTGATCAACCAATCAGACGTTCATTGAAAAATCAACCAATAAATCGATCAACTAACAAACTAATCGAATACCCACTGACAGTCAGTAAGCAATAAATAAACCATTAAATAGATCAATAACTCAATTCGGATATAATTCAATAAATCAAGCAATCAAACACCCAATCAATCAATGTAAAACCTTTTATTGCTTTCAGGGTGGGAGGGGCATTCTCATGTTTTCCCTGTCAATCAAAGATAAAATAACCAACTCTGAACATCTGTGAGTTTGTGTATGTTGATATTGTGTTACGCTGCCTCGTGATGCCGCAGGAAGAGGAAAGATCAATTAATCAATCAATGTAAAACCTTTTATTGCTTGGTGGGCGGGGCATGCTCATCCTTCCCCTGTCAATCAAAGATAAAATGAACATTTGAGAACTTTTGTATGTAGAAGGTATTTGATATTGTCTTACACTGCTGTGTGATGCAGCAGGAAGAGCAGTTTGAAAAGATATTTATGTCATTTGCAATTATGAGTCACTACAATCATTTTCTGGAGTACGTATACTATTTGTTATTCGAAATATAACCCAATAATTTGAGCTTGCATCTGTCTTATACCATATAATTTCATGTCTAAAAAAAAAAGCCTGTTGCTAAAGCAAATCCATACGAAATGCAGCCTCATTCACAAATTCAGCTCTGAATCGCTTTGACCCGTGTGTTTCCTGCCGCCGCGTAAAGGGCGAGACTGTAAGTCTGATTTTCAGGAGCAATAATTCACGTGTATTTTTAGACCCGGTAATATACGCTTCCTTCCTCTTTTCTTTCTCGGTTTCTCTCTGTACCCGAGCAGGTGACATGGCCAGGCTTCCGGCTCTCTTCTATTTCAGGAGAGGCGATGTGCTTCATATGATCTGGACGCTATATGCGGCGATACGCTCGTGTGCCGCTATAGCCCTTCTGGATATCATGACCTCTACATAGAAGACTGAGGAAGGTGGATGGAGGAGGAGGTGGAGGAGGAGGGAGGAAAACGATCTGCCATTATGATCGGGATGCTCCAGGAACTGGCGCGGACGCATCCTCTGCATTTCACGACTACATTCACGGAATTGGTTACAGAGATGAAACGAAATATATACCGGATGTTGGAAGTGTGTGTGTGTATGTGTGCACATGTATGTGTGTGTGTGTGTGTGTAGGCACAGAAGTGCATATGTGTTATCTCTGTCTGGGTCAATTTTCAATCACGAGTCTTCACATCAGAGTCAATCCTGCACTTCAATGACCATATGTTACATTTTTGCCCGAAGCCCCCATCCAGATCGATTTGATTCATTCATACAATTGAGTACCTATGGGGATAAGGGCCTTGTTTAGGGGCCCAAGGTTGGGTTCCTTGGTGTGGCTGGGATTTGAACTCTCAGCCTCTAGAGCCAAAGTCCTTGATATGAGATATAGAATTCAGAACAGTGGCACGTGTCAAGCGATTATTCTTTCCTTTTGTTATTTTTCTTTATTATTTTATTTTTTGCACATTGTTTTATTTTTTTTCCCTTTTTTTTTTTTTTTCGTTTCACTTTCAGTTCACTTAATTGAATTTGATTTGATTTAATTATACTTCATTTAATTATATATAAATTTTGAATAGATACTATATATATATATATATATATATATATATATATATATATATATATATATATATATATATAATTGCATTCACACCAGCAAATCAGACACCAATGTGACCACATTCTATAATAATATGTTTGTAACATTGTGACTCCTCGTTCCTTCCTGCTACTTTTTTTTGCTTCAAGTGCTTGGTATTTTTTGTTGTTGTTTTTTTTTCCTATAATTTGCTTTTCAATAAGAAGTTTTCACCTGCATATATTTGCCAGTGGAATGTGTAATATGGCCGGGTCTGCGGTAATCAGCTGCGCATTTTATCAATAGGAAAGAAAAAAAAATCGGAAGGCTGTTGTTTAAAGCAAGTCTTCCGATGATTAATTACTCGGGGACTCTGGAAAGAAAAATACCTGCTTTAAAAAACAAATAAGAACAAAAATTACCATGCTGCGGCTTTTTGTCCTACACTGCAGTAATTGAAAATTGGATTAAAGGGGCAGACAGACATTTTATACTACAATTTACATCTTCATTCCGTGTTGGTGAATGTTCAGCATGGGTTATAATTTTTGTTTGGTAAAATACTTTTTTTTTTTAGAAATAAAAGAAGTTACAAAATTCCTGCAAAAAATAAATAAATAAAATAATCCCATTCCTGTACAGTAGACTATATGGTTTATGGACACCAAAACGTGACATTGGTGCATTCCTTTCCATATGTAATGTCATAGTAAACTCCAAACTCCACTGGGGTGGAGTTGGGGTAAACCTATGTCTCTAGTAATAACTAACACATACACAATGCATCAATGGATATGATGAGATGTTCTAGATTCTGGAGTTTGTTGGCGGAGATTCAAGTTTTATTTATTTCTATAGTTCTGTTCACAATTGACATTAAGTGCATTTCCATTAGCCTTCAAATTGCACAATTTAAAATAGCAAATTGAAAATACGTCCAATGGAAATTCGCAAAAACACACATGTATCGCCAAAAAAGTTTTTACGCTCGCATGAGGTGCTTTTTGTAGACGATGCGAAAAAGAATAATTCGTGAAACTGCAAAGGAAATGTTTTTTTCGCAGGTCACATGATATACCTTGCCTTGCCTTGTGCATGATGCTGCTGCAGGTGCTACAAGAGGCCCTATTGCACTGCACAGCACAAAAAAAGTGGCCGTGTTCATCCGGAAATTCTCAATCCACAGGGCCTCTGTGAAATCGCGCACTATTGCCTCCCAGAACAAACACAAACGTAGCCGCTCGCAAGTATAGGGGGATTGCCTTGTCATTAATGCTTGTATAACGCGCCTACGTCTCCAATTATAAATAAAAACGCCTAACGTGCTTATATTGTTGGCTGCCATATATTGATAAGCCTGCCTATATCTGTCTCCATTTTCCTTATTGACTCGAGTGGATGATATGGTTACTGGAAACATTTCAAGACAGTTTTTATCGACATTTCGAAAATATCTCAAAATTTGTAACGGAAACGAGCCTATTGTCTCAAAGCAGCTTTTACACAATGTAAAAAAGGATACATCAATAAATGTAAATATAGACTATTTGTATGTGTCTATACCGGATGAGAGAGCCTGGGGGTGACTGTGGCAAGGAAAAACTTTAGACGGAACGAGGAAGAAACCTTGAGAGGAACCGGATTCAAAAGGGAACCCCATCCTCATTTAGGTGATGAAGGGTGTGAATGTAAATAATATAAATGTGCGGGAAATAACATGAATACTGGAGTGTGTGATTGTGTGTGATTTTTCCTTCAGCAGTTCAGGAGCTGATGCGATGATGTAAAGCAGATCTTCATGGAGCTTTGTGCACAGAGGAATTGATATGCTAGAACAGGTTTGGGTCTCACAAAAAGGAAAGGAAAGGGGGAAAAATCATACTTCCACATCCAAATATATCAGAACGCTCCTGCTGTGTGGAACAACCTGGAAAATATCCTGATAGGTCCATCCATGTACAATAGTGTATATGTTCTCTCTTCTTTCTTTCCATCCTTCATACCATGCTTTTCTTCTCCCCCCTATTACACCATTGCATACTTTGTCTCTTCCCTTCATTTTCTCTGTTCCTCCTTCATCTCTAATGAAATCCTTTCCTCACTCCATAAATCCTTCTTTCCTTTTTATATGATTCCATTCTTACCTTTCTTACCTATTCCTATCTTTCTTCCGTCTGTCTTCCTTTCTTCTTCCCGTGTTGACACCATTCCATCCCTTCTTTCTTCCTTCCTTCCTTCCTTCCATTCTTTCTTTCTACTATCCTTTCATTATTTGTTCTCTCTCCAGACAATCCTCCATTCTCTATTCCTTGATGCATCTGTTTCATCTTTTCTTCTTAACTGAAACTGAGTCTTCTTGACAGTTGTATCCTTCCTTGCTTCCTTTCATCCTTAAGACAGGTGACAATCTTACCTTTTACAAATAAATCTAAACAAAAACATGATACCATTTAATTTGCTGATTTAAACGTACATCATTCGCATGTCATTCATTCATTCATTTAATCATCTTCTACCGCTTTATCCGACGTCTCTCTCAGGTTTCGGGAGCTTGTGCCTATCTCAGGCATCTCCAGGCATCAAGGTAGGAGACACCCAGGAATGCCAACTCATTGCAGGGACAATTTTCCAAGGTGCCAATCAACCTACCATGCATGTTTTTGGACCGTGGAGGCTGGAATCGAACCCCCAACCATGTAGGTGTGAGACATTAAGCCACCCTGAGGCACTAAACAACATTCAGCACACATTGTACTCATATTTAAAGAACTTCTTCTTTCGGCTTCTCCCTATATGGGTCTCCACAGCGGATCATCCTTCTCCACACTACCCTGTCCAACTACCTCCATGTCTTCCCTCACCACATCCATAAACCTCCTTTTGTTCCTGCTTTGACACCTCCATCCTCAACATTCTCCTCCCTCTGTACCCCATGTCCATACCATCTCAATCAATCCTCCATTACCTCATCTCCAAAACATCCTCCAAAACAAAGGAAAAGTCACGGAAATGGAGAAAGGTTTTCTTGAGTAGGAACCTGCCTGTGATGATGATAATGATGATCGTAAATGTCGAAATGGCTTTAATGCGACTCAGTGCTTTTCTGTGCGTTCTCTTTCGGTTCGATGGAAGAGGAAAGGGCGGTAAGGGACTCGACAACGGAGGTGCTAAGCGTCACAAGTTAACATCCAGGGTAGAAAACGATTCTTTCCGAATCTGGATGGAGATATATCAAGGAGAACCAATAGACTAAAGCTATGTGGATGTGTGATGTGTGTTTTTCTTTTCATCCCCCACCTTTACATTATTCCAATGGCACATATTTCCTGTCTTATAGACCATGCCCACTGTCTCTAAACCGTCCACCACTGTCTCACCACAGAAATATAAACTTCTATCACAAATTACTCCTGTAATCCTTCTTCTCCACTCGCTCCACCCTTCACTCCTTTTCTTCAATTTCAAGAACTGATGGATAAATTTGAAAGAAATGAGAATTTCCACTGTACGCCAAACTCAATCATCATCGCACCTGAAACGAAAACTCTTCTTTAAATTCACTGAGCAGTCGTGACAACTTTACGAGTTTATGTACTAGCGTACGTATTTACTCCGATGAAGCATCAGAGGAAAGTGTGGATTTTGTCGTAGAGAACAAACCTATAAAAAAAGTAATAAAATGGCAGAGTTAGCGGTTAATCCTGGTTTTATTATTGCCGCACAGCTGGATAGGAGCAGATTAAACACAACATGATGTTTTTTATTTATTTTTTTGCAGCACGTTCATGAATCAAGTATTAAGGAGAGAAGATTAGTTTGTCTCCGAGATTAGCGCAGGACTTGTGAGATATCACTAGGGAAACAGGGGAAAGGTGTTTTGAAGATGGGTTCGCCAAAGAAGCTTACGTTTACAGGACAAATCAGTGTTGCGGAAATGAAAAAAAAAACAGTTTGGGGTGTATGAAAGGTAAAAATGATGAATGAAAAGATAGAAAATTTGGCTGTAATGACAGGGTTTGTGACTCTAGCTTTGGAAAAAGTAACATTTATTTTATTTCGACACAGTGATTTCCATACGTTTTTGCCACCGTCGGCAAATATGTGCAAAAACAGGGAGTGAAACAAAAAAATTGTCTTAATTGCTTTAAAAAAATCACAAAAATATATAGATTTCGTAGATTTCACAATAATAAAAAAAATGTGAAATTATTGTTTCAGATCCTATATAGAACGTACATGTCATCTACGTATATTCACATTTATTGGTGTATATTTTTTTCACATTGTATAAATCTCATTTGAAACAATGTCGATTGTGAAAAGCGCTATATATGATAATAAATGAAATGGATAAAAAAAATCTTTACTAAATGTCTTCATCTGCTTTAATACAATTAAACTTATACGACAGGCATTCAAGTCACACTGGGGCATTTAATATTACAGGTAAAAATGGACGTTAGCGGCAATGCTAACTAGCTATCGTGTTCAGTAGAGGGTGTGAATGTTGTGGATATATCCAGAGTCTGTTCATCAAGGTAGAAAACAATGGTGGTAGTGCATAACATGTTTAGGAATTAATGGTGAAGGTGAAACCCCCTTGAATGCCTTCTGAAGACTTTGAGCACAGTACCGTGATGAGACGGTCAGCAAGACATTTCTTCTTCCTCTTTCGTCTGTTGCCATCAGGGGTCACCACAGTGGATAATCCTTCTCTCTGTCCACTACGTCTGACTCTTTCACCCCAACTACCTATTTGTCATCCTTCATCACCTTCATCCATAAACCTCCTCTTTGGCCTTCATCTTTTCCTCCCTGTGTACCCCATGTCCCTCATCTACACGTGTCTAAACCATCTCAATCTAACCTCCCTCACCTCGTCTCCAGAAAATTCTTCAGTCTTCTGTCCTCATCCGTCATTAAGAGACCATTAGGAGTCAAATAGGAGTCCTTGTCTGTAAAACTGTGTATCACCAATGCAAACAGGAACGGGTTAATAGCCGATCCTTGATACAACCCAACCTCCACCTTGAACAATTCTATCGTTCCTATTGATCACTGCTGTCACACTGTCCTTTAAATGGTCTTTTTAAAGTTGGTCATCTGTGATTATCTCAGTCGTGTTGGGTCCCTAATAACAAACTTCGAAATGAAAATAACTTATTCTTTCATTTTAGAAACTCAAAAGTTTCAGTTTGACTTGAACACCCTTATTAATAGAGGGTAACTGTAGAACGTATTAAGCTCGAAAGCTTGAAACAGAATCATTCATGTGTCGGATAAAACGGATAAAGACCAATCAGATATAACATTGAAACGAGTATCATGCTATGTGATTAATATGATTTCAGTTTGGAAAAGGCTTTGGTGGGGTCAGAACATCTCCAGATCTTGGTATGGAATGGTTGGTACCTACGAAATTTCTACAGAGATGGTAGCACAGTGGTTCCACCGCCACCAAGCTGCCATTAGCCTAGCTTGAACAAGGCCCTTAACCCCCAATTGCTCAGCGGATAAGGGTGTCTTCCAAATGCCACAGATAAATGTAAATACCACATAGAGATCAGAAGAAACCCATGCTGTAGATCTACTTATCTGTCAGAAGAATGACTCACACATACACACATAGTCTGAGGAACATGGCCACCAAATAATTCCCAGACAATCTGATCGAGTGTCTGTGAAACCTGCTGAACAAATTTAGACCGTGGAGGGTCCAATTCTTATCGGCTTCTTATGTTGTGATGTCATATTCCACAGCACACCTATGGACGTCCAGGCCTTTAGGGGTCAGAGATGTTTTGGTAACACAAATGAGAGCTACATAATATGAGGCGGTATGACAGGTGCGTTCGATATTGTGGCTGAAGTGAACTGCATGAAAATGTTAATGAGGTGGTTGATATGAGTGGACGGTGATTGAACATCGATTGCACAGAATGACTCTTAAGTTCTTTCCCAACCTGATTTTCATTATAAATCCTGGTTGCTGATACAAGAATGATACAAGAATTGCGCCAGTCTACTTTTTTTGGCGCATGCGAAACATGGGAATGAAGAGGTACCTGGGCTTTCCTTCACCGGTTTTACTGCTGAGGACTGAACTACACTTTAGAGATTTATTTATCTTTACTTATCAAGGGGGTGTTCTTGAGGACGTGAAGTAACTGACTCCGTGTTCAGCGAGCAACTCATTGCCATGAAAACCATTCATCAGCAGTGTTACCCCCCATTCTGTTCTATCCCCCTGCTCCCAATACCAATATTAGCTCACACACACACAAACACAAACACACACACACTGGCGTGCACGCACACTCACATGCACACACAAGCCCCCGTACACCATAATTTAATATTCATAACAACATAACCTTGAAGAATACAACGCCGGACTCATTTAAATGCTAATTTGTTTGTTAACATAACATCAAGATTCCACGCGGGACAGGTTACTGAACCAGGCTGTCACTTGATATGTATATTTTATTCCACTTTGTTATTTTTTATTGCCATTTTGATTATGATAATGCGAAACACTAAATAAAACATTAATATAAACAGGATCAGCTCCAAGAGCAGCCGTTATGTATTCAGGTGTCTGATCAGTTGGGAGCTGACCGTATCAGAGATGCAAACACTCCTCCGGGGTGAATTGTGTCCCATGCTGAATGGTTTTATACACACACACACACATATATATATATATATATATATATATATATATATATATATATATATATATATATATATATATATATATATATATATATATATATATATATACTATATTATATATATATATACATTTTTTTTTTATATAGTACTGAACAAAAGTTTTAGGCAGGTGTGAAAAAATGCCGTAAACAAAGGAATGCTTTCAAAAATGGAAGTGTTAATTATTTACTTTCATCAATGAACAAAATGCAGTGAATGAAGAAAAGAGAAATGGAAATGAAATCAATATTTGGTGTGAACACACTTTACCTTCAAAACAGCAGCAATTCTTCTAGGATACACTTACACACAGTGTTTATGAAGGAACTCGGCTGGTAGGTTGTTCCATCTTGGAGAAGTAAACACAGATCTTCTGTGGATGTAGACGTTCTCACATCCTTCTGTCTCTCTTCATGGAATCCCACACACACACTCCATGATGTTGAGATCAGGGTTCTGTGGGGGTCGTGCATCACTTCCACTACTTCTAGTTCTTCAAAAGTTACTCACACCAAATATTGAGAGTTTTTTTCTTTTGTTCACTCACTTTGCATTTTTGTAAATTGACCAACATTTAAAAAAATTATTATTTATATTTTTGAAAGCATTCTTTGTTTGCAGCATTTCTTTCACACCTGTCTAAAACTTGTATTATATATATATATATATATATATATATATATATATATATATATATATATATATATATATATTATAAAATCAAACATTTTCAATGTACCACAAATTAATACTTATCATGTTTCTACACACGCACGCACACGCACTCACTATAACTAACTGTAACAGATGTTATAATTATATATATTTCTCTCTAAATCTCTCCTTTTAATAAAATTATTGATTACTTAATATGCATTTTATACTGGATATTATTCTTTTAATCTTAATTTCTTGTTAAAGAATTAATTTATGCTTAATTTCGATGTTTCTTTTTAAGTGGTTGTTTAATTGTAAAATATGGGACGTTTCTCCTTTAAGAATTCTGTTCGGGTTGCTTTTCCATATAAATCCGTAATACGGATTTGGGAATGTGATGCGCTTGCGTAAGGTTCCATATGGTAATATACGCTAATATAGTGAGGATCTCATACCTGTTGTGAATGCGCAGCTAGTAGGTGTAATTCAGGGAAATTTAGGAAGCAACTCGTTCATCACAGAGTGAGAGTGAAGGAGCAGATCAAGTCAAGCACATAATAATGACATTTTGCTTTGTAAAACTGCATATACATTTCTAAGATGCTTAGGAATATGAATGCCAAGAGTACTTCTAATGGCTGAGTATAGCTAACAAAACCTTCATTTGTGTGTCGGGTGTTATATAGGGTTTATGTGTTATGTAGCTTTAAAATTATTATTAAGTTAAAAAAAATATCAAAAGTGTTTTCAAGTTCATTTGACAGTAATACATTTTAGATACCACCTATAACATATTTATGAATGCATTATAACTATGCCATTGCACTGTAATGACAGAGGAATGGATTTAAAAAAAAACATTTAATGGTGAAAACGTACCAAATGTCTAAATGTGTTGCCGTTGTGTAGCTGTTGTGGAGCTATATGAACATTTAAGGAAAGTGTTACCAAATGATTCATTCTGGTTTGAGGAGTATATTTTCACAATGTTATATTACTTATTAAGTATATATATATATATATATATATATATATATATATATATATATATATATATATATATATATATATATATATATATATAAATAAAAACATCATTTTTACAGTGAGTGATTATAATATGACTGAAATGTTCCTACACCCTTCACTTCTAAAGGTCTTGCTTATTTGGACTTCAGGCCCCACTCAAAGCCGCATACCTGTGATGTGTAGAAACCCAATCCCTGGCGGCTGTTAGTTTAGGTGTTGGCTTGCGGTGAACGAGGCTGGTTATGATGCATTAGCGGTTGGCTTGATCAAAGCGTCGAGGCTGAGCGTGTGTGTGTGTATGTGCACAGACGGAGGGTGTCGCTGCGTCCAGAGCGTCTGGTATGCACCCGGCGACACAAAGCGCTCCCCTGTTCTAACGCCGAGCGCAAAGTAAACTCCTCAAACCTCAAACGCACTGATACGCTTGTTGTGTGCCAGGAATGTTAACAGGAAGTCCACTTTAGCGCAAGAGCGCAAGAGTGTGCGTGTGGAAAACGGGAGGAGGGAGGAGAGCTCTGGCAATTCTCCCGTTTGTCTCGGTTCCTTATTAGACGTCTCCAGGAGAAACAAGATCCGCTTATTTGGACTGAACTTAACCAGAAGAGGGCTTTGCACCCGTCTGGGCTTCGATGATGTTAAAATGTGCATTACGGATCATCAAAAGACGTGACACCTTGCCGAGGCCTTGCACTGTGGTGTTATTTTTGTCTCACTGAGAGTGTGTGGTGTGTGTTCTGGCTTTGCATTTGTACATAAGTGTGAGTAAGTGTGTAGGTGTATAAAGACGTGTGTGGTCTAAGTTAAAAGCCTATTAAGCCCACCCTGAGGTTGGAGCCACCTAGATTGGTTTCACAAGCCCCCACCCCCCCCTCGATGTACGTGTCTGTACATTCTAAGAGAGCAAGTAAGCCCACGCAGAGAGACCCTCAACACACCGAGATGGAAAAATACCTTGTCTGTGATGATGTATGGCATAAGAGGTTGTTCTAGTCTCTCTCTCTTCCCCCTCTCTCTCTTTGACTTGGGTCCTGTACAAGCTCGGCTCGCAATACGTCAATGTCACGATCAATTCACAGAAACATATGTTGCCCGTTGAACATCTCACACTGCTTGGGCCCGCGCTAAACCCGACGTGTCTTCGGGTTATCATCCGCCACGTCTTTCTCTTTCAAGGTGGAAGCACTCTCTTGCGCACTAACACGACCGATCTCGGGGGGTGATTATGGCGGCACCACAGAATAACGCCGCCTCATTCAAAGATAAATGACCGGGAACTTGTGGATTCCATGGCGGCTCCATGATTACGGTTGTTAAGAAAGGGCTGCGTTCTGCATTCGGAAATACTTTGGCGCACTCCGGACTGCATCTAGAAGAAAGAAAGGCATTCAGAACGCTGTCTATGGCTCAAATACTATAAATATGTAAAAGGTGTCACAACACACTATACACTGTGAACATGTACATAAAAGAGTAATGGCACAGTATAATACACTATAAACATGTGCATGCCACAGTTATTCTACAGTATAATACACTAAGGGCCTGTACATACCATTTTATAATGCATTCATAAAATCCATTGCACACAATCCATTGCTATTTCTATTATGCATTATAAATAGATTATAAGTAGAGCTTATAACACCCTGACTTTTGTAACATTCAAAACATCCGTTGTTTCTCACAGCACGATGAAATTCATTCTTCGCATGTTGTTCAGAATCCGGCATAAGAGCACAGGGTCAGCTGTGACACAGCGCCCCCTGGAGTACAGAGAGTTAAGGGCCTTGTTCAAGGACCCAATAGTGGCAGCTTGACAATACTGGGACTTGAACCACCCACCTTACGAACCATAACTTGTTAACTATATAAGTTGATATAATGTGTTACATCAAACTTGAACACCTTATAATGCATTATGAATATTCTATAGGTTATATATAATGAAATGAAAATATTGTAATTATACAAACTGTTATAAATCATAAATAATTAAGCTATAACTTGTTCTGTATGAAGCTCTGTGAGTAGATTATACAGTGTAAGTGTAATGCCGGTTATTTGTTTTTTTGATGTTATTGAGGGTTTGTGCAGGGTTATAAACACCACCCTGCTTTCTCACATGATATTAATGTTGAATTCATATTTTTGATAAACTACTGAAAAAACTTTTGAACCGTGATTGAGGACACGGTGAGGCTTAGCGTTCCAATATATCACATGTTTTATTTTCCCTTTTTTGCTTCTCACACATCACACACCTCCAGGTGTTTCCAATAAATCAGAGAGGCCGGGGTTTAATTGTAAGTGGCAGGTCTGAGGTTGGGATCCCTGCAGCGTCCTGACGCTCAGCGTTGGAGCTGCTGATGAGGAGGAGGGTGTGGAGGTGTTTTTACAGTGTGGAGAGAGAAAGAGAAGGACCAAGACCCACCCTGTGGCTGAGGGATCGACAGAACAGAGAGGGGATTGTTTGCCAGAGCAGCTCCGACAGCCTTGGAGAGGCGTAGCATAGTCGACGCATTGCCAGGTTTTAGTCCTGTGGATCTTAACAACATCGTGGCGGCTGACGGATGAGATTTTTAGTCGCTTTGGACTCATTTGATGCGATTTACAATTGTGGGGACAGAATTCTCAAACTATTAACACTTTCAACCTGGAATAAATGAATATTTCTGCTGCGAATTAATGCTCATATATATACACATTCAAATATACACATTCGAATATAAACAATTAGTTCATTGTGACTTTTGTGTATGTTTTTGTGTATTTTCAGTGACTTTTTTCCACTGTATTTAAGAAGTGACTTTTTATAAGTAGAAGCATCATAAAACACCAAGTAAGGGAAAAACTCACTATAAGCACGATGTGTCTAATAAAATCATGTTACGGTAAAAGTTAGCACTAGATTGTTATGATAAAAGTTAGCACTAGCACTAGATTGTTATGATAAAAGTTAGCACTAGCACTAGATTGATATGATAAAAGTTAGCACTAGGTTGATATGGTAAAAGTTAGCAATACCACTAGATTGATATGGTACAAGATAGCACTAGCACTAGATTGATATGGTAAAAGTTAGCACTAGCACTAGATTGATATGATAAAAGTTAGATTGATATGGTAAAAGTTAGCACTAGCACTAGATTGATATGGTACAAGTTAGCACTAGCACTAGATTGATATGGTAAAAGTTAGCACTAGCACTAGATTGATATGATACAAGTTAGCACTAGGTTGATATGGAAAAGTTAGCACTAGCACTAGATTGATATTGTACAAGTTAGCACTAGCACTAGATTGATACAGTACACATTAGCACTAGCACTAGATTGATATGGTACACTTTAGCACTAGCACTAGATTGATATGGTACACTTTAGCACTAGCACTAGATTGATATGGTACACTTTAGCACTAGCACTAGATTGATATGGTACACTTTAGCACTAGCACTAGATTGATACGGTACAAGTTAGCACTAGAAATAGTTTGATATGGTACACGTTAACACTAGCTCTAGATTGATATGGTACAAGTTAGCACTAGCACTAGAGTAATATGGTAAAAGTTAGCACTAGTTTGATATATGGATATGGATATGTTTGTCTCTCTAATTTTATTTGCATAATTTTGCAAATTTGATGTATAATAGTCAACTATTTCTTATCTGCGATTCCCGCAGTAACAGCTACGAATATTCACAGATTTTTCCTTGGAGTAATACATATTTGTGGGAATCGCTGCTTAATCGCAGAACCCACAAATACATACACCACAAACACCCACCACCACCTGCCCGCCCGCCCTGGGTATAATGTAATTTTTTTGTGATTTAACATTAAATTATTAAAAAGTATATAATTTGCTAATTTTGTATCATAAACATTACCATCAACAGTGTTGGGGAGTAACTAGTTACATCATTTATTTACAAAATAAAAGTAACAGTAAGCTGTTACAGTTACTTCAAAAAACATTACTATGGAAAATGTTGAAGATTATAAATCCCAAAGACCACCGCCCGACACCGCCGAGTGTGGTTGTGTTTTTTCATGCTCTTTTTAAAGCCCTAACATTAACCATCAAAGTCATCACGGTTGAGTAAAAGATGCATAATATATGCATAATATAACGCATAATATAACACAAAAATATTGCTTTTTTTATGGATTAATGATGGATCACACAGCATAGTCATTCCTGGTAGTCCAATCCAAAACATCTTTACTTGAAGTATCTATCTGTAATTTTTGTTTTTTAACACAATGATCTCTGAACATACATTATACACATTTTTTAAGAAAGAAAAAAAACCTCAAGATTTTGTTTTGAAAGATAGCTGTGGAGCAGTGTCAAAACACAGAGTTGGTATGTTATTTAAGTCAAATCACAGTTATTATTCCAGTCACGATATGGTTTCTCTGAAAATAAGTCATCGTGGTTTGTGGTTTCTGATCTGATCATAAAACAGAGGGGAAAAAAAAAATTGGAAACACATTTCAATACCGCACTACGGAACAAGCCTCATGGTTTATCTATCATACGTAAACACGGATATGTATCTTTACCAATGCAAAGACGTCCTCGGGACTCTGTGGTGCATGCCGGTTTAAAAGGACGTTTTGTACACGTCTACAGATTCGCATTTTGATGCACGCGATACAAAATTTAAGATACAAATGAAGCAGCTCCGGATGTTATACAATACGACCGTAACCAACCACCCCCCCTCCCACCTCCGTGATGATGCAGTGTGATCCAATTTCCATTTAATTATACACAATCTAATTCACTGGAGTAAATCTGATGCAGTTGATGTGGATCAGGTTTAGGGTTAGGGTTAGTTTTTCAACAATTTATTTACGGGCCAACAATTTATTTACCTGTCTCATGACTGTTTCACAAACACGTCTTTGATGCAGCTCTACCTCTGCCATGTTAATCTATATTCTATATCTATAAGAATATTATGTGTGCCACTCAGGACACGCTTCAGTCTCTAAGGTCATGTGATCCATGATGTTCATGTCAATCTACATAGAAAACATCATTCACATAATAATGGTCAATTTCTAAATAATGCAAGTAAAGTGCTTCAACTTATAATTATATAGGAATAACATTTATCTTTCTGTCTATCTATCTATCTATCTATCTATCTATCTATCTATCTATCTATCTATCTATCTATCTATCTATCTATCTATCTCTCTATTTATCTATCTATCTATCTATCTATCTATCTATCTATCTATCTATCTATCTATCTATCTATCTATCTATCTATCTGTCTGTCTGTCTGTCTGTCTGTCTGTCTGTCTGTCTGTTTGGAAGCTGGGGTCAGAGAGCAGGGTCAGCCATGATACAGCACCCCCTGGAATACAGAGGGTTAAGGGCCTTGTTCAAGCATCCAGGAGTGGAAGCTTGGTGATACTGGCGCTCTAACTGAGACCTTCTGATCAGTAGCCCAGTTAAACCACTGACCTTAACCACTGACAGTTACACCCCTCCTTAAATTACGGTTGCACCCAAGCTCCCAGACAGGGTGAGCAGGGTCTATCTATCTATCTATCTATCTGTCTGTCTGTCTGTCTGTCACAAGCTGTTTTAAACAGGGTTATATAAGGGTTTCAGTCAAATATAAGACTTTTAAAGATTTTTTCAGGATAATTAAGAATGAAATTTAAGTCACAAAATCTGCAGGAGGATTTCAGTAAGCATTAGAAGTAACATTACATCTGCAGATTATAACATGATTCAAAACATTTAAGTCCTAGAACAGCATTTAAGACTTTTTAAAGACTATAAATAATTTTTTTACATTTTTTATTATTTATTTTTTTAGACGTTTTAATACCTTGCTGATGGGGCACGGTGGCTTAGTGGTTAGCACGTTCGCCTCACACCGCCAGGGCCTGTGTTCGATTCCCGTCTCGGCCATGTGTGTGTGTGTGTGGAGTTTTTGCATGTTCTCTCCGTGCCTCAGGGGTTTTTTCTCCGGGTTCTCCGGTTTCCTCCCCCGGTCCAAAAAACATGCACAGTAGGTTGATTGGCACCTTGGAAAATTGTCCCTAGTGTATGAATGTGTGTGTGTGTGCGTGTCCTGCGAAGCCTATGATAGGCACAGGCTCCCCGTGACCCGATGGAAGATCGGATAAAGCGGTAGAAGATGAATGAATGAATGAATGAATACCCTGCTGAATGCCTGTATCTGTCAGATGAGCTGTAAATGTCGTGTATTCGATGCACGGGTGTTAGCGCAGCACCGGGCCGGCGGCGTGTCTGAAACCGAACATGATTAGAGTTTACATATTCGGTAAACACGGCTGATTTTCAATGACAGATGTAACTCTATCAGCTATAATCATGAGTAAAGACTGTTAAACTTTCCCAGATTGTGGTCAAATAGTTTATCCGGATTCCTGCGTGTCAGACGAGAAAGCTATAAAACCCCAGTGTCATGCTGTCGAAGGAAAATAATCAAACACACGATTACTCTTAATACCTCACAGCTGATTATTTCCCATTTACAGGACTTCCTGAAGTTTACTTTTGGTCCCGTGATAGTTTCATTTCACATTAAAGAATGTGCAGGAGAATATTATTTTCACAACCGCTGAGACTGACGATCTATCTTCTACCTCAAAGACCTAACCTACTATCTATCTACCTATCTATCTATCTATCTACCTCTACCTACCTATACCTACCTACCTATACCTACCTACCTACCTACCTACCTACCTACCTACCTACCTACCTACCTACCTACCTACCTACCTACCTACCTACCTACCTACCTACCTACCTACCTACCTACCTACCTACCTACCTACCTACCTACCTACCTACCTACCCTACCTACCTACCTACCTACCTACCCTACCTACCTCCTACCTACCTACCTACCTACCTACCTACCGACCTACCTACCTACCTACCTAACCTACCTACCTACCTACCTACCTACCTACCTACCTACCTACCTACCCTACCTACCTACCTACCTACCTACCTACCGCCTACCTACCTACCTACCTACCTACCTAACCTACCTACCTACCTACCTACCTACCTACCTACCTACCTACCTACCTACCTACCTACCTACCTACCTACCTACCTACCTACCTACCTACCTACCTACCTACCTACCTACCTACCTACCTACCTACCTAACCTACCTACCTACTACCCCTACCTACCTACCTACCTACCTACCTACCTACCTACCTACCCCTACCTACCTACCTACCTACCTACCTACCTACCTACCTACCTACCTACCCTACCTACCTACCTACCTACCTACCTACCTACCTACCTACCTACCTACCTACCTACCTACCTACCTACCTACCTACCTACCTACCTACCTACCTACCTACCTACCTACCTACCTACCTACCTACCTACCTACCTACCGTACCTACCTACCTACCTACCTACTACCTACCTTCCTACCTACCTACCTACCTACCTACCTACCTACCTACCTACCTACTACCTACCTACCTACCTACCTACCTACCTACCTACCTACCTACTACCTACCTACCTACCTACCTACCTACCTATCTACACAAATATCTGTACTTTCTACTTCTCTCATTTTCAAACCAGTCTTGTTACTTTAGTTTTAATCTATTTGGTCACATTATCAATATTCTTTTCTTCTCATTGTGATCTTTCCAGCTCATCAATCTGTTTCCTGTCATTGCGTGGATTTTTAATACTACCACAGGTGTATCATTTCATGCCTATCAAGCTAGACAAACTTACGCAGCTAACACAGAGCACGTCAGAAGTCAATAAGACATTTGTCTAATGTGGTTGAGACAGAGGAACAGGGCACCTCAAATATTTACTTCTTTTACAACACGAGGATCTGTATTCCTACTTAAAGGAAAGATGTGTGGACTGAAATGGCCTTTTTTTGGTTGAATGAGATCAAAATCTCCATGATCTACTATTGTGTTTTTGTCATATTCACATCTCCACTCAGACAAATCCATTTTTTCCCCTCATGTTGATGATAGAATTCCATTGAAATAGAATTAAACATTGACGCAATTCCACCCCAAGTCCAATGTTGTAACTTTCTCTACTGCCTTTATTGAATTTTTCACTTTCACACTCTTAGATTCTAACAAGAATTGACGGTCACTAAGCTAACGACTCCGATATGTGTAATGAAACATGGGTTTTTGTGATAAATCACATCAAGTGGTTTCTCAGGATTAAATGTAACCAGGTTACATCCTGTTGGTGTGTCGAATCTTTAAACATCCCTTCACCCTGATGGCTCAGATCACCCGCATCTCTGTATTCCGATCTCGCGGGTCGATCCGAACAGAGCCGCCCGAGCTGTCCCCGTGGTCCCTCATTAGATTCTTCATAGACCTCGCTGCTTGTGATGGATCGGTAGTATTTGTTCACTGCGGGGCGTCATTTATGCTAATGACTCATTTAAAAGCATTACATATTCATGGTCAGGGATATTTCTGATTGTGCATGGGAACTCATAATTAATGGAGCAGGTGGAGGGGAGAAGAGGATATGGGACTCCCGGGTGGTGCTGTATGAGCCTGCAAAACTGACTGAGGTAGTGCATAAATACTGTAGATGTACAAGTCTGGAAAAACCTTCACATAGTCACTGTTTGTCTTATTGTATATATATATATATATATATATATATATATATATATATATATCGATATATATATATATATATATATATTATATATATAATATTCCTCATCTTGCCATATACTTTGCTCTATCGTTGTCTGAAGTCCAAAATGTTTGTCTTTCCAGTTAGCTCAACAGTAGCGTGCTCCCCTGAGTCTCGAGTCTTTTCTGATACCCGGAAGTAACCACGCTCCATGAGCTCTCCATATTCCCTGTTCCAGTTCCTTTCTCTGGGAACATTATATATCCCCCCGTGCTTTCACTTTGCTTGCTTTCTTCTGAGTTTGTTTAATAAACTTTTTGTTCTTTATGCATTACATGTATTACATATACATATATAGACTGATATTTCACATTTCATCCTCATTTCCTCATATACTAACCTTTATTCTCCTAAGAAGAACAAGTGAACTTGTGGACAATTTTTGTGACATCCAGACACTGAGTAAAGTCAGGGACCGATATAGGTGAGGTGAGGTGAGTCAGTACACATTCATCCTAATAGGGTTGGAGCTCTATAGGAGGAGATCTTCCAGACACTTTCAGAAAGATGGCTTTGTACATCATTGTTCTTTAGCCTGTCTTCACTTTCTTTATTATAAATTACAGACAAAGAACAACACAATCAAAAAACAAAGCAGACAGCAATATCTGGTTTTCATAGACCACCTCACACATACTGTACACACACACACACACACACACACACACACACACACACACACGCACACAGATATTCACACACATGCACTGAGCATCAGTTACGCATTGTTCAGCCTGAGCCGTCATGTGTGCAACCCACTGGGACACTTTCCAGTCATGCAGGCACTCGGGAATCATGGAAATCTCACGTACATGTTGCAGCTGAGTAGGAAAAAAGGAACGGAAAAAGAGAAAGAAAATAGAAGTAACTCATAGGGGAGGAAAGATATAATTGACTACTGTAAATTCTGAATAAAATTGTTTCATACAGTAAGAAGGAGAAGGAGGTAGGGGTTGGAGCTGAGGAAGGACATGTTCTCTAGTGATCTCTGATTTTGAAAAAAATAAACGTAAAAAAGTAAAAAAAAAAAAATATTTTCTTATAAATTGCTGTATGACCGCATTCCTTCCATATTATAATAATTTAATCAACTATTATTATTATTATTATTATTATTAAGAATAAGAATATTAATACTGCTGTTGTTTTATCATGTCATTCATATTATGTCATTTTATTGGTTACTTTATTAATATTAAACAAAACGCATTATTAGGGGCACGGTGGCTTAATGGTTAGCACGTTCGCCTCATACCGCCAGGATCCGGGTTCGATTCCCGTCTCGGTCATGTGTGTGTGGAGTTTGTATGTTTTCCCCGTGCCTCAGTGGTTTTTTCCCCAGGTCCAAAAACATGCACGGTAGGTTGAATTGGCACCTTGGAAAATTGTCCCTAGTGTATGAATGTGTGTGATTGTGAGTGTGTGTGCCCTGCGATGGGTTGGACATTCCATCCATGGTGTATCCTGCCTTAATGCCCATAGATGCCTGAGATAGGCACAGGGTCCCCGTGACCCGAGATATCGGATATAGCGGTAGAAGATGAATGAATGAATGAATGAAGATGCATTATTCATAATAGAATTGTATAGAATGTTTCTTCACAACTCCCAGCTTGTTTGGAAGCTGGGGTCAGAGCACAGGGTCAGCTATGATGCAGCGGCCCTTGGTCACAAAGGGTTAAGGGCCTTGTTCAAGGGCAAAAGAGTGACAGCTTGACTATTCCTGGGCTTGAACCAGTGAAAATGTTAATGTTATAAACATAATATGCCCTTACATCCTCAGTTTTTCTTTACTATTTATAATTAAAATGATGAAACTCTTAAATTATTTTATTTTTAATATAATAATGGATATAATGAATTAGAACCTTAGACAATTTTACTTATTGTACATGAAAAAATCATCTCTGTTGCTTAAGCAACCAGGTTCCCTGAAGGAACGAGACACTACGTCGCATTGATCCACTGCTGCATCCCAGCAGTGCTTCCTTTCATGCGAAGTATCTTTTCAGGCACAGCTAGACTGAAGGATGAAAGAGCCAGGAACAGGAAGAATTGGAGGAATTGAAGTTGACTTCAAGACAGAAGGCAGGGCCAGAGAGGCCGCCATGCCACGGGTTGAACGCGCTCTTACCCCGACTGGTGTGGGGAGACCAAAAGACTCGTAATCCAAGTGAATAGCATCCATTATCCATCTAATAAGAGACTGCTTATTGGCAGGAACCTTATCTTATATGGACCGTAGCACAGAAAGAGCTTCTCCATGGGGCTGACAGTCCCCTCTTCCAATGGCTCGAAGGGAGGCTTCTTAGGATCTCAAAAACAATGACTATATCCCATGCAGGCACTCTGGGTCACACCAGAGGCCTCAGGCCACTTACCTAGAGAATCCCTCTAGGGGAGCATGGTAAGCTACCAAGTGGACACATAGCCTCAAGCGGCAGAGCCCTTAGGCGGACTGCACTGAACAGACCGGGCAGTTGACTGGGTCTAGATGGTGACACTCAGACCAGTGTACATAGAACATGTGCCATCCAAATATGCGGTTCACTGAAATATGGTGATTTGCTGTGGCGACCCGTAATGGGAGCAGCCAAGGATGCTAAGATAGAAAAAAAAGAAAGAGCTAAGAAATAATAAAAAGGAATGAAAGAAAGAGGCTTTTATTTGTCACATATACTTTACTTTTCTTCACATATCATTGAAATCCTTGTTACGAAGCTGGGGTCAGAGCGCAGGGTCAGCCACGTTACCGCACCCCTGGAGAAGCAAAGGTTAAGGGCCTTGCTCATTATACTTACAATCATTATCGCAGAACCTTAATCACTGCGCTTCGTCATCCCATATATAACACATTATGGTGGCACTTTATAAATATATAATGCACGCATTTATAATGCTAAGATATTCTAAAGGTGTTCACAGGTCATTAGTGTTTACATTTCAGAATTAACTAAAAATGCAATTTTTTTTTGGAATATCTATACAGTAGATCAATCCTGAAACAGGTTTAGCGTACAGCTGCGTAATAGCATGAAGCCTCATCCTGCCGTGTGTGACGCTTTCATCCATCTTGTGGAGGCATTTTTTTATGACTTTGTGAGAGCTCATGAATTCGGCTCACCTGCAAGTGATGATTGGACTCATATCATGGTCGTGGTCTCTCTGGTCCAGACAGGCTTGGTGGTCCGGCACAGCCACGGGTCTGACCATCCAATCATCATTTCAGACGTAGTGGAATCTGCAGTCTGTTAGAACGAGTTGTGTGTGCGCATACTGTACTGTATATATATGTGTGTGAGTGTGTGTGTGTGTGTGTGTGTGTGTGTGTGCATGGCACTGAAATAATATTCCGCGTAATGCGAAGTGACAGTCAAAATTATGGTCACGTTCTTTCTTTCCCTTTACTTCGCTCTCTTTACAGCGAAGGGTCTCACTTCTCTGCCAAGCGCCGGTAATATCTCCATAGGTGCTGCAGATTTTTGGCCGTCAGCAGTTCCAGGCCGCTCAGTCGAGGGCCGTAAGCACTCAGGGAAGCGCGGCACCTCTGCCAAGGCAAATACAGCAAAAAAAAAGAGAAAAAAAAAAACGTGTGTGGCTGTTAATAGCAAAGAGCCATTAATGGTAATGACAGAGGCAAGAGATGTTTTATGGCAGAAGCATCCACTATTTACGGCACGCAGTTTACTGTAGGTACTTAAAACACGGAGACTTAATGGATAGGTTCAGTATATTAAGGGCAACTTACTAATTAAGGCTCGGCCGCTAGATCAGAAGGTTGTGAGTACCAATCCCAGAGAAAACGGACCCCTCGCGGTGAAAAATCAAATCCACCAGCTTTAACGCTGTCAAATAGCGAAAAATTCGAATACGTCAATTCATGATATTTATCTTTATTTATTTATTAATAGATTTCATCGGATTGGAGAGAGAGGAGAATGATTTTACGAAAAAATCCACGTATTTCTTTTTCTCCCTTCTCCTGGAATGTGTTTAGTCTGTCAAAGCAAAGCATTGTAATGTTCCTCGTCTGTGAGCGGACATATTTATCCAGCGCTTAATCCTGTGAGGAAGAGTACGCCGGTCGTTTATTATCTGACAGGATTAACTATAGGAAGGGAAAAAAAATAAAACAGGACAAGGTCACGGAGGGAATGTGACTTTTTTTGCTTTGGTTTTGTTTTAAAAACCTTGTCCGGGTCTTGAACCGGGAGTGTCTTTCATATTATAATATAATGACGTTTTGTTACCTGTAGGAGGGGGTTCGGGTTTTAACATGGCGTCGGATTATTTTGAGAAGTTTTGCAAAGTAATTTTACGGGTGGGGGATGGGGGGGGTGGAAACGGGGAATTAGGCCGAGGTTTCCAGGCCGACCGATTGCGGTTTTAATGCCGCCTTCGGAGTTCATGAATAAATTGTGGAAATCATTTACAAATATTCATATTTCTGTACAAGGACAGATGATAGAGTGATTTAAAAAGTAAAAAAAAAACAAGCCTCCCGGGTTATGTGTTGTGTGTCTTTGCTTTTCTATTTATTTATTTATTTATTTTTACCTTTTCATCGCCCATCTGAAAATGTAATCATGTGTGTTTCACGTGCCTCGCGCACAGTGGCCGTAATTGAAACGCCAGATTACAGCTCGAGTCTCGGGCGCAGGAAGCCGAAGCAGAAACCGAAAAATGCTAGAGATATTTACATCTCTATTACTTTTTCACTGTTCGCAGTTGTAGGTTTTAATCTTCACAGGCGTCATTTACAGTCATATATTCATACACGTAGAGTGTAAAAAAAATAGATGCCCCTGTTCACCTGAGGCAGCGGGATTATAAAGTCAAACTGACAGAGTGGAAAAAAAAAAGACAAAAAAATTGCACTAATAAAAATATAGATTGATAGACAGATAGATAGATATATAGATATTCCTATATAGAAATTAAATAAATATCAGGATTAATATACCTTAATTATATTTACTTATTTTCTTTTTAAATACTTTTAATCCTTGTGTTTTTGTTATTTTTTTTTTATGAATATCATTCATGAGCAAATAGTAATGCATAAGACATTCATATGAAGTTATTATTACTCATAAAAAGCATTTAGTCTTAAGATATACTGTCTTTAGACATTTAATTCATTATGAATATAAATTGTCAAGAAAATGCTTTATAAGGGGAATTGGAATTTGGATCCGAAGGCTATGAGTTCAAATAAAAACTCAAGTGTATAAATTAGATATGTGTAAGTCATTATGGACAATAGTGTCTACGAAATATCATAAATGTTATTGTGTATTTGGTGTTCATAAAAAAACAACTTTAAATAAAAAATTTAATCAAATAAAAAATCATATCAAATAGTAAAAAGGAACAAGAAAATACGTAAATATAACAATGGTATATTAGACATGATATTTATTACTTTGCTATAAAACAACATTTTTCGATATATTTAAAACATATAATGGGGCTCTAAAGTATTTAGAGAAATATTGTTTCCTATAAAGAAATGAAATTAATATAATTTTTTTGTAAATAATTTAAATTTATGACATTTGGTAGACTTGTCCAGAATGACTTACATTTATCTCATTTATACACCTGAGCGACTCACTAAACGACAGTCGAGCAGTCGAATGAGTAATAACAATACAGCCGAGCAGCTATACGATAGGGTTCAGGACCTTTCATGGGCCTTTGAGGTTCAGGACCTCTCATGGGCCCATTGCAGCTTGGTGTGGCTGGGATTTGAACTCATAGCCATCAGATCCAAATTCCAATTCCACTTATAAGGCGTTTTCTTGACAATTTATATTCATAATGAATAAAAAATATGTCTAAAGACTAAATGCTTTTTAATAAGTAATAGTAACATATAGGCACGGTGGCTTAGTGGTTAGCAGGGGTCCAGGGTCTGGGTTCGATTCCCATCTCGGCCATGTGTGTGTGGAGTTTGCATGTTCTCCCCGTGCCTCAGGAGGTTTTTCTCCGGGTTCTCCTGGTTTACCCCGGTCTAAAAACATGCATGGTAGGTTAATTGGCACCTTGGAAAATTGTCCCTAGTGTATGAATGTGTGTGTGATTGTGAGTGTGTGCCCTGCGATGGGTTGGCATTTCATTCAGGGTGTATCCTGCCTTAATGTCCATAGATAGGCACAGGCTCCCCGTGACCCGAGGGAAGATCGGATATAGCGGTAGAAGATGAAGGAATAATAACACGATATGAATGTCTTACTCATTCCTATTTGTCTTCCTACTCCTATTTTAATTAGTAACTGGAACCGGGAACACTTCCCATAGCACCTTGCATCACAAAATGAACGCCATCTTCACTTATATTAGTCTGTCTTCTGTTTATTCCAAGGTCACCATCACCACCACTCAGATCCAGTCTGTATCCTGATCACATGGTCACTGCAGTTCCCTGATCCAGTCCTTATCCAGATGATGATCAGCACTGATAGACCACCATCATGAATACAGTTTACTAGTTTGTTGGTCAGAGGAGAACTGACCCCCCCGACTGAGCCTGCTTTCTACCAAGGTTTTTTTCTCCATTTGTGTCACAGATGGAGGTTTGGAGGCTTGCTGCTGTTGCCTGTCACTTATGGCTTGCTCAGTTGGGGATCATTGTTTAGAATTTTGTTAAGTTTTGTTTCTGTGTGTTATTTATTGTATTATTATTATTATTATTATTATTATTATTATTATTATTATTATTATTATTATTATTATTATTGTACAGCTGCTTTGACACAATCTGTATTGTTAAAAGCGCTATATAAATAAAGGTGACTTGACTTGACTATTTACTCACGAATGGATTTATAGGTCATTATAGATATAAACTTTATAGAAAGTATAATAGGGTTATTGGTGCTAGAGTCATTTTTAATGCCCACCACTTGTAATACAAATGGTTTAAACTTATAATGAATTATAGCAATAGCTACACAGTAAAAGTCACAAGAATTTTCATAAGTTTTTTAACAACTTTAACCAAGTGTTATGCATTCATAGTTCATGACATAAGCATTTGACATTGAGTTCATTTTGCATTATGTTCCTGGGATAAATCCTTTTAACAATAGACTTTAGTCTATGTTAATGAAGTTTTTATAACCTATGTTATCAATGTTATGTTACAACATGTAATGTAATGTTACAATGTACAACATTAACTTTGATAAACTTTTCATAAATGTATTCACTATACATGCATATATGGTCTTCATAGAAAGAGGTTTTGTATATATATATATATATATATATATATATATATATATATATATATATATATATATATATATATATAGAAAGAAAATATATATATCAATATATATATATATATATATATATATATATATATATATATATATATATATATATAGAAAGAAAATATTCTGCAATATCTCTTCAATTCATATATCATATATATATATATATATATATATATATATATATATATATATATATATATATATTATATATATTATCTATATAGTGGATTGATTTCAGTGGATGAAGGGATATTGCAGAATATTTTCTTTCAGTTATATTTGCATAAATGCCCCACAGTGGCCCCTGTTTTAGTCATGACACATTTAAACATTTCATGTAGTGTTTATGGCGTGTGAAATGCACTCCTGGAAACGATCCATTTCGGCACGCAGGAGGAGGCAGGTTTTAATTTAAATCCAAAACATTTCACAGGTTCCTCAAAAAAAAGACTGGCTTTATATATGATGTAAAAGCCAGATGCTGCAGCAACGGTTATGGTTACAGACGACTGCGACTGAGGGAATCCGCTCCAATGGCTTCAGTTATTGCTGAAGTCAAACACGATCACTCTGACTTCAACAAAACACACACCAGGCTGTCATTAAACACTAAATTGGTGATTGTTGTGAACGCGTGTTGCGATGATTTGCTTGTACATGTGTTTCACGCATGTCAAAATGGAAATATAGCTAATGCTATGGGTTACGGTGTCCATAAAGGGGTTTAAATGATGCACAGAGCATCAAATGTGTGTACAAAATGTTATTGTAAAGAAAGCATGTGCTTTAAAAACTGATTATTTTGGTTACAATTTGGAATGAAAAAAAATATTTATTTAAATTATTTTATAATAATGTATACATTTGAGCATATCATTTATTTTTGTAATTTTATATTTCAAAGGAATTCAGATGAAGAAAAAAATATGTGTAAAATAATTAATACCTTCATTCATTGATAATAATGCTTAAATATGCTGAGTGAGTTTTTCCTTTCCAACATTAAATATATTAAATAAGATCTTACATAGGATATTTTTATTCATAGTTACAGTTATGTTGAGCTGAAGTACTGGATTGATTAACACATTCTTCACTTTTAAGCCAAGAGTAATAAACCAACTAACTGATCAACGTACCATACATTAAACCAGCCAATTAACCCAACAAAAAAACAAATAACTAACTAACAAACTCACTAAATAACTAATCGAGCAACCATACATTAAATCTACCAATAAAACAAATAACCAACTAACTATTCCACCAACCATACATTAAACCAACAAATTAACTAACCAATTATGTGGGTTAACATAGGCAACGAACCAACCAATATGTTGGTGGGAACTTTAGCGTGTTGTGTTGTTAGTTGTTGGGGGCGGGGCTTCATTCTGCACTTCCCATGTCTCGAATAATTGCAGATGGAACAGGGGTTCTGGTTCAACCTTTGCATGTGCTTTGCAACCTTCCAAAAAATAAATAAGCAAATAAATCAATATATTAAATAAATAATCAACCAAACATGCATTAAACCAACCAATCAGCCTATCAATTTAACAAATAAACAACAACCTAATTAACCAACTAATACACCAAACTTACATTAAAATAGACAAATAACCAACCAACCAATCAAATAATAAACCAAGAACCTAACTAATCTACCAATCATACATTAAACCAACCAAAACAAACCTATGAAAAACAACTAACTACCTAACTAGCTAACTAACCAATCAACCAACCATACATCAAACCAACCAATCAACCTAACAAAAACAACTAATTACTAATTAATTAATTAACTAAATAACTAATTAACTAATTAAGTACTAACTAACCATATATTAAGCCAACCAACAACTTCAAGAAACAAACTAATCCACAATCCATACATCAAACCAACCAATCAACCTGCCAAAAACAAGCAACTAACTAACTAACTAACTAACTATTTAAACAACCAACCACACATCAAACCAACCAAATAGCTATCCACCCAGACACCTGCACCATGAACTACAAGTCAACTCCAGCATTATTGGCCCTCTTCAGGATCTATTCTTCCCAAAAGAAAAATAGCAGCTAGTAACATGTTGAAAACACACTCCTCAATCATTTCTTTTGGAATCAGCCGGGTTTTTCTTTTTCCTCCTCAGATGCACGTTTCGGTTTCCCACTGTGTGAAATGTGAGCCTGAATTAATTGAGTTCTGTTACAGCGGATCAGCAAGTTTGCATCTTTTCCATCTGCTTGTGCGGGAATTTGATTAACGATTTCTGTAACAATTACACACGCAGGATGTATTAGCTCACATGATCTGAGGCATATGTTATAAATAAATTGTGTTCCTTTGTTTAAAGGGTGTTTTTTCCTTTATTAACGTTTACGCCAAAAAAAAAAACAAAAAGAAAAAACAAGATGATGCGATTTATCATGATCTAATTGGGGCACGTCAGCGGTGACTGTTTTAACGAGTGTTGATCTCAATCTTCAAGTCTCTTTATCAATTAAATATCTCCAGGGGAAGAAATATTCATTTAGATGTGTTCATTTGCACAAATTTTGACGCATGGTTCATTTTATTTGAACTGTTGTTTGTAATGTAATGATATGGGTGTTGTATAGAACCAGCTGTATGTGGTATGTATGTTCTTGGATTCGGTAGCCTGGAATTTTTGAATTAGGAGACTTAAAGCCGTTCCAGCATGACAATATCCCTGTGTACAAATCCAGATCAGATATAGATCCTGCTATAAAACTTCATCCCCTATTTTCTGTTTTAACTTTTTTTTTTTTTTTTTAGCTTTTTTTCTCTATTTATCTTTTTAACTATTTTAAAATATTGTTATATACTTCTATATACTTTTTTAATCATTTCAAATAATAATAATAATAATAATAATAATAATAATAATAATAATAATAGTACTAGTAATAATAATAATAATAATAATAATAATAACCATAATGCATTGATACAAAGATTAAAACTGCTGTAATATTTTTTTACCCAAAGATAACATTATTTTTTAATTTTAATTTTTTCTTGCTTTTTTTAAAAAAAAAATCTATTTATCTATTTTATCAATTTAAAAAAATATATTTTTATAAAATTGTGTGTATACTTTTTTTTAAATGTTTTTTATTTAAATATTTAACAATAACAATAATAATAATAAGAAGAAGCAGAATAGTAATAATAAACATAATATATTAATGCAAAGATTAAAACTGCTTTAATATTATTTATGACCAACAATTCTGTTTTTTTATTTAAATTTTTATCTTTAAAAAAAAATCCATTTATCTATTTATTAAAATATTGTTATATAATTGTATATACATTTTAATCATTTACAACAACAATAATGATAATAATAATAATAATAATAATAATAATAATAGTAATAATAGGGGCACGGTGGCTTAGTGGTTAGCACGTTCGCCTCACACCGCCAGGGTCCGGGTTCGATTCCTGTCTCGGCCATGTGTGTGTGGAGTTTGTGCATGTTCTCCCCGTGCCTCAGGGGGTTTTTTTCTCCGGGTTCTCCTGGTTTCCTCCCCCGGTCCAAAAACATGCACGGTAGGTTGATTGGCACCTTGGAAAATTGTCCCTAGTGTATGAATGTGTGTGTGATTTGTGTGTGTGTGTTGTGTGTGTGCCCTGCGATGGGTTTGGCATTCCATCCAGGGTGTATCCTGCCTTAATGCCCATAGATGCCTGAGATAGGCACAGGCTCCCCGTGACCCGAGGGAAGATCGGATATAGCGGTAGAAGATGAATGAATAGTAATGTAATAATAATAATAATAATAATAATAATAATAATAAAGATTAGGGGACGGTGGCTTAGTGGTTAGCACGTTCGCCTCACACTGCCAGAGTCCGGGTTCGATTCCCGTCTCGGCCATGTGTGTGTGGAGTTTGCATGTTCTCCCCGTGCCTCAGGGGGTTTTTGTCCGGGTTCTCCGGTTTCCTTCTAGTCCAAAAACATGCGCACGATAGGTTGATTGGCACCTTGGAAAATTGTCCCCAGTGTATGAATGTGTGTGTATCTGTGTGAATGTGTGTGTGTGTGTGTGAGTGTGTGTGTCCTGCGAAGGGTTGGCATTCCATCCAGGGTGTATCCTGCCTTAATGCCCATAGACGCCTGAGATAGGCACAGACTCCCCGTGACCCGAGCGAAGATCGGATGAGGCATTAGAAGATGAATGAATGAATGATACAAAGATTAAAACTGATGTAATATTTTTTTCTCAATTTCAACCAAAAAAAAATTCTCAATAGAAAATAAATGAAAAAACAAAAAAAAGGATCTGGCCCCTGTTCCCCGATTACCCCACATACCAGTATTTATACCGCCTTCCACCTTACTTGGTGTGGTTTGGTGTGGTCAGCACTCCACCAGTCCACATTGAATTGCAAATCATCTGGATAACTCAAAAATAATTCATGGTTTGATGTCACGCCCCTGTCATTTTTCTGCATTTGGTCACGTCGGGGCAGGTGTTAGAGGGGCTTCCCCTTATTGCTGTCGTCGCTCATCGGATCGGCCTGCTTATTGTGGGAGAACAAAGAGAGGAGGAAAAAGAGGAAAAGGGGAACGTGAAGGATGGAGAGAGATGATCTGTAATATTTCAGCTTCACCCTGGTTCACAACATCGTGGCCTTTCGTTTTTAACAGAGACAGCAGGAGATCCATCAGGAACGAAACAAAAGCTAAGAAAAAAGTTGCGAACATGTTTAAAACTAGACAAAAAGAAACATGCTCATGGATGCAACTATGGAAAACAACTATGGATGCTTTGTGCAAATGTGTGATTATTATTAGTGAAATCACACTCAATGTAGAAAATAGAGACAAAATATTCTTGTAAATGTTTTAAAGTAATGACTGCGTTTTTAAATGACAGGAATCATCAGGACACCAAAAGCAATTGTTTCCACTTGGATGCTTTTAACTGTCTGCAGCATGGCGGATTTTGGTGCTTGATTTGAGACTTTGCATATCAGTAAAACTAACGTTTAGTAATTACAGATAGTTTTTGTGGAGTTTATTATTTTTCATGTATGAATAATGAAAGGGAGGGGGCACGGTGGCTTAGTGATTATCACATTCTCCTTACACCTTCAGTATCTTCTCCTTACAGGGTTCGGTACCTCCCTCCGGCATGTGTGTGTGGAGTTTGCATGTTCTCCCCGCACCTAAGAGGTTTTTTTCTCCGAGTTCTCTACATTTCTCTGAAAATCTCTAATTTAATATATATTTTAATCTGGAAATTATTGTTTCTTGTTAATTTCATTGTTGTTTCGATTGTAAAATATGGGACGTGGCTCCTTTAAGAATTCTGTTCCGGTTTCTTTTCCATATAAACTTCCATATAAAATGCGCTTTATTCGGTAATATGGATTTGGGGATGCGATGCGCTTGCGTAAGGTTCCATACTGGTAATATACGCTAATATTGTGAGGAGCTCATAGTGGTTCTGAATGTACAGCTAGTAGGTGTAATTCGGGGAAATTTAGAAAGCGTGAGTGGATGCACTGAAGTTTCTTTATTCATTTCTTCTTTTTTTTGTTCTTTGTTGTTCGGGTTTCGTTCATTCACCAACACAATGAGTGAAGGAGCAAATCACACACATAGTAATGCACACTTAACCACAGTGTAATAGATGTTTGTATCTCAACACTACCATGTTTGGGCCTTTAACTCATACCGGTCCAGCTGTATAAATGAAATAATTGTACTCAGGATTATACTTTACTACTCTGCATAAGAACATCTTCCAAAAGCCATAAAAGTAAATCTATAGTAAATACACCAAATTCGATTAAATGCAATTTATAAAATGATGAAAACGACATTCTTGTTGTTTTCATTCGCTTTAAACAGAAAGAAAAAAGATTCCAAAATACATTGATTTACCGCGGCTCTATTTGACAGCATACTTTCATTTCACAATGGTATGCTTGAAAGAAAAAAGCCCTATAATCTTCCCATTAGCTCCTAATCAGCATTTTTTTCCCTCTGCTGCACGGATCATTCGTTTGCAAATTAGCTTGTTTCGAGATGTAGCCAATGTGGCAATTTCATGCTTTGACGCACTTATACCTAGAAGTTAATGAGGAAAATGTGTTGTTTTGTGGTGTGCTATTAGAGACCCTCGTCTCTATTCACTTACTCGGGTCTGTGTCCTGATCAGAACCGGACCTGGTTGAGTCAGGATTTAATCACGATTACATCTTATAGTGTTCAAACTATCACTATCATCTCCGATTATCTGGATTTATTTACACTCAATTTTAGTAGATTGTAAAACGGTTGGAGAGCATAAACTGGAACAGAATTTACAGCCAATTCCATGTTGCACCATTTAAACAAGGGATTTGAACAAGTTTTTTGAACTTGGATTGATCAAATCATGGGTTTAATTTAAATACAAATAAATAGATTTACATTACATTTACAGCGTTTGGCAGCGTTATCCAGACCGACTTACACTTGAGCAATTAAGGGTTAAGGGTCTTGCTCAAGGGCCCACTAGTGGCAGTTTATGGTGGTGGTGGGATTTGAACCTGTGATCTTCCTCTCCAGAGGCCAGTTCCCTAAACACTGAACTAATATTTCCCTAAATACACAAATAGGACATAGAGTCATTTTCGATTAATCTTTTTTTTTTTTTTATAAAAAAACAAACAAACAAAAAAACAAGTGTGTGTAGAGAGAGCATTAATTTACCCTTAGTACCTTCCTGTTCAGGGTCACACTAACTACCATATTGTTTTATTTATTTAGGGAAAGTAAACCTAATAGAACATGTTAGGAGGAAGGTACAAAACAGAATACCTCGGTAATTAGCTACATTACCGATACACAGCAAAATGTGTATCCAAACATATAACTTGATTATGTTACAAGGGTTATATGGGAAAAATAACAACAACAACAACAACAACAACAACAACAAAAACGTCGCCCTGAAATGGGGACTGGGCATCTTAGTAATTCAGGCTTCTGGGTTACTGATCGGAAGTTTCAGAGGACCAGAAGACCTTTGCCCAGCTGCCACAATTGGTGCCCTTGAGAATGGCTCTTAACCCTCTGTGCTCCAGATCATGGGCTACTGTGCTCTAACATACATGTGACAAATACTGTATAAAACACCCTTCTTTTGTGATACAAAGGCCATGTATTCAAATCCCAGTTCTAGCAACCTGCCACTGCTGGGCCCCTGAGCAAGGCCCTTAATCTCCAACTGCTCATCTGTATAAATGAGAAAACTTGAAGTGCCTCTAATTAAAGGCATCTGACTAAATGACATCATTGTCAATAGTATTTGGCTAAAAGAGAATCACAATTTTTGGATTTTTTTGAGGGTTATTGGGTCCTGCTAAAGAGCTCAAAGGGAACATGGAACATCCATAACCTATAGTTTCCTTCAGTTCACATGAAAGGCTTTATGTAGCTCGAAAGTAAGAAAGAAAGAAAGAAAGATAGAAAGGAATGAATCCATTTTATTTATTATTGAATAAATAAAATAGCTTTTTTATTTTTATTGAATAAATAAAAAAGCTTTTATAAACAAATACAATCAATTATAATTAGGATAAATAGGTTCAATTATTTATTTGTTGTAATAATAATAATAATAATCATTATCATTATTATTATTATTATTATTATTATTAATCATTCTGAAAGAACGAAAGCTTCCTTTCTCTCTCTCTCTCTCTCTCTCTCTCTCTCTTTCTTTCTTTCTCACAAAGAAAGAAAGAAAAAAAAGAAAGAAAGAAAGACAGGAGGTTTTTTTATTGTTGCGTTTACACTGCAGCACAGTGGAGTTCTTCCTCCGCACACTGTATCTCAGCTTGTTAGGAAACAGGGGTCAGTAACGCTACAGCGCCCCTGGAGCTGAGAAGGTTAAGGGTCTTACTCAGAGGCCCAACAGTGGCAGCTTGGCAGAGTGAATGCTTGATCCAATGACCTTCTGATCAGAAACCCAGAGGCTTGTGCAATGAGCTACAGTTAGCACTTCCTCAGAAAATTCCTGTGGCTACATCCTGAGTGGATATCTGACTAGACTTGATCGGATAACAAATCTAAATGTACTTAGCATATTATGACCGTTGTGTGTAGCGTTGTATGTATGTGTGTGTGTGTGTGTGTGTGTGTGTGTGTGTGTGTGTGTTGTGCCTAGGCTTTGTGTTAGCTATTGTATTATTTGTTTGACTGAAATCCGAATCCCGGATTCCCCTCCCAGCGCAACTCGACTCCTCAGACGACTCTTTATCACGACTCGGAGCGCGTTTCCGCCAAAAACCCGAGGAATCCGCGCTAAATCACGGCCTAATCATCGCCATCTTGCGAGGAGCGTTTTTCAGATTAGCCGTTATTAGCGTGATGGATGGAGATATCAGTCTCATCATAATAAATCTAATGAGAGGTTCTTCTGCCGTCCTCGCCAAGGCCTGTGCCGAAGGTGTGATCTTTAATTAGGGAGCCGAAGAACGGGACGGTGTGGGAGCGCGCTGGTAATAGAGGAGTAATGAGAGGAAGAAGAGGTCAGCGACTAGCCCTCAGCGTTTGCCATCTTGATTAATTCATTTCCCTTTTTCTTTCTCTTATCACCTCGAGCCTCCTTAGCTGTCTCAGGCCTCACCGTTTCAATGGCGGTAATCATTTTCACTGGCGATTGAGCCATGGCTGCACGAGATACGATCGTTACGCAGACTTTTCTGGCCTTTTTCTTTTTATGTACAATAGAATTGATTGTAAAAAAAAATGTTGTTTTAGATGTTTGATGTATCATTTTTGGTATAGGGTAAATTAATTAAACTAATTATTTTACTAAAATAAAATTATTAAGAAAATAAAATAAAATACTTGCATGTTAGCCTCACACCTGCAGGGTTGGGGGTTTGAGTCCCGCCTCCACTACGTATATATGTAGAGTTTGCATGTTTTCTCCAGTCCAAAAACATGCACGATAGGTTGATTGGCACCTTGGAAAATTGTGTGTGTGTGTGTGTGTGCCCTACGATGTGTTGGCATTCAATACAGGGTGTATCCTGCCTTGTTGCCCAAGGACGCCTGAGATGCCTAAGACAGAGAAGTTGAATAAAGAGGTAGAAAATGAATGCATGAATAATAATAATAATAATAATAATAACAACAATTATTAATAGAAAAAATAAATAATTGAACATATTTATCCTAATTGTAATTAATTTTATTTATTCCTTTTATGTCTCATCCGGTGTGATATGATTTCTCCTTGTAAAATGATGTAAAAAAAAAAAGCATTTTTGCTGTTGGTGTAAATTCTTATATCTTAGATCGGAGTTTGAGTCCTGGCAGTCCAGGCTGCTGTCCTTGGGTCCTTAAGAAAGGCTCTTATCCCTCTGTGCTCCAGGGGGTTCCGTATAGGGAGGTGGTAGCACAGTGGTTAAGGTGTTGGGCTCTGGACCAGAAGATCACGGGTTCAAACCCCACCACCACCACCAAGCTGCCACTAGTTGGCCCTTGAGCAAGGCCCTTGACCCTCAATTGCTCAGTTGTAAGTCGCTCTGGATAAGGGCGTCTGCCAAATGCTGCAAATGTAAATGTAAATGTATTATGGCTCTGCGCTCTGACCCCAGCTTCCAAACAAGCTGGGATATGTGAAGAAACAATTTCACTTTGCTGCAATGTATATGTGATAAATAAAATCTATTCTATCTTAAAAGAAATTTTGGATGCTCTCATAAAATTCCTATTTTTCTAGTTCAAACCCTAAAAATGCCCTATTTAACTATTTAATTTAATTTCAAACTCACTTTAATACATTACCCTTAATAAAAGAATGTAAAGGTAAACATGTATACTATACTGCTGTGTCTCCCGCAGTTCTACCCCTGTAGGTAATGTCATTCATGCGAGCACATTTTCTTTGGTATGCACTGTCGTTTTCTTTGGTATACGTCGCGAAAAAACAGTAATCATATAATTGAATAAAATATACAGCAATATATCATTTAATTTAATAAAAAGTCTCTTGTTTCAGTCTAATAGTGTGACTAAATAAACCAACCTGAAAAAAAAAACGATCGGACTATACTGTACAAAAAAAACCTCCCGTTAAATACGACATATAACAATACATTGGAAATGTGCAGGACCTGTTTATTCCACTCAAAAAGAAAGCAACCGAACAAAAGCTCCTTCATGGTGTCAATTCAAGCTCGTTCTCCAAATTCTAAAATTCTCCTTTGGGGATTGAAAGAGGAACAAGCCTTTCTGTTGAGCGCTTTGTTTTCATTCGAGGAGCTTTAGTGACGGATCAGTGTTAAAATATTTAGATCCTGGTCTTCTAGAAGCGTTGGCTGTCTGTATGCATGCAGCCTAGAATATGATCCAAAAATGACCGTGTGTGTGTGTCTGTGTAAATCACTGTAATTGGGTAATAAAGCGTAGAGAAGCTCCTTAGACACATCTCAGGTTGCACATTGGTGAAAATGGGCTCTAAGTAAGTACCCCCGCGAATCCTCGGAGCTCAGTTTGGACTTGCAATGAACTCTGTGGTGTGGCCGCTTTCAAGTAAATAAAAAACAAAACCAAATATAGGAGATATTATATAATATAAATATATATATATTATATATATATATATATATATATATATATATATATATATATATATATATATTAAAAGAACAAGCAAGAGATGCATAACAGGGAATAGAGCACACTCAGGCTCTAGAGGCATCCGCATTTATAAAGACAGGCTGTTGGCTACCGTTGTGTAGCACTTATTTGGAGTGGTAATTTTCCAGAGTGGAGCCCCGTCTTGGCCCCAGGAGTAAATCATTTGAAAGGAGCATTGTGGCTTGGGCTATTATGGTGGTCCTGGAGCGATGGAATGGCTGTGGTCCCGTGCATTCTCCAGCATACATCCAAAGACGTCTGAGTGTGACTAGCACGTACTTTACAGCTGTGGTAAGCGTGCAAGACCAGAACCCGAGGACTTCTGTTACTC
>JACRUU010000027.1:15083511-15091011 GCA_030449085.1 Kryptopterus vitreolus | reverse complement strand
GTCAAAGTGACCTCCATTGACAGAAATGGTCAGCCTCATGGAAACTTTCTTTGAAGGTGATGGATTGAAGGAAGGATGTTGTGGAAAAGGAGGTAATGGAAAAGAATTTGGCTCCAGGAAGTAAGTTGGCTTCCATTCCATGTTTGTACTGGCTATAAAAACAGTTTTTTTTTTTTTTTTTTTTTTTTTGCACAGAGCATTTGGGGTAAACATGTACATATGGCCATATTTACAGTAGCATGCCCTTTGATGGGTTATTGGAATGACCCTCATCTGTTCATAGGGGCAAAGTGGTTCATATTAAACTTTACGTTCCCTTTGTCAGGATGGCTGACCCTGGGGTCAAACCCCAGTAGAGGATCTTCAAATGGCTGTTTATTTTTTTAATGTAGCACTGAAATCTGGTGAAACAGGTGTGTATTAAATAGGAGAACAATGTTGCAGTGGCTTCTCATGCAAACTTGAGAACTTGCAAGGACAGAAAAAAACTCGGGACATGGATATTAATGAACCATTTACTTATTGAAAAAAGATTTTATCAAGACCTTTTTGTTTCATTTGTAATGAATCTGCTTATTGAGGGCGGCAGCTTGGTGGTTAAGGCATTGGACTTTGATTTCAAAGCTTGTGAGTTCAAATCCCAAACATACCAAGCTTCCACTGGCCCAGGAGTAAGATCGTGGACCACATAGCTAATGTTGTATGAATACGATGAATGCAATTTGCTCTGGATAAAGATATCGGTAAATCACCTGTTATCTCTAGTCTAGTAATGTTGCAATAACTTCATGGGTAGAATTTCTCTCAAATTTCTCTCAAAGCCAGAATAATACTTCATGCATGATAGAAAAGCCACAATGGATGTTTTAATTAAATAACAATTTAAACCCGAGGACAACACGCGTCTGATATGATAATGGAAGGAGATTCCCCAATGCATTCAGGCACTCACACCCAGACTGTGTAAAAGTGTGTTTGTGTCACATTGTCTGCACTCAATATTGCTAGTAAATGTAGTGGTTTCTGTTGCCATTACGATTTAAAAAGAATGTTTCACATTAAATAGCTTCAGCCAACCACTAACCATGAGCAAAAGAAAAGTTGTTATCATTGATATACTCTGTAAAATATGCTAAAAATCATAAATTCTGACAGGGTATGTAAACTTATGACCACAACTATCAATTTACATTGCTTTTACTGATTACAAACGTAAGACACAAACAACCTTAAACTCTATTGAGGTTTTTTTTTAAACCAAGACAGTGCAAGACCAGCTAATTCAAGTGTTTCTGGAAGAGGTAGGACTTCACCCATCACTTGAAGCCAGTGTCTGCTGTTCGGAGAACCAAGGGAAGTTCATTCCACCATGAAATACATTAAAGTACGTTACCCTGAGAGAAGGTAGACAGAAATACTAAACGATCTCAGGCAGTGAGGTGTGGTACAGGGGGTGATGGGGTTCCTGAGGTAAGAAGGTGCAGGTCCGTTTTTGGCTTTGTATGCAAACATAAGTGTTTTTTTAATTGGATGCATGCAGGTGCCAGAAGTCAGTGGAGGGAGAGCAGCAGTGGGTTGGTGTAGGAGAACTTGAGGGGGGCAGGTTGAATACTAGTCGCACAAAGGCATTTTGAATCATTTGCAGTGGATGAATAGCTTTGTGAAGTAGACCTGCCAGCAGAGGCTTGCACTAATCCAGTCTCGTAATGACAAGAGACTGAACAAGCACCTGAGCAGCCTGTATGGATGAAATGGTCAAATCCTTCTGATGTTTTAGAGAAGGTGCAGACAAAAGCGAGTCACATTAACAACATAAGAAAAGAACAGTTGGCTACCTCAAGTGTGAGAAAAGATGAGGACAGAGTACTGAGCCTTGCACTGACACCAGTGGAGAGCCTGTGTGGGGCAGATGTAGATCCCATCCATGTTACCTGGTTTGAGTGACGTTCCAAGTTGGAATAAAACCATTTCCATACTGCTCCACAGGTACCAAAACTCCTGAAGGGTTTGGAGGATGAAGACAGAGATCAGTTTCAGTGATCTAGCAGCATGTAGTTTCTGCCCAAAGGACAGTCTCTGTGGAATATGCTGCTTTGAAGCCGGACTGCTTGGGGTCTAGAAGGTTGTTCTGCAAGAGATAGACAGCTGGTTGAAGACGTGATACCAGTCTGTAATTGTGATATCCAATGGGTCTACAGATGGTAATGACCCTTGTTTGCTTGAAGGAAGATGACACATGGCCAGCTGTTAAGGTCCTGTTGATGATAGGCAGGAGTTCATGGGAAATGGTTGGAAGTGTGGATATAGGCAATAGATCCAACGGGCTGGTGATGGGATTGCAATATTGGATGACATACAGTATCTATTCTTTGGCAATGCTCAAGAAATGTGCAAAAGAGGTATGGGTTTCCGGGATGTTAGATGTAGGCATGGGAGTTAGGAAGGGAGTGAATACCAAGCACATTTCCTAGGTCTTTCTTTCAAAGAAGGAGGCTATGTATTCTGCCTTCAGGGAAGATGAAGCAGGTGGGGTTAGAGGGGTTGAGAAGTGAAGAGAATATGTTATGGGGTCATGGGCAGAGGCCTCAAGTTTGACCTTGTAAAAGGCAGTCTTAGCAGAGGTCACGTCAGAGGAGAATTTAGTCAGGGGTGCACGGTACGAGGTCACGTCTGCGTCAAGTTGTGATTTCTTCCACTTCTTTTCCTCTGGTCTAAGTTCTCGCCGACTCCTGTACAACACTCCTGACAGCGAGGGGCCCTGGGACAAGAAGTCTTATTAGGTTTAGCAGTTAGGTGACATAGCAGGTCCATAGATGAGGAAAGAGAGGAGAGGAAAGTGTCAGTTGCAGAAAGGGTAGAGAAAAGGAATCATGGAAGATACAGAGGATGGAGAGATGGAGTGAATGTTATGACAGATAAGAGAGAGAGAGATGTTGGACAGGGAGAGTAATTGTAAAGGAAACCAGATGATGATAAGAAGTGTGGAGTGGGGGTAGCAGCCATGTCTGTAGGTGGGGAAAACCAGGTCCAAGACATTTCTTATCCTGTGGGTGGGAGGGCAGCTATAAAATGTCAAGGAAAAAGAGTTAAGATGAATCAAAGGGCAAGAGGAGTGGAGTTGATCAGAAAGGAGGATAAGGTCACCATGAACTGTCAGAAGGGTGCTGTCAGAAGTCATCATTGGAGTATTGTTGGACCTCGTAAGCCCTAAGATGTAAAACCTCGGCCCTGGAGAAACTTTGCATTGTTGCACTGTGTACAGTATTCTATATGGTTAAAATTACAATAACAGCTTATAGATACGATTAGACCATGTCCACACTAACATGTTTTTGTTTGAAAAAGAAAAACTTGTCTATGCAAATTCATCCTTTTTTGGGGCCCAGGAGTAGCCCTGTGGTTAAACCATTGTTTTTTTTGGACCATAAGATCACAGGTTCAAATCCCACTAACACCAAAATCCCACTTGTTGGCCCTTTAGCAAGGCCCTTAGTTGCTCTTGGGCATCTGCCAAATGTCGTAAAAAAGCCATCTTCATTTTAGCATTCCTTCCACACTGATACATTTTTCGTCAACGAAAATTATGCTCTCGATTGGATGCTCTCGAAAATTATGGCACACATTTAATCATTGCCATGACGTTTAAAAGAGCCAGAGCACCAGGGAGGGAAGGGGTAGGGCAGTGGTTAAAGCGCTAGGCTACTGATCGGAAGGTCAGGGGTTCGAGCCCCCGTATCGCCAAGCTACCACCCTTGGGTCCTTAAGCAAGGCCCTTAATCCTCTGTGCTCCAGAGGACCAACTGGGATGTGTGAAGAAACAATTTCACTGTGCTGTAATATATATGTGACAAATAACGACTATTCTATACTATCAAGCGGAAATGACCAACTGGGTTTTGCAATCAGCGTAGGTGCAGCCTCTTAGAGCATATTTTACACAATCAGCAATATCGTGCATACAAATATAGCAATTACTCAAATTACTCATGTGCAAATTGAGGTTGAAAACAACACGCCTGTATGCAGCTTGCACGCTAACAGAATATTCTCGATAAACCAATTTCATTTAAGTGATGTACGTTTGGAATATTGGGTATTTATTTCAGATATTTCTATCTAAATATCAATGAGGAAACCAAAATGAAAAATAAGAGTTTGGCAATCAAAATGCACCGAACTATTGATTGATTTACTCACCTTTAACATGAAATTTATCTCGATCCTTTTTCGTTTGGCTGTAGGAAGTCTCTGAGGGCTTGGGAGGGGGAGGGGGGGTCGGGTTTTGCAGGAGGGAAGGGAAGTCCCTGTGGATGTCAGAGTACATTAATTCTCATCAGAACCCAGACGCTCTCAGGTGTGAATGGCAGCGAGCAGCTGTCGATGGGACTCTCTCAACCTTAAAACAGCTCATACATCATTCAGCGCATTCGCACACAAGCGCTGTCACCGAGAGGCGGCCGGCGCAAAGACGTCCTCTCAGAAGAAACCGTTGCCCTTTTAAAGACTTTGCCTTGCCTTTTCTGTTTCGCACAGGGCTAGGTGACAGCTATCATAGGAGGCAATGTGGAAATCAGACGTTTGACCCATTAATCACACATAAAATAGTATTATATGCTGTATATTCCATTTTGTTTACAACGCCGCACACTGACACAAAATGTTTGATTTAGCATATTATTTCATTTTACCCCACAACACCACTTTTCTGTTTGACTCAAATCTGAGGCAACGTGACTGAGTCGGGATTTATACATACTCCCTGAGTTACCTTGACTTAATGTTTCTATCTTTTGATTTTTTCATTTGTTTTATTTAATATTGTTTCACTTAGCTCCTCAGCAATGGAGGAATGGATGTTCCTTAGGCCATTTCCACAATATGATACATACCTCTTTGTTTAAAAAGCAAAACAACGGTTTCGGCCTTCCATCCACACTGATAGGAGATTCTCCGGTCCGAGCTTGAAGAAAGAGAGACAGACCACCGATCACCAAGCAGATTGCCATTTTTATTGCTTTCCACGTGTCCCGGTGCTTTCCGCTGTGTACTCACACCGGGACACACCCACAGTCTCATGGCTCGGGAGCACTCCTCCAACATCCATCAACGCCCACTCGCGGATCAACATGCAGTTCCTCGCCGGCATTCGCCCGTCTCTTCCCCGCAGATTGGCCCGCCTCTCGTGCATCCGCTCGGGTCTTTTCAAGCTCGCCCGCCGCTTCTCCTGCGTCGGTCAAAGTGCATCTGCTGGTCAGCCCGTCTGCATTCCGTCTCCCACCGTGCTTGTCAGCTTGTCAGCTTGAACCCGACCTTGTCGATCTGCTCATTGCATGGTGCATTAAATTTTAAAATGCACAAAGAACAAATAAAGAAACTTCAGTCTGTGCATCATTGCAGAATTGACCTTTGCTCAGCTATGATTAGATAGGCAATAGATGTGTGTTTTATTAACAAAAAACATGCAAGGTGAGTGCATCCACTCATGCTTCCTAAATTTCCCTGAAATACGCCTACTAGCTGCTCATACAGGTATGACCTCCTCACCATGTTAGCGTATATATTACCGTATAGAACCTCAACATATCAACAATTTATATGGAAAGCAACCGGAACAGAATTCTTAAAGGAGCCACGTCCCATATTTTACAATTAAAACAACCACTAAAAAATGTACATTTAAATTAACAAGATATTAATATTAAAAGAATAATTTCCAGATTAAAATACATGTTAAATAATCAATAATTTTATTAAAGGGAGAGACATTGAGTGGAATTTATATTATTAGAAACATGAACGTATATTATTACTATTACTCTGTGATTAGAGCATTAAAAACATGAAAAGCATAAATTTATGGTACATTGAAAACGCCCGATTAATTGAGTTAACTCATGGCAATCGTGCGATTAATCGTGATTAAATATTTTAATCTATTGACATCCCTAATATAATATATATATATATATATAATATATATATATATATATATATATATATAGATAGATATAGATAGATAGATAGATAGATAGATAGATAGATAGAAATCAAAAATTAAAAATAAATAAACAGAATAAAGGTTAATGCACATGCAAGGGAAATAAATAGTATATTATTGCACAGTGAAGTGCAGATTCGGTTAGTAACAGTGCACATATTTTATCTTGATTGAATAATGGGGAGAGCATTTAAGTGTCCATGAGAGACTGCCTCAGCCTCAGATGGCTGAGTAGAACTATTCCTGTGGCAGGTTGAACTTCCTGAGCTGGCGAAGGGAAAAACATCCCATTGCTCGGGAACTTCTGCAATATTGCTGTCTATGATGGAGATCCAAAACTATCTCCACTGTTTTGATTGTGATAGCCTGGAAAATATCTCAACTTCTTGTCGGAGAATATACCATAATGATCCAATATGAGAGGGGCATGTCCCACCCAAAGAGGCCTCGGGGGAAGACCCAGGACACGTTGGATGGTCTCCTAACTGGCCTCGGTCTCCCCACCCCCCACGGAGGAGCTAGAGGAAGTGTCTAGAGAGAGGGAAGTCTGGGCGTCTCTGCTTAGAGTGCTGCCCCCCCGACCCGGTTCCGGATGAGCGGTAGAAAATGGATGGATGGATTCACTATGATTCAGTATGAATTTGATATTTGTCCATTTTGCAAGCAAATGACTTTTCCTCATGAAGTCCTCGTCATCGTATCGTATCTCAAAAAAAGTACAGTTCCGTCCATTTCGTCCAACTCCCTAAGCATCTTGTATTCGCCTCAGAAGTAACCTTTTATTACAACCCTGGTCACTTCAAATCACTTTTCCTCTAAACACGGAGCTTCCCGTGTGGCCTGAAGAAGCTGACCCAGTCTGCCTGATTTTTTTCCCTCTCTCTCTTTCTTTCTCTCTTTTTGTAATTATGTGTAATAACTTCTCCCAGTCTGGTTGTTACACAAGTCCCGACAGAAAGGTATACAAATTGCCGGTATCTGCACAGTGGTAGCGACGCTGAGCACTCCCCGAAGACCAGACGGGAAACAGAAGATAATAAGAGCTTTGGCTTGGCTATTAAAACCATTCGTTAAGGTTTTCACTCAGCTCCGCAGGGCTGCCAGAAAGTTCGCTGCTTCAGACAAGCTGTTAATTAATGCAGTTCGTTCCATGAAAGGATCAGGAACGAAGCGACATGCCAGAGACCCTGTCCAAAACCTTTTTTATTTTTTTTCCCTTCATTTTCATTAAAAAATATAAAGTCATAACTTTGCCTAAATGCCCGTTCTATGAAATTCAGGACACATAAAAAAAAAACTGTCCACAAGGATTCCTCTCTCCCTTGATCATTTTGTCATCGTGCTTTCTTTCGTCTTTCCGTTTGCTACTTTTCCAATTCCACGCATTTATCTATAACGCACACCCCGTAATGCACTTACCAGACACACGACTTACGTCCTCAAATAAAAAAAAACGAAACGAAACAAAACTGTCTGTGTGTTTATAAAAATCGTGTTGAAAT
>JACRUU010000027.1:15061011-15078511 GCA_030449085.1 Kryptopterus vitreolus | reverse complement strand
ATAGAACCTGTATAAGGTGTCATATTTGCCTTTATAAACAAAATCATCACTTGAATGTACACTTTCCATGAGACCACAAAAGGCAGCTACAAGTCGTTTATGGCAATTGTCATTATAGTCATATTATATGTCACATATAGTTTACAGCACAGTTTGGAAATTGGGGTCAGAGCACAGAGTCAGCCATGATATGGCGCCTCCAGGAGCACAAATGGTTAAAGGCCTTGCTCAATGACCCAAGAGAGGCAGCTTGGGCTTGAACCCTTCACCTTCTGATCAGTAGCCCAGCACCTTAAACTACAGAGATACTCCCACTCCATCCCCCATATTTGTCATAAACAAACATTGCACTAATTTATCATCTCTACAAAAGCAATTCCTGGCTAAAACCTATAAACCTACAAAACTGTTATAGACCAAATGAGCTTCCATAACACTACATACACCCTTCATGGGAACTCACTTAAGCAATCAGTGCAAGCACTAATGTGTGATTGGGTTGTTTCTAAGTTCCACTGGCAAATTATATGACCAGGACAGCGCTAATAAAGATTCAAGACACCAGCATTGCGACAACCATAAAGCAACCTAAACAATTACAGACAAAAATCTCTACTTAAGGGTATTGTTCATAAGATGTCATGGCATATTTATAACACATTCCGAATCCATTAATGTACATAAACAGCAAAATAAGCCATATTTTATGCAAATGTATGGTGGTTTACATATTCTTTATTGTCACAAACAGTTAACGTCACACACAAAAAATACAAAAGTTTTCATTAGGCTATGATACTGCTATACATCTTTACCGCATCATTGTACTTCATATATATATATATATTTTATATATATCAATTTCTCAAAACCAAACCAATGATTAAGGAGGACCGTGAGAGGGGGAAAAACTGCTTTTCAGTGAGACGTGGACGACCAAATTTTTCTTCGGGGATCCTGTAGCCATTAAAATATTCTTTTGTCACTAGTTCCTACAAGACTTTTCAAATAACACAAACATTCACACACACACACACACACACATACATACACACCCACACACACACACACACAGACACATATACATTTGCCAAGCAAAAAGAGCACTCCACACAGGCACTCCATTAATCCATTCACAGCTGCACGGACACACCCACCTCGCCCAGATGTCTGCTTCCAGTCCAACGCACATTTCAAAAGCATGCTGGAGAGTGTCATTTTGAAAGACCTGGACATCATATTTCAACTAAAATCACCCCGTATACATTTCCACTCCTGCATTTCTGCATAATTGTTTTCATATTACAGAAACAAGTATTACATTCTGATGTCTGCTAAAGTACACGCCAGGCGAACGCAGCTAAATATACAATCATAAAGCGGGCATGGAGGGGGGGGGGTGGCATGGGCGGTTGATAGATAGATAGATAGATAGATGGGTGGATAGATGCATTGATGGATGGATAGAAAGATAGGCAGGTAGATAGATAGATAGGTAGGTAGGTAGGTAGGTAGGTAGGTAGGCAGATAGATATATTGATAGATAGATAGATAGATAGATAGATAGATAGATAGATAGATAGATAGATAGATAGATAGATAGATAGATAGATAGATAGATGGATAGGTAGGTAGGTAGGTAGGTAGGTAGATAGATAGATAGATAGATAGATAGATAGGCAGATAACTAGAGCAAGGCCTAAGGCCCTTAACTTTCTGTGCTCCAGGGGGCGCCGTATCATAGCTGACTCTGCTCTACGGCTTCCAAAACAAGCTGGGATATGCAAACAAAACAAAAAATTTCCTCATAAAGTATGTAAAATAAAGTAAAAATATAGAGTACGATTTGCAGTGCACACGTCTCAGTTTGACTTCCACTGTACTATAAAATTGCACCTTTGTATTTTCTTCTGAACAGCTTTAAATAGACTTTCTAAACACTGCCACTGTCTGGTGTTATCAGTCAAAAAGTGTGCGAAACGTGAAATCGGTCAAACCGAAATGAGCCTTATCCTTGACTTAGCAGTTCGGTTCACGTAGGACCCAGCATGAGGAGGGAACTCCATTGGAGGAGGTCTTTCATAGCTGGGTGTAGATGGACCATGCTAGTGTAGCCACTTACAGACCTCTTAAAGCCCTCATTAAGTGTAGGGTTATTTTCTCAGGTGGTACTTACTCTTCTTAAAGAGATCCCGGACTGCCTCTTATCCTGGAAAGAGGCCACTTGGAAAATTATCCAAAGTATTAATGTATCCAATAAGATTAGCAACTTACACCCATTTTTCGCTTTTTTTCTCCCCTTCCATCCAGATTTTTAAGGACCTCACAATGAGTGCAGGCGCTAAACAAAAAAACACCCTTTAGAGAAATTACACACCATGTTGGGGCAAAGAGCCACATTCCAGAATTCCCTTCCCAGAGGTCCGTTACCAAATCAACAGAAGAGGGAGGGGAGGCGAAGACAAGCCCGGCGTTGATTGATGAGCTCATCAACATCATTTATTCGGAGGCGGAGTGCGACGGAGGCCTTCGTCTCTGAGGAGGTTTGGTCGGACTGTTCCTCCGCTGCTCAGCGGGGCACGGGGCAGCCCGGCGTGTGTCCCTGCGGCTTAACCAAGCATCCCATGCCGGCTACGCCAGCAAACGGAGATTGATTTTGGCCGCGGATGAGTGAAGATTGATTAAATCAGAAGAGATATCGCAGGAGGATTCCGAACCCCCCCCCTCCCAAACAAGTCTGAAAAAAAAAAACACGTTCATAACCCATTTGCGTATTCGGTTACCATTTGATTCCGATTAATATAGTAGTAGATATCGACAACGAGCCCTGACAACGCCACATGTCTCACTCGATCTCCTCTCACTTTATCTTTTACTCCTCGTTTTCGACCCCTCATGATCCAGACGAAGGTCAAAGCTCTGGGAAATGAACAGAAGATTCGGTTACATGTTTCCCAACATGCGTCCATACCAGATCGCCATCGCTCCACGCTGGACAAGAAGAAGCAGGAGAAGACGAGAGGTTATGTATCACGGGGGCCCCCATGGTCTCATCTTGCACCCCCATTGATAGATGGGACAGGCCCCTTCACCTTCGGACTGGAGATCGAGGAAGAATGATGAGGTGGAGGCTGAACAGGATGGACACTGCCATGATAAATGAGTAGGAAGGATTTGGGAAGCATCCGGAGGGGAAAGATGTAGATACAGAGCTCAAAAGTTTTTCACGTCTCAATAAGCACCAAGATTTTTGAAAAACAAACAAAAAAGAAGAAAAAGGGTGGTTCAAGATTTTGTTTATGTCTTCATAAAAGCAGTTATGACAGCATACAATATATATATATATATGTATATATATATATATATATATATATATATATATATATATATATATATATATATATATATAATTTATCTCTAATTAATACTTAAAGATAAAGAGGGAAGGAGTCTCCAGGCTCAGTGTTCGTATCGTTTAGAGGTCGAGCTGTAAATTGTTTTCACTTATTTTTGCAAAATAATTTCAAATGCTCTGAAAAAAATGCTGTCACAAAAAAAAGATTCTTTTTTTTGCATTTTTATTTGCCAATCTCATCATTAGTCATCACCTATGAGATCCGAGCACGTGTCCGTCAAAAACATCTCCAGGGTAAACCTGTAAGTCCTAACCTCCGTCTTCACACCCCTGCTGTTTGGATCGATTTCCTCCCCCTCTTCTTCTTTTTTTTTTTTACTCCTCTCCTCCTTCTCTTGCCGTTTCTGTCCTCGCTCGGCTCGGTTCTGTTTGCTCAGCTGCTCGGCTTATTTACCTGAGCTATCAGGGAAAAGTCTCCTCAGACAAGAAGGGGAGTAAAAATAAAAAAAAGTGAAGGAATTAAAAAAAAAAAAGGTGAGTGAGCCACGCCAAGGCCTAGCAGTGAAACAGGAAGCTGGAGGGCCAGGCTCTGTGAACAGAGCGAACAGTGCGGTTGAAGATTTGGTGGAACTCCAAAGAAAGCAGCAGCGTGAGGAACTCGAGCCCGAGTCTCTCTCAGTCCGGCTGAAGCGTTTCCACACACTGCTTCGTGTTTCCGTCTTCTTCCATCTCTCTGTAACTTATTAACTCTCAGGTTCTCTTCCCTACCTAGAAACGGACCTCCAGCTTTACCCATCTGTTTTCATTTATAACAAAACAAGTGTAGCATTTGGTTTGAAATCTATCTCAATTAGTGGCTCGACATGTCGACTTCTATTCTTATTTTTTACTGCTGAAAATGAAATTCACGGGTAAAAAAAAAAAAAACTTTTTTGTGCGCGGTCTAGATTGGTAAACCGTAGATCACAAGCCCTGCAGACTGAATGTGTCCCGCCACGTCATTTTCTGTGGCCTGTGAGAGCTTAAAAGGTGTCTTAAAATAAGGCTACGCTGCTTTAAAGCATGCATCGATAATAAACTACATCTCCCACAATGAATGCTATTACGTTCGCCGCGAAGTGATGACATTCCTGCACTAGACTGCAGTGTATATTGAGAAATTTCTCTCCTAAAATGTCCATTAAGCGAAAAAATTGTAGATGGGAGGCACTTTCAAAAATACATGTGTACATGTGTTTTGTGAGAGGTGTAGATCAGTGGTTTAAGGCGCTGGGCTACTGATCAGAAGGTCGAAATCTAAGACCCAGTATCACCAAGCTGCCACCCTTGGGCCCTTGAGCAAGGCCCTTAACCTTCCGTATCATGTTTTTTTTTATTATTTTATGTTGTCTTCTGTAGCAATTTGGTCCCTAGGGAATGTTATTTCGATACATGGTGTACTGAATTGTATATGGTGGGAATGACAATAAATTCTACTTGACACGATCTATCATTCGAATAATAATAATAATAATAATAATAATAATAATAATAATATCTAAAAAATAAATGCAAATATCATAAAAAAAAATAAAATAGATTGTCATATAGTTCCAAAAAAAAAAAAATAAAATAAAAATAAAAATGTATATATATATATATATATATATATATATATATATATATATATATATATATATATATATATACTGGGAATAAAGAATCTAGAAAAAATAAATGAAGTTAAGAAAGACGACCCTCCCTCAGGCTTTATGGCTCACTGGATATTTCCCACTTTTTTTGAAAAATACATTTTTACAAAGATTTTTTAAATAAAAATATAAAACCCTTCCCTCTCTCTGTGAGAACCTGATGATGAGAACATGTAGACAGAACGTTTTGCTGACTGGGTCATGTTATTAGTCATGTAGTGTGGGAAGAGCTCCGCACTGCACCTGCGGCTGAGCCGGGTGACCCAGACGCTGGCCTGGAGATCCCCTGGCACTCTCCCACATCCACCACCCAGTCTGGACGCCTAACCAAGGTCAGGGATCTGGCAGCCTGGATGTGTCTTACTGCAATAAACTTCCATTAACCTCTGCAAAAAAAGTACATACTTTCATAAGTGGTGGCGAGGAACAAGCCTCATAGCACTGCGTATATCTGAAATCTACAATGTTTCCCCGAGGCTTCACATTTCATTAGCTTTATGGCGGTCACATGGAGCACCACATATGTTCTACAGATACGGGCAGAGCTTTTTATTGTTTATTGTATTTGCCGCAATATGTCAAGTCAATTTGTTTCCCGTGTCCACTCTCATATCCTGCAAGTCAAAATGCCTTTTCCTTAACCGGCATGTAGCTGTATGGTATAAGCATTAGCGAAACTTTATAATCCACTTAGTTAATACAATGCGTGTCTGTGTAGGAGAGTGACATCAGCTTGTTTACTGATGCTGGCGTTATAATTGGTCGGGCGTACTCCTGGGATTCATGCGGATTAACCCGAGCTTCAGAAGCAAGCCAACTGTGAACTGAAAGAGGTCCAAGAAAATGTATACACACACACACACACACACAGACACACACACACACATTAAAGGCATAGAAATGGTCTTCTTAACATAGTGGTCAAATATACAGTACTGTGCAAAAGTTTTAGGCAGGTGTGAAAAAATGCTGTAAACAAAGAATGCTTTTAGAAATATAAATAATGATTGTTCATTTTTGTCAATTTACAAAATGCAAAGTGAGCGAATAAAAGAAAAATCAAATCAGTATTCATTCATTCATTCATCTTCTACCGCTTTATCCGATCTTTCCTCGGGTCACGGGGAGCCTGTGCCTATCTCAGGAGTCTATGGGCATTAAGGCAGGATACACCCTGGATGGAATGCCAACCCATCGCAGGACACACACTCACACACACACATTCATACACTAGGGACAATTTTCCAAGGTGCCAATCAACCTACCATGCATGTTTTTGGACCGGGGGAAACCGGAACCCGGAGAAAAACCCCCTGAGGCACGGGGAGAACATGCAAACTCCACACACACATGGCCGAGACGGGAATCGAACCCGGACCCTGGCGGTGTGAGGCGAACGTGCTAACCACTACGCCACCGTGCCCCTCAAATCAGTATTAATGAAAGTAAATAATGAACACTTCTATATTTGAAAGAATTCTTTGTTTACAGCATTTTTTTCACACCTGACTAAAACACACTCACATTCACACACTAGGGACAATTTTCCAAGGTGCCAATCAACCTAGCATGCATGTTTGGGGAGGAGGTATAGCCCAGTGGTTTAAGGTACTAGTTTAAGGCTACTGATTGGAAGGTCCGGGGTTCGAGTTCTTAAGGCCCTTAATCCTCTGTGCTCCAGGGGCACTGTAACATGGATGACGCTGCTCTCTGACCCCAGCTTCCAAACAATCTGGGATATGTGAAGAAAGAATTTCCATGTGCTGTAATGCATATGTGACAAATAAAGGCTATTGTAATGTTTTTGGACCCGGGGAAACCGGAGAACCCAGAGAAAAACCCCCATTAGGCACGGGGAGAACATGCAAACTCCACACACACACACACACACGGCAGAGGGAATCGAACCCTCAGTCCTGGAGGTGTGAGGCGAAAGTGCTAACCAAGTGCTAAAATTAAATGTAAATTTGTAGAAATAGCAAAACATAAAACTCCATAAAAACAATTCCATATAAGCTTTGCGGATATACAGGGATACCACGATATGCAATGGTCTGTTACAGATAATAATATGCGATATATAGTAACATGGGATTTACGTGCAATTATATGGAATACTTATATAAATATTCATATATTCATATTCGTGGTATGTGATATATCTTGAGGAATTGCCATTAAAAATATGAAAGGCAGAGTATTACAGTCGAATGTATATCTTACAGTAAATATAAAATTATGCAATAAACATATTATGGGAGTGCAAAATGGGATATTATGGGAGTGCAAAAGTGCCAATAATATACACATATATATTATATAGATACACACACCCACACACACACACACACACATATATATATATATAGGATATATACACACACTTATTTTTTATATATATAGAGATTTTTTACACACCATATATATATATATATCACACATATAACCACACATACTTTATATATATATCTATATATATATATATATATATATATATATATATATTTTTTATATATATATATATATATATATATACCTACTATATATCTATATATGCATGATGCACTTTCACAGACTTCTATTATATGCGTGGTGCTCCAAGGCAAAAAATGTTTTCAAAAATGAATTCTCTCTCTCTCTCTCTCTCTCTCTCTCTCTCTCTCTCTCTCTCTCTCTCTCTTTCTATGTGTTTACCTCCTTCTCTGCTTTTTGCACTTCTCTTAATCCCATCATGCAGGGCAATAAAGGTATGCGACATGAGCACATTTAATTTCCCCCCATTAGTCCTGGGCAAGCCCAGAGGTGTGCTTTAATAAGGATCAATGGCACTTTATGTGGGACAGGACCTACTTCACTGCATGCAAATTAAACCCCAACACTTAAAGGAGAAGAAGAAAGGGGGGAAAAAGCACTGGATTTAATTAAAAAGAAAACGTAAGACCGCGGGCTTGGAAATTCAATTAGAAGGTTTATGCAAAGGACGGCATGGCTTTTGTGTGTATATGTGTGTGTGTGTGTGTGTGTGTGTGTGTGTGTTGCTTTCCTTTGCTGTTTGTGTAATGGAGTTTTCATATTAAAAACCAATAAGCAGCCCGAATTGCAGGAATCACTAATCTTCATGCATCCTATTCTAGGACGTAACGAAGACGCCCATCGTTCTGAGAAGCCGAAGGTAAAGAATGAAGGCTCACACGCATGGAACAGCTTGTTCATAGCATGACTCAAATGATCCTCACTGTTGTCACGGTTCTGCCAGGTTCAAGCAACAACCAATCACAGTGCTCACCATCATCCGGATACTGATCGCCCACAATTGTCCCTCATTACATCATCATCACGCTCACCTCCCTTTAAAAATCAACTCTCCTCACAGGCATCCGGTCTCATTTGGAGGATACTGACCCAAACCCACACCTTGTCACTCTGCAGTTTGGGTGTATTTACTAATCCCTGTGCTTTTCATCCGTCTCCTTAGAACAGACCTGGGTATTTTACAGACCATTGAAGCTTCCCGCTGCCCGGTTTGCAGTCACTTCCCAATAAGAAACGTAAAAATAATAGCGATGCTTTCCAAATGCCTCTAACTGGTAAACACTGTGCGTGCAGTGCTGATTTTATTTTGAAAGTATTTATTTCTGTATGGACACATGCGCAGGTGACAGGTGCATGTATATTTACATACCTTACATACAAACGCCAATTCATTCGGAAAAACGAAAGTTTGATACCACAATTATTTATTTACAGAGTTTAAGCGAAAAGCCGTGTGCTTAGTTTTCGATGCAGTTTTTGTCGCTGTGTTCAAGGCATACAATTTAAAGCATTTTGAATTTGTTAATTTATTGCTTACACTTGCGAAAGTTGTGTCCTCTGCATCCTAGCCAAATTTGCCCCTTTGGCTTCTGACCATCACGGTCTCTTAACCATCCACCATATCTACTGATTGATCATTCTGTCTCTGTCTCCTCTCCACCAGTAAGCTTGTCTATGGTGGGAGTTCTGGCGCACTATGGCTGCCGTTGCATCATCCAGATGGATGATGTAAACCGGTGGTGGATGACTAGATGCCCCTCTCATAATCTCATAAAAGTGTCCAAGACAGGCTATATAAATGTAATTAATTATTATTATTATTATTATTATTATTATTATTATTATTATTATTATTATTATTATTATTATTATTATTATTATTATTATTATTATTATTATTATTATGACGGAGAAGCATGATGGAGGTACGTCCTCTGAACTTCCTGTTTGGGGAAATCTTTAGCGAATCATTATCAAAGTACCAATACTAGTAAACACTCAGGAGTCAACTCTGGATCCTTTAAAACAATGGAAACTAAATGAGACTCCAAATTATATTTCTAAGAATATACAGATGGTCCCAGATGGTTTGACTTACAGTTTTGACTTATCATCCGATAATGATAGCAATACAAAAAGAGTAAAATGATCAAATATTGAGTGCCAGGCAAATGCACAAGCTCATATGCGGTATGATATACAGTACAAAGAGTGATGAGTTGTTCGTGAACAATTCGTTCATTTGATGCAAATCCGAAAAATGAGTCATTTCAAAGAGCGACTATTCGATTCCAAGTACTTCTTTCTTTGAGTCACTTGACTCACTATTGTTGCTATACACTGGAAACACTGGAAAGAGAATTGAATTGTTCATCTTACGAATCCTCTGGTCGGAATCGTTTGCTCTTCAAAGCTATAAAGGTGATTAAAGGATTACAGGAGCGAAATGACTCAAAAAAAGATTCGTTCATTTTGATGAAGGATATTCAAAGAACCAAGTCATTCAAATGTTTTATAAACACAAGTTGGACCCTTTCTTATGCTTCTTGATCTTCTTCATCAGCACAACATTCTATTCAAACTTTATTTCTATTTACACTTTATTCTTGCACTTTAAACCGAGTGAAATTTTGCTCAAAAGGATGTAACATTGGTTACATTTCCATCACAAATTTGCGCAAAACGTTTGAGATATTTTCTAAATGTCGATAAAAAAATGTCGCGAAATGACATTATTTCCATTAACCATGTCATAGGCAGGCTTACTTATATCGCAGCATGTTCATGTATATCATGTGACCTGGAAATGCGAAAAAAAAACATTTCCATTGCAGTTTTGCGAATTATTCCTTTTTTCGCATCGTCTAAAAATAAGCCTTATGCGAGCACAGAAACATTTTTGCGATACATGTGTGTTTTTGCAAATTTGACTCATTTCCATTAGGCGTATTTTCAATAGGGTCATGGAAACGCTCTAATCGACTTGCCTAAACTGTACAGTACAATTTTCCTGCTTTAAGTTTTGTAACCTAATGTGCAATGTGTCTTTTAAGACTTTTTATCTTTCATGGCAACATTTTGTTTCTAGAAATAAGCGTTAATTTCCTTTCTTAGATTCCAGTTGTTGATGTGAAAGTGCCCTATAGGAGGAAGTCTCATTTTCTCCCTCTCCAAACATTGCATTGACTCATGTGCTGTTTTAACTAAATTCAATTCCTCGTTAAACTGTCTAAACTGTCTTTATGGAAACTGGAACACCGACCCTGCATCGTCATGTGTGTTTTCGCCTAATAAACGCCTGTCTGTAGAGGCAATAATCCCTATAACAGGATTGAAACGGGATCCCCTTATCAATACCTGTACATTGGATTTCGTTCTTTTCCACCTATGTGTTTTCTTTTCAAAGCCCAATTTCTTGAACTGAAGTAAGAAACAATGGAATGCAATACAAAAAAAATGCCCTCCTTGAAACAAGCAAGATTCTCTTAGACTTCACTTATACTAAAAATCTGTTTTTTTTTTATTTTATTTATAACCTTTTTAATCCATCTTGGTGGTGACAGTGGTGGGATATGAGCCTGCAATCTTCCAGTGCAGAGACCAATTCTTGAGATTTCGTAACATTCTTGATATACGAATTCTTCAGTGCAGTATTAGCCTTAAAATAGCATCGGAACATTCACTTTATAAGGCACATACAAACCTTATAGGCACATAGGCATAGGCACAAACCTACCATGAAAAAGCATTTATAACCATTATTTGTCAAATACATCAGACCACAGTGAAATTCTTTCTTTGCGTATCTGGGGTCAGCCATTATAAGGTGCCTCTGGAGGGTTAAGGGCCTTGATGAAGGACCCAACTTTGGCAGATTTGTGATTTTGGGGCTCGAACCCTTGTCCTTTGGATCAGTTTCCCAGTGCCTTAACCACTGAGCTACCCCTCCTCACTGTTCGGCTCTTATCCAGTGTGACTTTTGGAATAAACAGATCCTCAAATGTCTTTGAGTGATGCCTGCAAAACCCCACCAAAATATGACTACGTTATTTACAATAAAAAGCTTATTGGTTATTAAGATCCTGCCAAGTACAAGCTTATCAAATTCCCCTACAGGAGAAAACCACGGCATCAGTCCTGGAGGTGGTGCTTTTTTCCCCATACATTGTCATGCAAAAATCGCTATCTGAATTAAACAGTGTTGGGAAGTAACCAGTTACATGTAACGTGTTATGCAATTTGATTACATAATAAATATAATTCATTACAGTTACTCAGAAAAAATGTGTAATTAAATGACAGTTACTTATGAAAATGATAAAGATTGCAAATAGGGTTACATCTGAACAGTCTTGTAAAATCAGTGCTTTAGACTGCTGCAGTGGTTCTTAAATATTGCGGGGAGAAGGGCGGGGTGACCCCGGGGAATATGCTTCCTTTTTGCAGTACTAGAATAAAGTATAATCGGGTGGCAGCTGCGAAAATTTTGGGTTTAAAACCTCGTTAACTTAAAGTGCCACCTAGTGGATGAATGAAAGTAATCCAAAAGTAATCAAATGTAATAATGTTACATTTATAAAGTCATTAAAAAGTTACACCCCTTATTACTGTATGTAATCTATTACATTTCCGAAGTAACCTTCCCAACACTGGAATTAAATTATAAACCCTTAAACATTTCTGGAAATGCGAACCGAGAACCCTTCATTAGCTGCGCTAATCATTTATCCTCTGAGTCGAGCCCTTGTCACAGAGGAGAAGCCGTGAACCGAAGAGCACGAGAGGACAAAAATGAGCGGCTGCATGAAAGGTGAGACAGGACAGCCTATTCACATCCTGCGCGATCTAAAAATAACCTAATGCACAGGATTAGCATCAGAACAGGAAGCAGACAGAGGGGGGGGGAGGGAGTGGGGGAGGGAAAAAAAAGACAGCCGTTTCTGTGTGTAGACGTCATCTTATCTCCCTGACGCATTATCTGCTTCAAGCCCAGACTCATTCACAAAACCCAATCCGCCCAACAATTCCGTCTGTCCGAGCGCAATCCATAGTGCACGCTATGGTTCCTGTTCCACTTCTGACTTTCAGAAGGATATTTCAAAAAGATACCGATATTTTTGGGGGGCTCAGTGGTTAATGCTCTGGGTTATTGTTTGGAAGGTTGTGGGTTCAAAGCCCTGCGCCAACAAACTGTCACTTTTTGGGTCCTTAAGCAAGGTCCTTAATGCTTTCGGCTCCAGGGCAACTGTATCAAGGTCTGACCTCAGCTTCCTATAACAGCCTTGAGATATGTAAAGAAAGAGTTTCATTATTCTCAAATGTACATTAAATGCAACCCAAAACAACTATTTTAATAATAATAGAATCACTTTTCAATCAATTTCTATGCATCTGACCTTGGATTTAATCTTTCTTGCATGATCAGCAAGCAGTATTACAGTAAATACCGGAGCACATTGTTTGTTCGTACCATAATACACAAGCTTAAAATTCACGTAAACTTGAGCACATACGGAACGCTATTTAAAAAGCAATATTAATTATCTATACAGGCACTCTCAATCACGATGCTTGGTGACAGTTGCTCATTTTTGAAAGAAAATAAAATAGATAAAATTACTGTTTTTTTTTTTTTTACTAATATAAAAATAAAATAAATAATACAATTATAAATAAAAATGTTTGTTTAATTATAAAATAAATAAATAAATGTAAACAAAAATTATTTAATTCCATTCGATTTCTATACCGCTTTTAAATATGCCATTGTCCGCCAACACACCTTCATTTTAGATGCACATGTTTTATGGATACATTTACTTTGGGGGACTTATTTTGCAAAAAGCATGAATAAATATATGTTAGGAATGTCAAAAATGTTTATAACATTAATTTCAACGCACTATAAAAACCAAAAAAACACACAAAAAAAATACAATATATATATATATATATATATATATATATATATATATATATATATATATATATATATATATATATATATACAATAAAGCCTGAACTGAATCAAGTGCTCTTTCGTCAATATTTACAATTTAAGACATATTGTTAAACTATTTATACAATATGCATTAACAGGACATTCCTACATTTTGATATGGACTGTGTTGAACCATTCAGCATCAGACAATTCCATTAAGAGAATCATACAAATTTTCAGGCCGGAAATGTACATAATTATCAAGAGTGAGAGTGTGTTTAATGAGTGTGACTCAAGGTAACCTATTGCGATTGCTACAAAGAATAGCGGCAACTGTTAAAAAGGAACAGAATAATACAGGATTGGCACACGGCACCTCCGGCATGGGATTCTAACATTCGGCAAGGTTGTATTGTGGGTACTATGCCTGCACACCTTTTTTGGGCCTAATCACCAATTATGACTCCATTAGATAGTCCTGGCAGCTCTTTTGCTCTAGAGGCAGCGTAGATGCCCTGGAGCACCAAACCTCTGGCTCAGTAGTGTTCAGCCTCACTGCTCACATCTCCATAGAGCTATCATCCGTCGTCTCACTAAACCAATCCACCAGAGTCTCGTTTGCACAAAAAAAACAGCATCTTACCCATTCAGCTTTGAAAAAAAACCCCACAAAAAAAACAGTGGATCCTCTTTCCTAAGATCTCAGCCTTAACACTAAGAACATGGGGTGCGTAAATGATGAGTGGGTCGAGCGAGATGTTAGACAGTTCATTAAACGTTTGTCTCTGCAGTAAGCGGAGCCCAGACGGCACAGCACAGGCCTTGTTAGCTGAACTGTAAAATATCCATCGGGGGGTAGGAAGGGGGGTGTGATCCTCCAAAACATGGACTTCATATTGCCTTTTCAAACGTCTAATTTGACTCCTGAATGCTCAGAGGAACTTATTACGATCCACTCGTGCGCCTCGTATTAACAAGCCCGGCGGTGGTCAAAAGTTCACGGCATGTACGTGTAGCCAGGTGCTGAAAACATAAGGAGGAAACAAAGCCATAAAATGAGGTGGAGGGTTAAAACAACATCTGCCTCAATTAGCAAAACAAACCAGATGCCATCTTATGGAGTAGCTGCTCCAGGCCAGGACTCATTCACAAAAAAAAAAAAAAAAAAAAAACCCGTCCGGGGCTATTTATTTCTTAATTCAAATGCAAGTACGTAATGTGGCTCCTGAACGAACAAAAATAGTAGAAAGAGCAATGTTGTTTTCGCTATTGTTCGTAAACTGAACCCATTCTTGTTTACAGTACATAAAGAATACAGGGAACTAAATTAATGTAAGGAAAAAAATTTACTCTTGGATTAATCTAGAAGCGCAATTTACATAATGCAATGCAAATAAAACATACATGTTTCAAACACAGGCTAGATTACATTTTTAACAGCTATATGATATTTTTGAAATGATGGCCCATAGATGCGTAATAGGGTTTAGGTCTTAGGAGACATGCTTGTCCTGTCCATCACCTTTTCCTTTAGCTTCTTTAATAAGGCAGGAATCATATTGGAGGTGTGTTTGGGGTCGTAATCCCAGTCTCCAATTTCGATATTTTTCATTCAGGGCTGTACGTACCTTTTGGCCAGCGGTTTAGACACGAATGGTTACGTGACAGCCAATTTACACTGTTATACAATCTATATATGCACTACTTTACATCGTAGTAAAGTGTCATTTCAACAGTCAATGTTGTCACATGACAAGATATAATACAATATTTACGAAAATGTGAGGGTTGTACTTTTATTGCCATTTCAAAAAAAAAAAAAAAAAAAAAAAAAAATATATATATATATATATATATATTATATCGATATTAATATTCATTCATTTCATTCATTCATACACCCTACGCCCACATTCATACACTAGGGCATTTTCCAAGGTTTTGGACCGTGCATGTTGTTGGACCGGGAGGAAACCGGAGAAACCCGGAAAAAGGAAAAACCCCCTGAGACACGGGGAGAACATGCAAACTCCACACACACATTCCCGAGACGGGAATCGAACCCAGATCCTGGCGGTGTGAGGCAAACGTGCTAAACCACTAAAGCCACCGTGCCCCCTATATATATATATATATATATATATATATTATATATATATATATATATATATATCATATATATATATATATATATATATATAATATATATATATAATATAGAGAAGAGAGAGAGAGAGAGAGAGAGAGAGAGAGAGAGAGAGAGAGAGAGAGAGAGATCCTTTCTTTTTCCACAATTTGCTTTTCTAATTCAGCGTCAGTGTAGCCCCTGCCGTAACGCTCGATGACGCTGTTCATCTTCTGCAGCAGCATGACACTCGATAACTGCACGTCAGGTGCGGTAAAGTTATTCCCGGGGTGCACGTGAGCCACCTGTTAGCGCGGAGCTTTTTTGTTGATTAGATATCACTTGTGTAGATTGGGCCAATGATATAATGACTGATCGATGGCCCAAACGCGGCTCATTGATCACTGTTTCCGCTTGCTGGCGAGGGAGCGCTATCTCACAAGGTTTCCTATTGAATTCTCTCATGAGAAGAATCCATAGCACGCTGCCATTTTCCATCAGGCCCTATCGATAAAACACACGAGCGTTCGTCAGCGGGTATGCGCTCCCTTCTTCTTCTTCATCTCACCGTCTATCATGTCAAATGTGTATGCATCCTCTATTGAATAAAAATAAAAAAGGGTTTTTGAGGTTATTTTTACCTCACAAATCTGCCCTTTTTTGCTTAAAACTGTTCTATATAAACTCACAATTGCGAATTATAACGTCACAATTCTGACTTTGGACTTAACATCTCGGAATTCTGACTTTATAACTCTCAATTGCGATTCTTATGTTATATCTCACAATTTTGAGAAAAAAAAAGGTACGCAGAGTGTTTATATTGTAAATATAATAATAAACGTGAATCCACTGTGAATCAATTGTGTACTAGTATGCAACTTTATTAGCAGCTGCTTCGTAAATAAAATACTTTTCAAAATAAATGATCGTTCAGACTCAGATAATGAATAAAATGGAAATAATTTATGATTTCTTATATGGCCCGGTACCAACTGATCCATGGACCGGTACCGGGTCGCGGCCCAGGGATTGGGGACCACCGCTAGGATACTGCTGAAGCCACGAAGCATGTGAACTCTTTCCAGGCCCTTCATGTGTGTATGGGATCCAGACAACATTTCCTAAAAAAAAAAACTGTATCTGGAACAAAAGAATGCATTTCAGGGAAATGAAGTTTGCATGTTCAAACAATTTGAAATAAAACAAAATTGGAACAATGAAATTACATTTAATTAATGTCCACATGGCACGGTAGCTTAGTGGTTAGCATGTTTGCCTCACATCTCCAGCGTCGGCGATCGATTCCCGTCTCTGTGGAATGTGTGTGTGGAGTTTGTTCTCCCCGTGCCACAGGGTTTTTTTTCTCCTGGTTCTCCGGTTTCCCCCAGTTAAAAAAATGCACGGTAGGTTGATTGGTACCTTGGAAAATTTCCTAGTGTATGGATGTGAGTTTGAATGTGAATGTGAATGTGACTGTGTGTGCCCTGCGATGGGTTGGCATTCCATCCAGGGTGTATCCTGCCTTGATGCCCATAAGACGCCTGAGATAGGCACAGACTCCCCGTGACCCCGTGACGATGATTTCCCATTTTTAATCTGGTTCCTTTTTTTCCAGCATGCCATTTCATCATTTGCCATTTGCCATTTGTTTCTCCTTGAAGTTTAGGGATGACCTTACAACTATAACAAACAATAACGTATACCTTCTTTGATTACCACATTTTCGCTGTAAAGGCAAAGATTTAAGACACGGTTCATATTTACAATCGACCTACAAAATAAAAATGAATTGAATGAAATAAAATCATATCAGAATATCAGTCTCGAATGGATGAGGGGATATTTTTTTACTCCACCCCCAACAGACTGAGCTCTATTTTAGGCAAATATTAATCTATAGTGATCAATAAGAACAAGGTAATGCTTTGCTATTTGGAGGTGATCGGGTATATTCAAGAAACGTTTGTGTAATATTTTTCTTTCCCTGCACTGTACAGCTGTTATACCTCTTAGACACCTAGCAGGTATTAGATTATGAACCGTGAAGTGAATAACACTGAATTATCTCTTCA
>JACRUU010000027.1:15028511-15056011 GCA_030449085.1 Kryptopterus vitreolus | reverse complement strand
TGAGACGAACGTGCTAACCGCTAAAGGCAGGAGTGCAACAAATTATTATTATTTTTATTATTCCTGGGTTTTTAAAGTAATTGTTCAAATGTAACCCTATTTGTAAAGCTTTAACAATTTAATATGTAACTGTAAGTTATTTTTCTCTCAGTAACTGTAACAGATTACTGTTACATTTATTTTGTAATTAAATTATGTAATACATGTAACTTGTTCCTGCCACACACTGGATATGTAACAGAGTAGAATGGTATAAACATTTAAGCATTTGAACCTTATTTATATAATATGTAATGGAATTCAGTTGCTTTTGTTCAAACCTCGATCACCAGCGGCAAAGCGATGCGACTCAGCTAGCGATCAACCACATGCTTAGCACCGTCTTCAGGGAACAATCAAAGGCCTTCATCCTGACACACGCACACACACACACACACACACACACACACACACACACACACACACACACACACACACACACACACACACAACATGTCAATAATCCCACCTGCTACAGATTGCTCTACAGTTGCCAGGGAAGTGGGAAAAAAAGAGAAATTAACCATACCTAATTGAGGCAAATAGTGAAAATGTGTTCCATCAAAAGCGATTAGCGCTAATTAAGTCATTTTCATGCTCTGCCGCATGCCTTTCATCTGCGTGTCCATACGGTGCGTGCTTTCGGAAAAGCTTGGAGAGGAAAGGCAAAATAAAGAGCTACGGAAAGATGGCGAACAAGCTGTCGCGCTTCCAAGCCAAGCCTTTGAAAAATGCTCTTGAAAACAACCTCGCTGTTAGCGGAGGGAAAACCGGGAGACGACGGAGATGCTTTTTTTCCCCGTGTTGAAAAGTCAGACGTTTCAGATAATCCTAAAACAGTGCGGCGAAACGAGGGGAAATAATTGCTAAAGAGCGTCAACGGCCATTTATTCAATCCTGCTGGACCACGTCTGTAATCAGCAGCTGTTTTGAATATCACTTCTTATGCTACTTGAGGAAATCCAGTATATACTGTAAAGTCTACGATAAATTGCCGTCTTATGAGCGTTTTGGCTTCATTTGGCTAAATTTGGCTTTCGACGTTCTTTTCTCTCTACTGCAGAACATTGCATAACGTCCACTTTTACTTTTATTCAAATTCAAATTGTATTTGTCACATACACATACGTACATGCAGTGAAATGCTTTATACGACTGTCCAACATGTAAACATAATAGCAAAAAAAAGAAAATAGTGCAGACATTATAAATAAATGTAGATAAAGAAAGAAAAGAAAAATAAAATAGAATAAAAAATAAAAAGAGAAATAAAATACAAATAGAATAAATAAAAAAATATTTGAAAAAAAAAATTGTATAAAGTTTAAAGTGACCAGTGTCCGTTTGTTGCAATGTTTACTCTGGACACTTTTTCACTGGTCACTTTTTCGGTGGACACTTTATACTGGTCTTTATACTGGTCACTTTATACTGGAAGCCTTAAAATGGACACTTTACATTGGACATTGTACACTAATTACAATAGACAATGGATACTTTACACTACACACTGGCCAATTTACTCTTACCCCTTTTTACTTTTATTTCTTCTTTTATTCTATTTTTATTTGCATTACTTATTGTAATGTCTCCTTTTCTTCGTTTTATGTTTACATGTTTCACCGTCATAAGAGACCTTTCACTGCATGTCGTACTATGTATCTTTGTGCATGTGACAAATAAAATTTGAATTTAAATTCAGGATGGTTCCTCAGCGGATTTCAATCTTCTCTAGCAAAAATTGCACTCAGCACTCTCTCTTACTTTTTCTTTCTCTTTCGCATCGATTAATTCACGCAAAATCTGATTATCTCTGAGTCTCCGGTGTCAGCGCTACATAACGGTTGTCGGATTTTGTTGCTGAATGTTGTGAGTATAAATCGTAGGTGTACCAAGTGTCAATATGTTGCCTAAAATCTATAAGCATGAACCGTGCTCCCTTTTTGAAGATTGTGTTACACATTCAGCCGCCATTTGCTCTTTTAATAACCTCCACTTATCTGGGAAGATGCTCCACTAGATTTTGGAGTGTGCTTGTGGAGCCACAAGGCTGTTAGTAAAGTACCAACCTCTTTAAAGCACAGAATGTTTGTCATATTATAAGGAAAAGAGAGAGAGAGAGAGAGAGAGAGAGAGAGCCTTTGACGACAGAAAAGAAAAGATACAGAATGTTCACTTCTTTTCATGCAGCGTTGATGAACAGCCTCTTCACTCGACACAGTGTGTTTAGAGCTGGTGCTGAACAGACCCTTGTGTTTGTCCATCCTGGAACAGGAAGAAAGATTCGGAAAAGTGCCGGCGTTGTCCTAAAGGACTCTGTGATCCTTAATGTGTGTGTTTGTGTGTGTGTGTGTGTGGTTTAATTCTTTTTAATCCCGAATGAAAGAACCCAGTTTTCAGTCTTTTCTATTCAGTTAATCCAGAGTTTTCTCACATTCTGCACTAAATGTTCACTATCAACACTTTCCAGTTGTGGAGTTTTGAGAAAGAAATAACACGCATTATAAAATAAAATAAAATATAAAATAAATAAAATAATATAAATAAAGTAAAATTCAATAAAAATTTAATAAAATTTAAAACAAGAGGAATGGTGGCTTAATGATTAACACACGTCTAGGATTGGGGGTTCGATTCCCGCCTCCGCCATGATGTGTGTGTGGAGTTTGCATGTTCTCCCCGTGCCTCAGGGGTTTTATCTGTGGGTTCCCCGGTCTAACCCCCATCCAAAAACATGCACAAAAGGTTGATTGGCACCTTGGAAAAATTGTCTCGAGAGTGTGTGTATACGCCCTGATATGTGTTGGCGTTCCATACAGGGTGTATCCTGCCTTGATGCCTGAAGATGCCCGAGATAGGCACAGGTTCCTCGCTAGCTGAGAGAGAAGTCGGATAAAGTGGTAGAAGATGAATGAATGATAAATGAAATACAATTAAATAAAAATTCAATTAAACAAGCACATGACTTTTAAAGTATATAGTAAAGGTGTATATACTAAATATATAGTATATATAGATATATACTAGAATATCTTCTCAAAAGAGGAAATGGGAATTACGGGAAATGGGATTTCATACATACATGCAGGAGGAGGGAGGGGTGTAGCTCAGTGGTTAAGGTGTTGGGTTCATGAACAGAAGGGTAATGGTTTGAGTCCCAGTATCACCAAGCTTGGGTTCTTGATCGAGACCTTTGACCTTCTGTGCTCCAGGGGGCGCTGTATCGTGGAAACAAGCCGGGATGTGTGAAGAAAGAGTGTATAAATGATATTCTTTTCTATAAGTTAACAGAACAGAGGTGTCAAAGCACATGGAACAAGTTGGGAATTGCATAAATACCTGGAGAAAGAACAAACTTCAGAGCAGGAGAGAAGTATTTTTCACTTTCTTTGCTGCTGACAAAACCAAAAACGGAAAAAAAAAGTTGCCCAAATGAATAAATCTTTACATTCAGAAGTCCTCAAGCAGCGTAAGAAAACGTTACCTGCTATTTTCCCCTCCATCTCATTATACACTCCTGCTTTTGATGAGAATGCGTCTTTCTCTCCTTTTGTATTCACACAGTAAAGGCTGATTAATCATGTTTTTTTTTTTTGTTAAGAGGAAAAAAGGAGGGGCCACGTGTGGGATTGAAAAAAAAAAAAAAACTGTTGGGCCATGCTGGATTCAAAGGCTTCTGTCGGAGAAGGAGATTATTTGTGTTTGCCGCCTCTTTACCACAAGGCTCCGGCACTTTCAAGTCCTGGCTGCAGTGAAAAGAGATGCCCCATCGCGGCGGAATTACAAGCAATCACACGAAAAAAAAAAATAGAATAAAAAAAAAAAAAAAAAAGGAACCTCCATTTACAAGTCTGTCCTATGGTTACGAGATCAAAGCCGTATTAGATCTGGCTGCCTTTGAATCAGGAGCACCGGTTTAATTGAAAAACACAAAGGAAAAGTTGAAGTTTGCAAGCAGGTTTTTTTTTTTTTTTTTTTTTTTTTCGATGCGTAAGTCTTTTTCAAAAAGTTCGGCTCTTCCATGGCCTCAGTCTGACAATCATCAGAGAGACGCGTCGTCTGATCAGTATGCAAAAAAGAGGGGGGGGGGGCAGGGGACACACAACTGGGCCCCTCACGGCACCTTCACACATCAAGGCCGAAAAAACTCATTCTGTCCAACTCGCACGTTTTGGAAACACTGAACGCCCTTTTCCGCTCCGATGCCATAAATCGTCTCACTTTATTTCATTCGTCCAGCGCTTCGTGTACAGTCCTGATGTCCGAGTGTATTACTGAAAAGTGTTTGGGCTGTGTAAAAAAAAAAAAAAAAAAAAAAAAAAAAAAAAAAAAAAAAAAAAAAAAATATATATATATATATATATATATATATATATATATATATATATATATATATATATATATATATATATTTATGCATACGCTGGCCTTCTCAGGTGATGCTTATTATTCCACTTGCTTATTCTCAAAGAAGACAAATCATTTTGCTAGCTGCTAGAGAAACGCCCCGTGTTTGCTAATTCTCTTCGCCGCCCGATTCTGATTGGTTGCTAGGTGGTGATTAATTTCCTTTAACAGCAGCCCTGACAGCTGTGCAGCTGCACATCACAGGTGTCGGTTATAATAAGGTTTCCTTTCTATAGGAACAGTATTCCAGTATTCGCATTTTTTCCCATAAGAAATGGAAAACTTTGGGGGAGAAGTAGAGCAAAGATATATAAAGAGAGAGAGAAAGAGAGAGAGAGAGAGAGAGAGAGAGAGAGAGAGAGAGAGTAAAGCTGCTTTAGCGTAAGTGATAACAGCTATGTATTTTAATGATTCCGCTTCATTAAACGTAACGGAAAAATGTATTTAAAAAACAGTCCTTGATTTAAAGGGGCTTGAAATGTGTTTATTGGTAAAGTTACATATTTATGTATATATTATATAAGTATGTAGTCATTTTAAATTGCATAGTAAGTTTTGTCTCTACATACAGTATACGAACGGGAATATGAACAAAAGTATTAGGACACGTCACTTTTCTAGCCTTATGCTGTTCTTTCCCGATCATGTAATAGATAATAATTGTATTGGGCGTCTTCAGACCCAAACGTGTTCCAGCATGACAACGCCCCAGTGCACAAAGCTTTACATATGATGGAGTGAAAGATCACCTGATAATGTAACCCTGTTGAACACCTTTATGATGGGTGTAAGCTCCAGGCCTCGTCACCTACATCAGTACTGGACTTTACTAAAATAACACCCTTGTGACTGAATGACTCCAAAAAAACATCTATAGCAACATCGTCCCTGACGAACTTATAATAAGTGGAAATAGGAACTAAATGATATCTACTATTAGGGGCACTGTAGCTTAGTGGTTAGCACGTTCGCCTCACACTGGCACACACGGGTTTGATTCCTGTCTCGGCCATGTGTGTGTGGAGTTTGCATGTTGTCCCCGTGCCTCAGAGGGTTTTTCTCCGGTTTCCTCCCCGGTCCAAAAACATGAATGGTAGGTTGATTGGCACCTTGGAAAACTGTCCCTAGTGTGTGAATGTGTGTGTGATTGTGAGTGTGTGTGTCCTGCGATGGGTTGGCATTTCATCCAGGGTGTATCCTGCCTTAATGCCCATAGACTCTTGAGATCGGCACAGGTTTCCCGTGACCCGAGGGAAGATCGGATATAGCGGTAGAAGAGGAATGAATGAATGATATCTACTATGTTGCACTTTCTTTTCTACTTCATCTGAATGAAATCAAACCCTATTTTCCATCTCTTCTTCAAGACCTTCTCCTGAAAGCTCATTCTTCAGCATTGAGACGTCTTTAAAAAAAAAAAAAGAGAGAGAGAGAGTTTGTCTTGACTCAAACTTTCTATCATCCACTTTTCCGAAAGCTGTCAAAACTTCAATCCAAGTAAAAATCTGGTCAAATTGATGTGATGATGTGTAAAATCTGATACGAGGAATATACTGGCGAATAAACTTTCCCTTTCTAGAAACCTCCTCTACGCTGTATTGGACAGGTCTTGTATAGTTATTTTTCCCCAAACATGTATTTAATTATATTTTGCTGTGTGTGTTTGGTCTTACAATATTGTTTTGTACTTTACAATCCTTCGTTTTAACAAACTCACCCAATCCGACAATAAATAATACAATAAAGGAAATTGTTTCTTTTGATATAAACTATATTACATTACTCATAGATCAATCAGAGTGAAATATAAAAATGCAAAAAAAAGCCTGTTTACTGAATCTCCCATAAAAAACAACAAAAAAAACAGATAGACGTACTATACAGCATTTTTATCAATTAGCCTGCTAATTAATCCATTAAAGGGATAATAAAGCTGTGATTACAGCGGCATCGATCCAGTAAAGTTTGATCATTATATGGTTGTTAATAGGGACACACTGGAGAGTCCGGCGCTTGCACTGATTGCACTTCAGTGTGGATTATAGTGCTGAGTTTGCACAACATTATCGGCCTTTTTGTGCTTTGACGCTTTTACAGTAAAAACGGACATATTTCGTTCCAGCAGAGGGCGCTATACACTTTGGAACTTCAGAACGGAAAAAGGACACTGCAGTCATTCATGGAAGGTTTTTTTTTTGTTTTGTGTGTGTGTGTGTGTGTGTGTGTGTGTGTGTGTGTGTGTGTGTGTGTGTTTCTTTCGAGTCAGACTGTCCGCTTTCGTTGCCTTATAATTTGTGCAGCTCCAATTTATCAAAGTTGGATGTAGTTAGAGAGAGAAAGGAGAAAGAGAGAGGTAGGAAGAAAAATGGAGAGCCCTCAGTCCTTTGTTTTTCCTCCAGCATTTAGTGAGCATTATGAATTATGCAAAATGCAAATTAAGGAGGTTCATTTCATCAAGCTGGGGCCGTTTCAACTCCCGATTTCCTTCCCTCGGTTTTGGATAAAACATGAAAATCAAATAAACACTTTATAAACACACTTGACCTGCATTATAGCGCCATAGATGATGCAGAAATGATCTAGAATGTTAGATGTATGGCTCTTTAATGCTCTTGCGGTGGAAAAAGTAAGGCATCTATTGACCAGTTACATGTCATTTTTTTTTTCTTTTACTAAACTTCATTCATTCATCTTCTACCGCTTTATCTGATCTTCCCTCGGGACGCAGGGAACCCGTGCTCTCAGGTGGCTTAGTGGTTAGCATGTTCGCCTCACACTTCCAGGGTCAGGGTTCGATTCCCGCCTCCCCCATGGGAGTTTGCATGTTCTCCCCGTGCCACAGGGGGTTTTTCTCTGGGTTCTCCGGTTTCCCCCCGGTCCAAAAACATCCACGATAGGTTGATTGGCACCGTGGAAAATTGTCCCTAGTGTATGAATGTGTGTGTGAATATGAGTGTGTGTGTGTGTGTGTGTGTGTGTGTGTGTGTGTGCCCTGCGATGGGTTGGCATTCCATTCAGGATGTATCCTGCCTTAATGCCCATAGACGCCTATCGGCTATAGCAGTAGAGTATGAATGAATGAATTAATTATCCAATTACAGTATAACTGTAGAGTGTGTGCCATTATCTTTAACAATACAATGTTTATTAGTATTTCTTTCCTGTTTCTTTTGTTTGTTTGATTGTTTGTTTGTTTCTTTTTTCTTTCTTTACTTAAGGATGTGTTTCTTTCTTTCTGTCTTTCTTTCTTTCTTCCTTCCTTCCTTTCTTTCTTTCTTTCTTTCTTTAAGGGTGTGAGTTTCTGTCTTTCTTTCTTTATTTTATTTTGATTATTTGTTTGTTTGTTTGTTTGTTTGATTCTTTCTTTCTTTCTTTCTTTCTTTCATTTCGAACAATTGTTTGCTTGTTTGTTTCTTTCCTTCTTTTAATCCTTAATTTAGTTTCTCTGCATTACCTTGTGGGAGCGGTTGCGGGAGAAGCACCTCATGCTGGAAAAGGTCAGGTGTCCCAATACTTTTGCCTGTGCAAAAGTGTGCAATAGAAAGCTGTGATTTGCAGCGGCACTTTAATATGAAAGGAATCGACTCCCTCTGACTAATCATTATTATAAATTCAACAAACGCTGTGCCGAACCCGATCAATTCCAATCAATCGAGTTTGAAAATCCTTCCCACAGTTTCTTCAGAACCGAATCCGCTGCACACGATTGTTATTCCGCTTCTTTCCTCATCATCACTCACCGGCGGACGTCACCTCGGGCACATCCTTCTAATTTGCTCTAATGTCCCGAACCGTGCCCTTTTCAAAACATGTTTTTTTGGCCTTTCCCTGATTTTTTTCTCTTTTTTTCTCTCTCTCTCTTTCTCTCTTTTTTTTTTTTTTTTACATGATAACACATTAGCGGAATAACAGATCGGCCATTTTTACACTAAAGAGAAAAGGGCACGCGGTTTCATCGCTAATTAGTGACGGATCTCAAGGTGAACTCTTTTAACCCCGCTCACCTCTCGCCAAAAAGGCCGTGAAACTATTTGCACAATTCGATACCGAGAAATGATCCGCAATGGCACTTTCACCGAATGATAAACGCCCAATCAATGCCTCCTTAACGGGGGAAAAAACCCCAGGCCGATCCACACTTAAACCGAGTCTCGGATCGGGGACCGGACCTCGTTAGTCAGCAGGGACAAAAAAAAAAAAAAGAAATGATCATTAGAAAAGATATTTTGGTGAGAGAAGACAAGAAATCCATGTTTCTCTTATTCATTTCGTTTTCTGGCGTGATCTCTTTCTCTCGCGCTTCGTCCATCAATCAGGCGCCGCGCGGCCGCGCCGTATGGATTTACTGTAAAGTCTGCATTAAAGCGATTGGACTAATTTTATCGCGAGGTAATTCATTATAATTGTCCTGTACGTTGGATTTTGAAGGAATACGTGAAATTGAATTTGTGTGCACCAAGTTTAGATTTAGTTATGAGTAGCGGAAAAACAAACTAACACTTAACAGTATTTTCTTTTTTCCTTCTTTTTGAAGGGCAAAAATAAAGGAAAATATACAGAATCGACACTTTGAACAAACACATTTATTTTCCTGCCTGCTCTTTAAACATGAATATGTTGTCAGATTGTGTTGTCAAAAAGTATCATGTTTGTTTGTTTGATTCTTTCTTTCTTTCCTTAAGGATGTATTTCTTTCTGTCTTTTTTCTTTTATTAATTTGTTTGCTTCTTTTACTTGATTGCTTGGTTGTTTGTTTGTTTAATTGATTCTTTCTTTCTTTCTTTCTTTCTTGCTTTCTTTTATTTTAATTGTTTGTTTGCTTTTTTTATTTTTTGTTTGTTTGATTCTTTCTTTCATCCTTTCTTTTATTAATTTTTTTGTTTGCTTCTTTTATTTTGATTGCTTGGTTTTGATTTTTTTTGTTTGCTTTTAATTGTTGTTTGCCTCTTTTATTTTGTTGCTTGGTTGTTTGTTTGTTTAATTATTTCTTTCTTTTTAATTGTTTGTTTACCTCTTTTATTTTGATTGCTTGGTTGTTTGTTTGCTTGATTATTTCTTTCTTTCATTTTTATTGTTTTTTTTTGTCCTTCCTTTCTTCCTCCAAGTGAATCTAGGCTTTTTTTTATTGTTTGTTTGATCCATCCTTCCTTCCTTAATTCCTTCCTTCCTTACTCCCTTCCTTCCTTCCTTACTCCCTTCCTTCCTTCCTTCCTTCCTTACTCACTTCCTTCCTTTCTTCCTTTGATTGAATCTAGGTTCAGCATTTAGCATCAGCAGTTTCAGGATGTTAGAAGTTTTTGTACAGTGACCTGAAAAATACCTGAAAAGACACAAACAATTCAAAAGCAACACTCGTGAAAAAGTTCTCAGGTTCTATAAGCTGGAAGCATGTGTGTGTGTGTGTGTGTGTGTGTGTGTGTGTGTGTGTGTGTGTGTGTGTGTGTGCGAGTGAGTGAGTGTGTGTAGTGTGTGTGCGAGAAAGGACTGGAAATTGCTCATTCATTTTATCCACATTGCACATTAAACATTTTTTTCTCTCCCCGCAGGATATTGACATGTGATCGGTGGACAGAGATGGTCATCGATTGCGCTTGAAAATGGGCAAGTAACAGCGAGTGCTGTTTATAGACCTCTTGCAATGGATTTATCACACCGATCATATTTCATCCAACGTTCTGATGTGTTTATTATAAATACGATCGCAAACTGTAAGGTCATGTGACTCATTTGCAGAAAAAAAACATGCTCCAGCTCTTCTACAGATGCATCAACAGGTCACATGACTTACAAGCTATATATATATATATATATATATAGATATATAGGGTACTAAATATATATTATATATATAAATATTGTTTTTTTATTTAAATTATCTTTTTTTTTTTTTTTAATGTTTTTTTTTTGGTGGTTGTTTAAATAATGTAAAATAAATATAGTAGGTGGCTCCCTTTAAGAATTACTCCCTTGGTTTTGGTTGCTTCCCATATAAACTGGTTTAAGTATGTATATATATATATATTGTAACGGTGGGTGGTGCGCTGCACAGACACACGGGGAAAACGGGAATTCCAAAAACAAAGGATTTATTTAAATGTCCAATAACAAAAGAGACGCCGCTCTAAGGAGCGGCCAGACAGCCAGCTTGGGATTGCGCGCCGCTTGCGCCGTGGTCCGGGTGTGGGAGTACCGGAGATCAGGAGCGGACTTGGAAGGCCGTGGAATCTGGAGCCGAAGGGAACGGGAACAGAAACAGGAACAGACTAACAGAAACAGGAACGAGAACAGAAACAGAGAAAAGGTTAGGCATACGTATAACGGTAGTACGGGTCCGCGACACTACCCGAGAGTCACGAGCCCGGACGGGGAATGAAGGGAGAGCCGGGCTATATAAAGGGGAGATGGAGAATGAGCTAGGATGAGGAACACCTGAGTAGTGTGTGATTGAGAGTGTTGTGTGTGTGTGTGTGTGTGTGTGTGTGTGGGGCGAAAGAGCAGGAGAAGAGCGAGACGAGGAGAACAGGATAACCGGTGACATATATATATATATATATATATATATATATATATATATATATATATATATATATATATATATATATCCATCCTAGAGATTGTTTTGACACACAATGTTCCACTACATTTTGTTTTGGTTTGCGTGAGACTTGTTCAGCTACAAGGGTGTAAGAAAGGTCTGCTACTGATGTAGGTGAGGTGTGGACGTCTTGGGTGCAGGCAACTATTGAGTTCAACAGCAGTTGAGGAAAAAAAAATAAAAACAAGGACATTGTAATACATAAAAATTAGATTCAACCTTAAAACATCCTGTTCATTCATTCACATCAAAGAATGGAGTTTAACTGTTTAACTTTTGATATTACCATAAAAAGTAAATGAAAGGTTGACACCACCTGTAGTTTTATAGATTCTACGATCAGAAAAAAAAGAAAAGACATTAGACTGGAGAGGGAAGGTGGGAGGTCACTCATTAAGGCATTGGACTCTGGATCAGAAGGTCACAAGTTGAAATCCTACATTGTTGTCACCTTTGGCCGTATCAGCAAGGCTTTTAACCTCTAAACGACTCAGGTATAAGTCGTTCAGGATAAGGGCATCTGCAAAACGGCATGTCACACAGAGGCACGTAAAAGCAACATGCTGGGCGAAGAAATACTTTCACTGCGCTGTATATGTGACAAATAAAGGCTATTCTATTCCATTCTATTCTAAGATTCTTTTCCAGGTTAGTGATGCACGAAGAGACATAATCTACAAGGACTAAATAGTGAACCAAATGAAAGGATTAATAAGGAACAGGTGCACACATCCCTAAGTTTAACAGGGTTTAATAGGGTTTAATAGGGTTTAATAGGGTTTAATAGGGTTGGAGCTATAAAGCCGGAGATCTTTCACTCCAACCCACATGAAGTAAATCTCCATAGAGTTGGCTTTGTGCACAGAAGCAATGTCATGCTCGAACAGTGCATTTTAAGTTCATATGAACTGGCAATGTTATTATGCAAAGATGATATTTATATAGTAGGAAACGTCAGGTGCCCTATTTGTCGTAACTTTGTATATAATAATCAAACATAATCTTTTGTTAAAGATAAATCTAAAAACAATCTATCCACAACAATGTTTCTATTAGTATAAATATTTGTTTGTGTGTTTATTCTTTCTTTCCTTTTTATTTATTCACTCATACAAGGCTCCACTACTGTAAGTAACAAATCCGAAATCACATAAACAAAACAGAAAACCTATAAATTAAAACAAACAAAATATAAAAAACAAATCTAATTCGTGAACAAATTGTAAAATACGCGACTATTAGACTAAGGTAGGTATTGTTAGAGATTGGATCAATTAGCGCTCATTGTATTTGGCACCTGTCAATCAATATGTACATCCGGTACAAGAGGCTGCAGCAGGAGAAAGTCGGAACGTGTGTGTGTGTGTGTTTGTGTGGGGGGGTGGGGTTGTGGGGGGTATGGAGGGAGTAAACCCTGTATATCTGCATACGAATGTCTTCCTCAAAGTAGCGTTGAATGAATTCCATTTTCCTCTTCGCTTGCCAGTGTTTACTTCTGTAATTGTATTATATGTAAAGGTGCACTAATAGCCCAAAGTAAAATAAACATAGTTAAATGTAAAGTTAAACGTAGTAAAGGTATAAGATTTCCTACTTCCTAAATATCTTGAATGACAGGTGTCTTGTCTAATGAGTTTTCCGTTTTCAAACTGTACCTACCCTACCTTTTCCCGTGAATTTGTAAATGTGTTTTCAGATTTGTTATTTTGTTTTTGAATTTGTTATTTTGTTTTCTGATTTATTATTGTGTTTTTGGATTTATTTTTTTGTTTTCAAATGTGTTATTTTGTTTTCGTATTTGTTATTTTGTTTTCTGATATATTATATCTGATTTATATTAAGGAAGGAAGGAAGGGAGTAAGGAAGGAAGGAAGGAATTAAGGAAGGAAGGATGGATCAAACAAACAATAAAAAAACAAAAAAAAACCTAGATTCACTTGGAGGAAGAAAGGAAGTATAAAAAAAAAAACGAAAGAAAGAAAGAAAGAAATAATCAAGCAAACAAACAACCAAGCAATCAAAATAAAAGAGGCAAACAAACAATTAAAAAGAAAGAAAGAAAGAAGGAATCAATTAAACAAACAACCAAGCAATCAAAATAAAAGAGGCAAACAAACAATTAAAAAGAAAGAAAGAAAGAAGGAATCAATTAAACAAACAACCAAGCAATCAAAATAAAAGAAGCAAACAAAAAAAATTAATAAAAGAAAGGATGAAAGAAAGAATCAAACAAACAAAAAATAAAAGAATACCTTTTCCGGTGAATTTGTAAATATGTTTTCACATATTTGTTATTTTGTTTTTGTATTTGTTATTTTGTTTTCTGAGTTTTTGTTTTCTGATTTATTATTGTGTTTTTGGATTTATTATTTTGTTTTCAAATTTGTTATTTTGTTTTCGGATGTGTTATTTTATTTTTGGATTTGTTATTTTATTTTTTGGATTTGATATTTTGTTTTCGAATTTGTTAGTTTGGTTTACAATTTGTTATTTTGGTTTATGATTGTACACTCCACAAACCATCTCTTTACTTTTCTCAAAGCTAGGAACCTCTTGAAGGACCCTTGATAAGTACACTACACGTCCCTCTTCCCCAACTTGATGCTGATGTTGATGGACAGCACCAAACCCCGACACTCTGAGAAGCAGCAGAAGTTTTGTCACTGCTCAGTTGCTCCTATGTCTGTGTTCGGTGTCGTGTTAAAAAGACTGCTGTCCACCGTGAAGTCACTTTGAGAGTGTAGGGCACGAGATGTCGACCTTGGCCTGGTGTGAGGCCCATCTCAGATATCTGACTCGATAACTCCCCATCGCTGGCTCATTACGGAAGCGGCCTCCCGAGTCGAAGTGCACACGAACGGGCCAAGTGTGCTGACTGCACACATCACCCGGGCTGCTCATTACATTATTCATTGGCATGGCTGAGGTTTGAGGTGGGAGTTCTTCACTGGTGGGGGCTAGACACAAATACACACACAACTCACACAAACACACACACACACCAACACCACACAACACCACACACACACACACACACAACACACACACACACACACACACACACACACACACACACACAAAACCCTTTCTTCTATGCTACTCAATGCTACTCACGCTCTATCATTGTAGAGCAAACATTCCCCAAATATCTTTTTTAAACCTTGATTCTGAGTTATCAATTAACACTATGTAGTTTTGTATACAGTCACCTTTACTTAGCATTTCCAGAAGGAAGGAGTCCCCAGTGCAAGCTCTTCCTCACATGTTACTTATTTTCTGTCACTTCCAGGAGGGATAAAAAAGGGACATAAGAACATTAAAATTACACCCATGAAAAAGATAAAATAAGGCTGAAAAAAAGTTTTATTGATGATATATAATGTACAATATAATACAAAGTATAAAAATATAGTTATAGCACTATGGTATATAGACTTACTATGGAAAAAACCCTGCACAGTGAAATCTACTTTATAATTGCAGTTTATTCTGGCCTTAAATTTATAATGATCAGTTTCCTTCTTTCTCTTCTTCTTCTTTTTCATCTTTCTCCACAGTCCTATAAACTTTCCCTCTCACTCTTGCAGATACCCTTCTATTCTCCACCCTTCCTGCACTCTTTTCTTCACTTCCCTAACACACTCTCCATGTCTGTACACTGTTGATCCCAGGTACTTAAATTCATCCACCTTCACCTGCACCTGCACCACTCCACTGCCTTCCCCTCCCATTCCTCCACTCGTCTCAACCTGCTCCCTAGTCTCACCTCAAATCAAAACATCCTCCTCAAACATCACAGTCCATGGACTCCTGTCTGACTCTCAACCTGTCCATCAACCTGTCCAAGGGCACTGCAAACAAGAAAGGGCTCAGAGTGGAGCCTTGATGCAATCCCGCCTCCAAACAGTCCATCACCACTGCAAACAGGAAAGGGCTCAGAGCGGAGCCTTGATGCAATCCCGCCTCCAAACAGTCCATCACCACTGCAAACAGGAAAGGGCTCAGAGCGGAGCCTTGATGCAATCACGCCTCCAAACAGTCCATCATCACTGCCAACAGCCTTCTGCAAAAATCCTCACCCGAGCGTCCACTACACTTTCCCGTAACTTTATGATGTGACTGATCAACTTTATTCCCTTGTAGTTACAGCAGATCAGTACATCTACCATATTCTTAAAAATTCCTCTTCTTCTTCTTTTGCTTCTCTTATTTTTAGTATTATTATTGTGGGTGTTATTATTGTTATAGTTATTGTTATATTATTATTATTATTATTATTATATTATTATTATTAGTTATTTATTAGTGTTATTGTTATTGTTATTGTTATTTTATGGTTTTATTATTATTAATTATTATTATTATATATTATTATTATTATTATTATTATTATTATTATTATTAGTATTTTATTATTATTTTCATAGAAAAAGAATGATTATTCTTCCTTCCTTGTATTATTATCCTGCTTTTCTTTAATTTTCATCTAATTATTTATATTAAATATATAAAATTTAGTATTTACTTATTTTTATTGGAGTTTCTTGGAGCTTAATTGTATTTAGTCTTATTTATAGTATATAGTATATATAGATATATATAATATATTAATATTATAAATATTATACAATTTGTTCTTTTTATTTAAATAATATATAATATTATATATATATATATATATAGATATATTTATATATACGATATATGCTGGGGAGTAACTAGTTACAGAATTTAATTATGAAATAAAAGTAACAGTAATCCTTTACAGTTACAGCAAAAAAAAACGTGTAATTAAATTACACTTACTTTAGAAAATGTTACCAAATTACCCATTCCAACGACCACGGCCTTACACTCCCCACCCCAGTCAAAAAAAATACAAAATAAATATATATATATATATATATTATATATATATATATATATATATATATATATATATATATATAGATATATATATATATATATATATATATATATATATTATTAATTATTGTGTCCTTCTGGTTACCAAATCTTGACTACCTGCTAATATGTAATGTCTGAATCTTTGCTTTCTGAGAACTTTAAGAAGTTTAGAAACATATTTGTGAATTTTGAACACACAAGCCTGGAGAGGATGGAGTTTAACTCCAGACTAGGAGTGAGGGAAATCTCGGGGTGTGGAGCAAGCCACATTAACTATGTTGGAATTTTAAAATGGCCACGAGGCTCCCAGCGGGAACAGATGGCACAGTAATTTAAATCCAGGTTTCGGGCGAGCCGACGGCTCGGAATGTCAACACAGAGCTATTGCCACATCTCTCCTCCTAAACACAACCAACTGTGGACATATTGGACATTACAGACAGCCAGTAATTTAATCATGCTCGTAGAACGTTTATATGTCCTACACTAACTGTCCTTATGCTTATCTAAAATGCTAATGACTCGAGGCGCTTCCATGCGCTCACCTCCACAATTATCGACACCAGTCTTGAAAAGGATTTGTATCTTTAATCAACTTTTTTTTATTTAACATTAAACACAATAAATAGCGCATTAAAACACAAATTCTACTACATTTTTGGTGCTGTGATTGCAAAAACAACTGTAAATCAAAAATCTGCGTGTTGTGGAGAAATAATCTTGGAACAACTGCGACAAATTACCTGCTCAAGGTCTACATGTTGGAGTCTCAAGATTTCCAAAGAATTAGGATTTTAATTACTGCCTCTGCCAGGCGGTTACGATCGGTCATAGATGTATCACCAGAGGCTTTTCTATATTATTTTTTATGCATTTAAAAAAAAAATGTTTGTGTAAGATGTTTATTGTGCTTTGAATTATATATTTATTATTTCTTTAGTTCATGTTGGAACTTGACAAATTGTATATAATTCAAGCTGTACATCTGAAAATATGTAGTTTTATATAGCCTGAATATAAGCTGTAAATTCTTAAATGTAAATTATTAAATACAAATATAAGTACAATACAAATAAATACAAATGAATGAATGTCTTGTTATTCAGTAGAAATTCAGACTTTCTATTAGAATGCTAATAGGAAAGAAAAAAAAAAATATATATATATATAATATAAAAATATATATATATATATACCACGTCCAGGCTTTCTTTTAGGGTGCCAATTAAAACCATTTAAAATCAACAAAACATTCACGACCACTAATATTTAGGTTAAAGCTCATTATATATATTAAAATATTGGTGTTATATCTCTTTCCTCTTTCTACATTAAACAGTATATTACATAACAGTACATCACTTTGAACATAACAATATGTAAACTATATATGTATTATATAAATTTATATAGTATAATAATACTTATATATATATAATATATGATATATATATATATATATATATATATAGAGAGAGAGAGAGAGAGAGAGAGAGGTAGACAGAGAGAGAGATGTAGTTATTTGTAAAAATTAAATATAGGTAAATAATATATATAATAATAATAATAATAATAATAATAATAATAAATATAAAATAAAAAAAAAAAGAAAAAAATAGAAATTAAATTAATATAAATTAATATTATTAATGTTTTTATTAGGGTTTGTATTTATTAAAGTAGAGGTGCAGACTGTCATTTAAGGTGCCTTTGACCACTAATATTTTGGATAAGTCATTTATTCATATATATATATATATATATATAGATATATATATATATATATATATATATATATATATATATATATATATATATATATATATATATATATATAAAATGTGGTAGTTTCCCTCTTACTCCATTATATAGTACATGACAAAACAATACATAATTTTGAATACACATGTGGTAGGTTTCTGTTTGTCCGTCTGTCCACAGTGTTGTCCCGAACATCCAGTCCACGCTACTTCAGTCCCGCGTCTGATCCGAGCCCATTGAAATTCCTCAAGCATTCCGAGTAATCAATAATCAGAACTGTTAATCGATGCTATTCTAAATAAGCATTGACTGGAGCTGCAAGGTTAGCCACGTTTATTGGTTTACATTAAGCAAAGCAACACAAAGGCAGACACGCTGTAGCGGTTATAGACTTATTCTACTCGCCTTTACATCGCCTCTATATCATTTCGAAAGGTATCAAAGATATCGCCGTTGCTCGCGCTGTTCTTATTGGAGTGAGGCGCGTTTTCCTAATTCATTTCACTTTTGATTTATTTTAACCCCAAAAAGCTGGAAGCCTCTTCTTTGATTCGTTTGATGCGTGACGCGGCCGAGTGGCGATTTTAATCGACGAGCAAAATCCAGGCACCGTTACCCCGAAATTTCATTGCTAGGTTCCTGAGGCAGCTGCATGACACACGGAGGAAATGAATATGCCAATACTTTATGGATGTTCAGAAAGCTGGAAACCTGCCATCCATCACTACGTGGATCCAAGTTAATGGAGGCCTGACGATAAGCTCTTCTTTCTTACTTACACTTACAAGATGCTTCACTAGATCTGGTGTGATTTTATTCATTTATTCATGATCAAGGCAAGGAGGCTATCTATCTATCTATCTATCTATCTATCTATCTATCTATCTATCTATTGTCTATCCGTCTGTCTGTCTGTCTCTCTTACATGTATGATCATGTCTAACTCTCTCTCACTCTCTCTGTCCCTCTGTCATGTAGGTATATCAGGTCTAACACTCTCTCTTTCTGTCTGTCTGTTTGTCATGTATGTCCATGTCTAACAGTTTGTCTGTCTGTCCCTCTGCTATGTATGTCTAACATTTCCAACACTCTCTCTTTCTCTCTCTCTGTCCCTCTGTTATGCATGTCCATCATGTCTAACACTCTGTCTGTCTGTCCCTTTGTCATGCATGTCCATCATGTTTAACACTCACTCTCTCTGTCTGTCTGTTTGTTTGTCTGTCTGTCATGTATGTCCATCATGTCTAACACTCTCTTTCTGTCGGTCTGCCATGTATATGTCCATCATGTATAACATTCTCTCTGTCTGTCTGTCTGTCATGTATGTCCATCATGTCTAACATTCTCTCTGTCTGTCTGAGTATGAGTCTGTCTCACCCCCTAAGCGTTGAACCATGTCCCGAGCTCGCTCTCAGTGGCTGGAGAATTGCGACGGGTTCAGGTTCGGGTCACTCAGCAGGTGGCATCCTGCCAGCTTTAGATCAGCTTGGCACCTGAGACGCTCGGCTTTATGGAGAAATCTTGCTCACGCTTCACACCTGACTCCCTTCGGTGCTGCTTCGGCGGAAAACGACACCGCGAGGTGATGATGTCAGGATGTGTTGAGTGATACCACCCCACTGCACCGACACGTTCATTAACCTTGCAGCTCTTAACTACCGCCTTTCTCTCGTTTTCATTACAAACCAGATCAGGGGAAGATGAAGTTCAGTGCCGGTGCAGATGTATACATATAATGTTTTCATTATTTCATTATGGTATATCTGCGATTCCACTTTGAAGTCTGGGAACTTCCACCCGATGCTGCAATCAGTTTTTGATTATCTATCTATCTATCTATCTATCTATCTATCTATCTATCTATCTATCTATCTATCTATCTATCTATCTATCTATCTATCTATCTATCTATCTATCTATCTATCTATCTATCTATCTATCTATCTATCTATCTATCTATCTATCTATCTATCTATCTATCCGTCTGTCTGTCTGTCTCTCTGTCATGTATGTCCATGTCTTACACTCTGTCTGATTATGTCTGGCTGTCTATCTGTCCCTCTGTCATGTATGTCTAACACTCTGTCTGTCTGTCTGTCTGTATGTCTGTCAAATAAATAAATTAATAATCCTAACATTACTGGATGCAAGATGACCGAACTCCATTCACACATCACACACATTTACACATGTATACACATCAGTGGAAACCGGAGAACCCTGGGGGAAACCCATGTGGTCAATAGAAAGAAATAGACACTTTTAATGATTTAAATAATATTATAATTCAATAATAATTACAATAGGTTTATGATAAAAAAAGTAATAATAATATTATTAACAATGATAAAATACTGATTAATAAAAAAAATAATAATAACAACAACAATAATAATAATAATAATAATAATAATAATATATTATTGTTTGTTTACATTTGTTTTTATGTTTATTTTAATTAAAAAATATCTATTGTACTGCCTGAATGTTATGAATTTTCAATTTACAGCCAATTAACAGCCATGGCCAATTTATGTAGACTGTTTATTCCTTTATTGCAGTTATTTTCCTGGTTATTCTTCTTCCTTCCTTTATTCTTCTTCCTTTATTCCTTAATCATTATTTTTGCTCAGGATGCTATATACACCTTATAATAACTTATAATTATTAATATTTAATAATAAATATTGCTACAATGTCATAAGTTTAAAATCTTCAACATTTAAATAAATAAACAAGCAAAGGAATAAATTTATTTAATAAATATATGATTGTTGAGTTTAATTGATTAATTTTAAACACATATTTGGTGTTATATAAAGGAAATACATCAGGGTTAATGTACAAGGAGGACCTCTCTCCTCTCTCTCTCTCTCTCTCTCTGTATTCTGTTATTATAACCCTGTCTGTCGCATCCCTCCTCCTCTCCTCCCCTATCTTTTGGAGGCTATTAGAGGGGCGGCACCTTCCTCACTGCCAGCCTCATGTATTACCATTAGAAACATCCTCACTGGGAACTCTGGCTCGCTCCTCTGTGTGCTTGATTAATATTTTAGCAGCCGCAGGGAGGAAATGGCCTTCCTCGCTTCTAATCAGTTATGGACTGTGCACGTGTGTGTGTGTGTGTGTGTGTGTGTGTGTGTGTGTGTGGAGGCAGACTCCAATAGTTGGCCTGGCGTTAGGGATTATAGATGGTCGGATCATTATCTGCTCGCTTTGCCAAGACTTTTGGTTAAATATTGACACAATTGATTAACACTCCTTCTTTTATGTGTGCATATGTGTGTGTGTGTGTGTGTGTGTGTGTGTGTGTGTGTGTGTGTTTTATTATTTCTACTCAATTTGATTGTATGTAATGGCTTTTATATCATGTACTTGTAAGAGAGTTTGCGTCAAAGTTCTAATAAGTTCTAATTTTTTTCCTTTTGGGATTTAGTCTTGGATAACACAACAACTATAATATATATATATATATATATATATATATATATATATATATATATATATATATATATATATATATATATATATATATATATAATTTTTTTAAGATGATTGAGGTCTGACTAAAAGTTTGATATATTCTTCTTCTTCTCAGCATCACCATCTGTCTGCCTGTCTGTCTGTATATCTATCTATATATCTATCTTTCTGTCTGCCTGTCTGTATGTCCATCATGTGTGTGTGTGTGTGTGCATATATGTATATATATATATATATATATATATATATATATATATATATATATATATATATATACACCCCATAAAAATATTAATTAATCTATTATTTAAATAGCCAAATCAATTACATCTATAATTAATTAAATAGCTAAATTAAGTCGTGTCCTTCCACATGAAGATTTTGGAGCTTCATAGAGAAAATGGCGATATGTACCAGCTCCAGCTTCATAATGTAACATCTACAGTTTCTCCATCATTGAACATCTAAAGGCTTTGGTATGGAAGCTTTGGTGATTTTGTGTTTTCATTCGATAATGATCTTAGATGTCGCATTAATATACGAGTTATGCAGGAGCTCCTCCATTATACCACTGTATAGAAAGGATGGTCACTGATAATCACACACTCCAGCGCTCATGACATTTCTCACTCTGGTGTTTTGTAATGTTTTAATGATTTATCATCGCCCTCTCGGAGTCTGGTTCCTCTTGAGGTTTCGTTTGTGCTATATAAGTGCTATATAAATAAAATTGCCTTGCCTATAATTCTTACATTCAGTACAGCTGCTTTAAACAATGTACATAGACATAACAGCTCTATAGATATAGCATTGAAATAAACTCTATTAATAACCTTCTTATGTTACGATACGTGACTGATTGTGAAGAGTTGTGTTTGCGTTACTTACGACGCTCCAGGATGAACACGGTCGATATTGTAGCGCGGACGATCTCGTTTAATTGTATTATGTAAATGTAATTAAACCTAAGTGCTATTAGTTTCTGGCTCAAATGTTTTTAATGGGGCATAAAACACGGAAGAAAATAATCAACAACGGTGCGGTATAATAAAGCCGAACTCCCGCGATGTTCATTGTTTTCTCTTGACGTCCTGATTGCGTTTTTATTTGTTGATAAATGACACAATGTTTTTTTTTTTTTCTGTTCAAAGTTTCAATGCAGTTAAATGGAATTGGATGGAAATTTCTCATTTTTCTCATTCAAAAAATGTGTCACATTTCTAAAGAACAGCACAAATATATTGTGTAACAGGTGAAATGTTGTGGTCCCTGTTGTGGAGTTGTGGGGAAAAATGTCTTAAATAAAAAAAAATAAAAAGATTTTTTTTTCAGTGTAACCCGAACCCATAGCCTCCTAGGGGTGTGTCTCTCTGAAATGTTCCTCTCGCCCTAAAAAATGGGGCGTAATAATGAACAAAAAGAATGTTGTGACACTTTTTAGAGTTTAAACACACATATATTTACATCAGCAGCCATTTTGGAAAAAAAAGTTATATGAATATATCAATTATATGATCATTTTTTGAAGAAGACTTTTTCCTTTCTTTCTTTTCTGTCTTTTTTTCTTCTTACAAGTGACGCTGCTGAAAATTATGCCGAAATTATTATACACAAGCCGGAAGCGGTTTGGCTAATCTACTAAGAACTTTAGTTAGGCGAATTAGCTTCACAGTTACAGTTTCTGTTCTGTTGTTATTTATTTATGAATCCATGCCACACGCTTATTGTATGAGAATGAATTAATTATATAACACACATGAAACAAGTGAAGTGGCGTATTTGTCTTTGTGTGTGTGTGTGTGTGTGTGTGTGTCCTATCCAAAGCTTCTTTGGTCATTGATTCTCATCCACTCTTGGGAAAGCAGCCATTCTTTTTGTTGCTCGACTTAATGAAAGGTCCTTTTATCACTATTCTGTCGCAGGTCAAAGGGGATCTATTGAGACAAATGAGTTATAAAAGAATGATTCCCGATACGGCGAGAAGTGGAAAAACTTGCGCATCACGCCGCACCCTTCACACCCTGACTGTCACGTCTCGCCCAATCACAATTACAACCAGTATTGTTTGTAAAGTATGTTTAGACATATAAGGAATTTGTTTTGGTTACAGACGCTTTCCATTGTGTTTTTTTTAAATGGAACTAAAATACCAAATAAATAAAAAAAAAGAATAAAAAGTTATTGCACATTTTTATAATTTTTTATTTTTATTAAATAATAATCATTAATATTAATTATATATACATTATATTATATATATATATATATATATATATATATATATATATATATATATATATATATATCGAATAATTATTCAATTATTATTTTTTTTTATATTCATTATTATTAGAATAGAATAGCCTGTAAGCCTGTATTTGTCACATGCACATTACAGCACAGTGAAAGTGTTTCTTCCCAGAAAGTCCTGATTTCTTTTATTTCGTATTTTTTATGGAAGTTGGGGTCAGAGCGCAAGGTCGGTCATGATACAGCACCCTCTGGAGCAGAGAGGGTTAAGGGCCTTGCTCAAGGGCCCAAACGTGGCAGCTTGGTGATATCAGGTCTGAGATTCTGTATGCCCGGTGCCTTAACCGCTGAGCTCCGCCCCTCCCATTGAGTGCATTCCGATTACATAGATTAGAAATTGATCAACTATGACTTGCTGTTTCCCATAAATATGAGTTAACGCCGAGGCCAAATTCGACTTCGCCATTCATCACCGGGAGCTTTCAGTATTGTACTGGTGAATGCTTCTATATTTCTTCTTGTATCACCACTGCCGATGTTACCGGTGATATATAGCATGTATTGATGTATTGAAACACGAGAAGAGATGATTGTTTTCAACAAATGGGAAAGAAAAACAAATAAATAGTCTCGTTTGTTATCATCGATGATGGTAATCCTCAACCTTCTGCATCATCCAGTGTTGAGGAGTGCTCATCTTCTACCGCCTATATTCGATCTTCCCTCGGGTCACGGGGATCCTGTGCCTATCTCAGGCATCTATGGGCATCAAGGCAGTATACATTCCTGGATGGAATGCCAACCCATCGCCAACCCACTTACTTTACTTTTACAAAGTAATTGAAAAGTTACATTACATGTTACATTTTGAACAGGGTCATTTGTACAGTAATCTATTGCATTTGCAAAGTAACCTTGGTCATCCACTAGAGGAGGGTGTGGCTTTGGATCCGGAGGATGGGGCCTGCACACATAAACCACATACAAACAAGGCAATACAACCAGAATACTGCACGTTTTAACACAGTGGCTCATGGGAGATGTAGTTGATAAGCCTTAGGGAAAAAAAAAATCTTTGCTTGTATCACTACGAGCCATTTTATGGTTCATATGGTATTCATATGGTTTAATGAACAATAGGACATATATTAGGGTTAAGAAAAGCACTCATTCTGCCTGCTAAGTGGATGTTTAGTGACTTAAATTTTGTGACAATTGACTGCCATACCAGGATAAAACATGTTAACCCAACATGAGACAAATCAGTTTGCCTCTGCCATAAGGTTACGGTTTAATCCTATATGGCCGTATCCTATATTAGGATAGATCTAATTTCGCTGACATTTCCTGTGTAAAGGAATTGAAATATTTTGCATGCAGCGTGCTTTTAAAAACCCTTTACCAGCATCTCCATCCTTTATACACACTACAGAGAAAAAATCTTTCCAGAGAAGACTTCATTAAATATTAAATGGTAACGGTGCCAATCATTTTCACACCGTTGGGGGGAAAAAATGCACTATTTCTAGAAAAAAAAGGTTTGTTCTCATATCAGCAGTCTCTAAAAAAATATAAATACCCACACACGACCGCTCTTGTCTCATACTGTATGTGTGCTAATTGAAGAAAAGGGTGCCGATAATTCTGGAGTCCAGCGCGCGGGGTTGTATGTGATTAGTGAACCTCGAGGCGGTCGTGTTAGACGTTCCACCTCGGTGCAGTCACCTTGACAAATGATCACGAGAGCACGACTACAGTGTTGTCTTCCCCCCTCTGACATTTATTTATTTATTTATTTTGTTGACTAATATATAAATAATTCCCGCTGCTGTGGTCATTAATGCTTTTCCCGCGGGACAGTGAGGATTGGGATAGCGGGAAATGTGTAGGTCGAGTTGACATGGTACACAAATTACGTGCTAAAGCATGCTAAGTCTGACCCTCGGATGTGCAGAGTACAAGACACACAACACACAACATACACACACACACACACCCATACCCACACACACACACACACTATATACTATATATATATATATATATATATATATATATATATATATATATCTGTCAAAATATTTAATCGTGACTAATCGCACATTATGTTTTAAATGTACTATAAATTAATATTTTTAATGTTTCTAATACTCTAACTGTAACAAACTGTTCTAATTATGAAAATTTCTCTCCAAATCTCTCTCTTTATAAAATGTATTGATTATTTAATATCTATTTTACTCTGGAAATTATTCTTTTGATATTCATTTCAATGTTAAGTGGTTGTTTTAAATGTAAAATATGGGACGTGGCTCCTTTAAGAATTCTGTTCCGGTTGCTTTTCCATATAAACTGGTGATATCTTTAGGTTATACGGAAACGCATTGCATTCTTAAAATAAAAATGTGCTTTATTCCATAAAACAGATTTTGGAATGCGATGCGCTTGCGTAAGGTTCCATAAGGTAATATACGGTAATATAATGAGGAGATCATACCTGTTGTGAATGCGCCGCTATTAGGCCTAATTCGGGGAAAATTAGGAAGCGTGAGTGCATGCATTGAAGTTTCTTTATTCATTTATTCTTTTTTGTTCTTTGTTGTTTGGGTTTTGTTCATTCTTCAATAGAAACGCAGCGTGAAGGAGCAGATCATTCACATAGTAAAGCACACTGTGGTAATAATAACATTAGTGCCGTTATTTGTTTGTAAATATCTGTTTTGCCCAGCGCTGTAGTGTAATGAAAGGGCATTCAGAACCATGCAAGATAAAGATGGCTTCCCTTTAAAATCTGCATTCCTCTCAAGGGCATCTCGGGGGGGGGGTAATTTTATTAATTAAATAAAACGTATAGGCACGAGACATATACCTTCATAGTAACTGTGTTCTGAAGGTAACTAAGATTGTCGAGGATGCTCTTTGGATGACATGGTGGAGGAGGTTCTCCACCACTGATAAGTTCTGCTCCAGAGACGGTTTGTTTATTCGCCATTTTTTCTTCCCTGTCCAGCTGCCAAACCAGGCTGTGACAGAATCTGGCGAAGATGCTGTCAGCGGCACACGAATGGAGTCACGAAGACTTCAGCAATGAGATGTAACTAGAGCAGAATTAGGGGTTTTTTAAGGGCCATATGGTCTCTTGTCAGCTTGATTTGTCGTGATAAATCGATCATGTTCAGACCAAGTGCCTCTGAAGACATTAGCCTTGCTTAAGATCCTTTTTAAGAAGGATTCCTCCACCCCTCCCCTCTCTCTCTCTCTCTCTCTCTCTCTCTCTCTAGCTCTCTGCAGGTGATCTGGCCCAAACTGCCAGCTATTAATCAAAGCTTCCATTATTTGCCCAGGGTTCATTTACCACTGTACGGAGAGAGGTATCAAGAGGGTCAATTAGAGAGAGTGGACCACACGTCTGCTGGATTCTCCCTACACACACCAGGGGGTCAATTACAATGTGTAATACCAGGACTCACACACACACACACAGACACACACACACACAGCCTCAGGAAGCCTTTGGACGATGTTCTACATGACATTTATTGTTTACATATTCAGAACAGGATCCCTTGGTTTTGTGGGGCTGAAGTAAATGTGGGTCCTTGTTTTAGTGAAAGAATGCCCTAATGGAAATCTGGAATGTGTTATTTCTAATCGTTCATTGTTTAAACGAGCTTCTTTACAGTCAGGATCTCCTGGGTTCGTGGCATACACTTCCGGGCTCCATCTTGCCGCTTTTCCCATGTGGCCAGGTATTTAAGGACATCAGAGACAATAAGTGCGTTTCCATTAGCCTTCAGAATTTAAATAGCGGATTGGAAAAAAAAACGCTTAATGGAAACGCGTCAAATTCTCATTTACACACAAAAAGGTTTTTACCCTCGCATGAGGTGGTTTTTTAGATGATGCAAAATTCACTTAGAGGAAAGTTTTTTTTTTTGCATTTCCAGGGCACATGATATACCTGCGATAAAAGTAGGCCTGCATATATCTGTCTCCAGTTTTTTGTTTTAGTCACATGACATGGTTAATGTTTTACGCAGTTTTACGCATTACGCTT
>JACRUU010000027.1:14923511-15023511 GCA_030449085.1 Kryptopterus vitreolus | reverse complement strand
GGGTTCTCCGGTTCCTCCTCCCGGTCCAAAAACATGCACGGTAGGTTGATTGGCACCTTGGGAAAATTGTCCCTAGTGTATGAATGTGTGTTTGTGATTGTGTTTAAACAACAGGTTTGCCACTTTCTCTTTTTTAAACATTAATTGAAACAGCGTTGCAGATTTGAACCAGGCCAAGCAAAGTCCATACAACAAGCAAATTTAATTTATTTGTTTTTTGTTTAGTTTTTGTTGTTTTTCTCCTTTCCTTTCCTTTTCGCTGTGCGTGCAGGCCGGATGTACAGGAATGACCTTTCTTTGGAAGGTAATTGGGCAGACCCGAGCGCGATTGTGATCTTTGGTGCGCTGAGTAGTTGCTTGTTCAGCACGGCTCGTGATCCTCTCCTCTTTCTCAAGGTGCCCTTTCAATGAAGTCCTTTTCACCACACGTGCACCTCTTTAATAGAGCTGCGCCTTCATATCTGCACACGTTTTTCCTGCTTCCACGTGTCTTTAATTCCTCCTGCTGAGCCCTTCCAGCTCTTTCAATGTTTTACAATGAAACAGAGATCCTGAGATGCAGGCAAATTAATAAACCATCAATTCCTATATACCTATATATAGATATATATATATATATATATATATATATATATATATATATATATATATATATATATATATATATATATATATATATATATATATATATATATATATATATATATATATATATATATGTATGTATATGTGATGTGATGTGATGTCAAACCATAGAAGTTATTTGACTGTAATGTGAAGGCCGTTAAGAGTCATGTAATTGTAATGCAAAGTCAAACAGTGTTGTGTGTCATCTCTCGGCCTTGTCTTTTTCTGTAAACAAGGGATTTCCGATTTCCTATGTGTGTGTGTTTGTGTGTGTGTGTGTGTGCACATGTGTGTGAGCATGTGTATGAAAATGTGTGTGTTTGTTTGACACACATAAAGTGGTCCAAAACTTCCATATCCTGCTTTGATGTGGCAGTGTGTTTAAAGGTCCGAAAAGCGCCATGTTCAGCGTTATGTCATATCACAGTTGAAATACGCATCACTTCTTCCTCTCCAAGTGTTTGATGTGGTCCCTGTTTTTCTTCGTTCTGAAGCATAAAGAACGGCCACTTTTCTTTTATTTGTACGTAGATTTGTACGTTACAGTTACAGTTGCTGCTGCTGATGGACTATAAAGGATCAAAGGTGTGGTGACTGAATGGAATTGAGTTGTAAAATATCCATATATATATATATATATATATATATATATATATATATATATATATATATATATATAAGTAATATAATAAGATCAATCAGCACGAGGAATCAAAACATGCATAAAAGCACGGAAAAACAACACCATGCTTTAATATGAAAATGCACACATGGAGGTTTTTATTTATTTATTTCCACACACATCTACACACAGTCTAGATATACTGCCATACAGTCAGCAGATTATATTCAGCCTGAAGTTTGTCGCTGAAAAATTATTTTAAAATCTGATCAACATATTGGACATTTTCACTATTTATAGAGACATTTAATGGAACATCTTTCACACTAATGACTGCGGTGTGCAGGGACATGTCTTTATCTTACTTTATCGAATTGCAACACAGAGACATTCCTTCCCTGTTTATCCAGTGCCCATGTCCACTATGTTTTGTGAGATCCTATCTCACATCTGTAGGTTTCTATCATCATACAGATCACATTTATTTATTTATTTATCTATTTTATTTATTTATTTATTTTTTTTAAGTAATTATTTTTACTTTATTGAATTTTTTTTCTAGTGAACAATATTTTAAAACCTCAGCAAGTCCGACTGTTGACTCATCACATTCCAGCACGATACTTTGTGTTCTTTTGATAAGAAATGTACGGCTCAGGTGACTGCAGTTTGCATGACCAGCAGGTAATAGAGCTGACACACACACACACACACACACACACACACACACACACACACACACACACACACATGCTTCTCTCAATTAAATGTCAATAATACTTTTAAATTTAATAAATAAAAAAATGTACAATTAATTAACACTTATAGACTGGTTGCATTATACTCTATCTATCTATACTCTCTATATCTATACTCTATCTACTCTATCTATCTATCTATCTATCTATCTATCTATCTATCTATCTATCTATCTATCTATCCATCCATCCATCCATCCATCCATCCATCCATCCATCCATCCATCCATCCATCCATCCATCCATCTATCTATCTATCTATCTATCCATCCATCCATCCATCCATCCATCCATCCATCCATTTATCCATCTATCTATCTATCTATCTATCTATCTATCTATCTATCTATCTATCTATCTATCTATCTATCTATCTATCTATCTGAAATGAACAGTAAATAATAAATATAAGTGTACCTGTGATGTACACACACACACAACGTTGTAGGAAGAGCGCGTATAATAACGTTCGCTTTGCACAATAATAAAACATTCTGATCCGTAAACTTTTTTCTTTTTTTTTCTTTTATTTATAAAATAAGTTTTTTTTCAACCCCGACTTAATTTGAAGCCCCTCTGCAGGACAATTTCCCTCAAACCTTTTACAAACAAAAAAACAAATAAAAAAACACTCCTGCAATTCCTAATATCACAAATGAATGCTACACAGAAAAAGGGATTATCTGGCAGTGTGTAATTAATGTTCAGCGTCGGATCGCCGCCGCAGGTCGCTCTCTTTGTTTTCGGGTGGAAGAAAGCATGCTTTGCACGGATTGAGTAGCGCAGAATAAAGTGAGATCTCGCTCAGTGCAACATGTTTACAATGATCTCCGTCCCCAGAGACACTTTCCTCTAATGTTGCTAGAACAGAAAATAAAAGCGCACACTCTTCTAACTAATGCATACATAATACACACACAGAGTTCTATACACCAGCTGCAGACACTGATTATAAATCGGACTGCATCTGGGTCTCTTTAAAGATATTATGTATATTTATCTTTTTTTTTTTTTTACATAAATTTTAGGTGTATTCCTTTTCAATATGGCAATTATGTGTTTTCATTTATTTATAGTTTTTTTTATTATTATGAAATTGAATTATTTAATATTATTTAAATGTTATTAATAAATGATTACAATATTTAATATAAAGTATTGATATGTGTTAACATATTAATATACAATTATTAACATTTGCATATTAATGATAAATAATAGAATTACATGCATAATGGCCATACGAACACACAGCACTACTTCAACCTGGCCTTATAGGATTGTACTACGTCATAAACATGTTATAAGCTGTCCAGGAATGCTGAGTTTGACTGAAAGGTCTGTTGTCCAAATCTGTGCTGAAATAATGTGTTCATGAACATGTCATTGCATTTGCACATCCTTGACTTGAAACCCTGTATCATTCTAATGCTCAATAGACATGTCATAAGGCTGACATAACATAACCAATATTATAGATTACTTCATATTTTTTTAAATAAATAATAGTTTAATGAGTTTTTATAGCTGAATTAAGCCTGGCTTATACAAAATAAATAAATAAATAAACAGAAAAAATACTACTACTACTACGAATAACAGCAATAATTATAAATAAATAAATAAATAAACAGACAAACAAACAAAAACACCATTACTACCACTAATATTAATAATAAATAAAATAACAAAAAATAATACAATAAATAAATAAATAAACAAACCAAAAAATACTACTACTACTACTTCTACTAATGATAATAATAGTAATAATAAATAAATAAATAAACAAACAAACAAACAAATTCATACATACATACATACATACATACATACATACATACATACATAAATAAACCTCTTCTACTACTACTACTACTACTACTACTACTACTACTACTAATAATAATAATAATAATAATAATAATAATAATAATAATGATACAAAAAATAGTAGTAATAATAATAAAATATTATATATAAATAAACAAACAAATAAAACATACTCTTACTACTACTACTACTACTACTACTAAATCATAATAATAAATCAGGATTTCATATTGTAGAGTCTCCTGCTATGATGTTCCTCTAGATAGATAGATAGATAGATAGATAGATAGATAGATAGACAGACAGACAGACAGATACTTTATTGATCCTGAGGGAACTTTTAGATTTATTGTCGTACTGAAGCATGTTTGGGTTCTAGTGGAAGAAAAATAATTTCATACCTATTAGAAAGCATCTGATAAAACTGTAGCCTTCAACCTTGTTGTTTAAGTTCATGGAAGATGCACATAGTGCTGTTAAACTTTTCCCTGCTTTCCCATGCGTCCCAAACCTTTAAACCTTCTATATGTGTATTATATTAAATAATGATCCTTGATGTTTTTTTTTTCTAACGAACTTCTTTAATTTTGCTCCCTGGCAGCCGCCTCGCTCCCGACACCCAGAACGTGTAAACCACATGTTCGAAATAAAACAACAGCAAAACATGTCAGGAGCCAATTACAGCGGCGCGCATAAATGCGAATAAAACAACATGCTGTGCGGTTCTCCTGTGGGGTAGAAAATAAGGCCCGTCTAAATACACTGTCACCCTGCGTACTTTAATTACACCAAAAGGAAAAATGGCCTTTACTGTAATTGACGATTAACGAGCCCCCTGTGGTGGAGCCGAACACGCTGTACACACCCTGTACCTGGAAAAAGCTGCTTAGCATTTAACGTCGAAGTGTAAAAAAACAAAAAGAAAAAACGCATTAAAATTAATCCATCGAGTGTAGCGATCTGCGTTTTAGCATTGAACGACGCGGTATCCATCTTTGTTCGCTAGTAATTTGCAATCTGGCCACTTCTATCCAAATGTTTCCTTTTACCAGCTGCTTCATGGACCTGAACGCACAGCGGTACATTCTTCACGGTTCATGCTGTTTCTATTCTTTAATCTATCATGATAGAGTGTGTATCATGTGAGCGGGAAAAAAAAAAAAAAAAAAAAAAACTTGGCCACACGTGTCTGTTTGGTTTGGCTTACCCGCGCTGTTTATCATGCGCTACAATCCAAGAGTAACTAGCGCAGCACCTTCAATGGTTACCATGTGGCGAAAAGCCGACCTCAGCCAAAACGAGCACGCACTAGCACACTAGCGCCCTACCTCCCCACCTCGAATAATAACAGCCCTGCCTTCGTGTGGTTTGTATATAAAAAAAAAAATAAAAATTATTAAAGCTTCGCCTACATGAGCACAAAGGTACCCGCTGCTAATGGGCATTGATGATAATTGCCGTGATAAAAACGTTGCTACCCATTTGGTAGCGATTTCCTTCGTTCTACAGCAGCGAGCTGATAACCTTTTTGTTTTTTTCCGGATTCCACCGTCGCAGCAGGGTGAACGTGCGTAATTACGCGGTGGATTCGAACCTCTGCTCAGCAGACGCGTTGTAGCAGCATTGTAAATATATATTAATATATAATAATAATAATAGCCTTTATTGGTCACATATACATTACAGCACAGTGAAATTATTTTCTTCACATATCCCAGCTTGATGTTGGTAGTTGGGGTCAGAGCGCAGGGTCAGCCATGATACGGCGTTGCCCTGGAGCACAGAGGTGTTAAGGGTCTTCGCTCAAGGACCCAAGGGCGGCAGCTTGGCCATACCGGTGCTCAAACCCGGATCTTCCGATCAGCAGCCCAGCGCCTTAGACCACTGAGCTACCCCCTCCCCAAGTTGTAACTTGGGGCAACAGGAATCAAATAAATAAATAAATAAATAAATAAATAAATAATTAGATAATTAGATAATTAAATTCATTACTTAATGGAGCAAATTAAGCATTTACATGACATCTAGTATCAATTCATTTATTTGCTGTAACTCTTTGTTGTGTCATAAGGCTGACGTAGCCGACGTAGCAGGAACTCAGTATAACTCACTGCTTTACATCATAAAGCTGACATAATCATGTCATAAGTGTGTACATCTAAGTATGAACTGAATACATATAATAATAATAATAATAATAATAATAATAATAATAATAATAATAATAATAATAATAATAATAATAAATACTAATAATAAATAATAATAATAAACAAAGAATTAGAAATGCAGATACATAGAAATTGCCGGGCAAACCTGGGTCATTTTATGAGGTTCTTGTGTCAGTCTTATGACATATACAAAACAGAAATAAATCACATTGTTAAATGCTAGTATGACTTGTTCTTGCTCATGACATGTTATATCAGTCTTATGAAAGCTCATCTTATTTTCTTATTTTTTATGACATAGGGTTTAAGTCAAGCATAACTGTTATGTTATGTCATTCTTTTGACACACCACCTTATTTGTATTACTTAAGTCGCATTGCGACAGAAGAATGACATAATGAAGTGCACATACAGTATGTCCTACTGTACATGGTTATATTACATATTGACATACTCTCTAAGTTTAAACTAGTAAAAAAATAAATAACGGAATTTCATGGCACATAAATGCTTCAGTCAGGGCTATGCCAGTTTTATGACGCAACATTGCATTCTTCTGACTCACGGTAAATGGAAGGACCATACCTTTCTTATGATATCGATTTTAATTAATTATTGGACAGTTTAAGATGTTAATGAGATTTTTATGTCAGCCTTATGACACATCGTCTTATTCTTCTGAGGTGAAGAGTGACCACTCAGGAATTACTAGCCAGTTTATGGTACATACATGCTTACAGCATGATTATATAAATGATATGACTTAATCAGCCTTATGTCAGCCTTATGACACATCGTCTTTTTCTGCTGAGGTTTAGGTGAAGAGTAACCATTTAGGAAGTACTGGCCAGTTTATGGCACATACATGCTTACAACATGATTATATAAATGATATGGCTTTATCAGCCTTATGTCAGCCTTATGCAATTTTAATCATTAAAAAAAGTCCTGTCATGTGGTGAATTCATCCAAGAATCTATAGAGGCTTCAAATCAAAATTTCTTTTTTTTAATGTATTTTTCATTTATTATGCAAGAGTACATTCTTTCATGTTTTCTTACCAGTTGCATTGTCAGCGAAAATTCTGACCTGTGATAACCCTTGACCCAAATGTTCAGTGCGAATCCCATTGAGAACCCCGAGAGCTCCGCTGGCATTCCTCCAGTGAGGAGGCCACTGGTTTATTTAACATGGTCACAATTTTTACGAGCCAAACAGAAAAGGAAAGTGGCGCTTTATCCCTGTCATGCGGTGACGGACTGCCGAATGGCGCCGTGGCCTCTGTCCATTGTTTTCTCGGAGCGCTCTGATGCTTACTCAAGCCTTCAGCTGACCCTACAGAACATTAGGTCCAGCATTGCTCGTCGTCTCTTCCTTCCTCTCTCTCTCTTCTTTCCTCTGTTTTCCTTTCTTCCTCGACATGCTTTTGCCAGGGTGCGTGAGTGACTGGTTCTGATGTTTTTCTGCCATAACTCTGGGCCTTGTTTAGCATTTCCCACTCATAGGACGAATTTTTCAAAGGAAATGGAAGAACAGAACAGGGATGGTGTGAAAGACCTGACCGAGTCACATAGGATCATTTTATTTCAGTTCTAATTGTGGCATTTATAAAGCTTCATTTGACCTATATACGCCCTTTCTGACAGCTTATGCATTTTACATTAACAAAAGCTGCCTTTAAGAGAATGTAAGTGTATATATATATATATATATATATATATATATATATATATATATATATATATATATATATATACAGAATGTTTAATACATTATAAAATGCTATTAAGCTTAATAACAGTTGTTGCGGTGTTTTATAAAATCATAAAACTTACCCCCACTAAACTGTGGCACAATATGCTAAGGACTGATATAAACTTTATATGTACTTTATCAAGTATAAAATCTAATAACAGAAGATAACAACCACCATGAAATGCTTATAACATGCTCATATCAGTATAACAAAGCATACTTTAAGTTTCCACAAAAGAATCACTATACATAAATCATCATGATCAAATACAAAACACGCCCTGACATGTTTATTAACTTCAGGGTTATGCAAAATGTCACATTATCATGCCAGTCTTATGAGTTCAAGCATGAGGTTTAATCACAGCTTATGACATTTATCATGGCACATTAATGACCTACCTAATGTCGGATTTATGCCATGACATATATATGACATGGTTTATTCAGCCTTATGTCTTATTTACTGAGCAAAATGTAACCTAATTGTATTATTTTTATGGCCTAAGCAGCCCTGAGACAGTGCCTAATGACTTGGCAATCTTGACAAACACCCAGGCAGCTACCATGGGATGTTAATGATATGGTTATGTCAGCCTTATGATATGTAATGGGCAAAAATTTATCTAATTTTATTAGTTCTAAGTCGTGGTAAGCCTAATGATCTGGCAGGCATGACAACTTTTTTGCCAGTTTGATGATACAGTTAAATTTAAAGTTAAAATAATGCTATGGAAGGTAAAAGTTAAAGTTAAAATAATGCTATGGAAAGAACTAATCACTGGATGGTCATAAAAAAAATGCCCCCGCACCTGCTATTCCATGTTTATGACATGCTTATGACATGCTAGCTTTATAACGATGACAATGTTACCTAAACCCAATGACAATCAACTCAATTATAACAAATGCCCCAGGACCTCCCATGACTTGTTTATAATACAGTTATGTCACCCTTATGACAAGTGAATCTAGTAACCTGTTTCCCGAATTTGGCATTTTTAAATTCAAATTACGCATAGAGGGGAAAAAATAAATTCTTTTGCATCAGTCATGACATGGTTATGTCAGCCTTATGAGATGTCTATTGCACATTACTTGAATGACACAAGGTCAAGGATGTGCAAATGCCATGACATGTTTATGACCAGATTATTTCAGTAGGTATTTGGCCCACAGACCTTTCAATATTTCCGGACAGTTTATGACGCTTACTACGACATGTTTATGAGGTAGGACAATCCTATAAGGCAAGGTTCAAGTAGTGTTGTGTGCTCGTATGGCCATTATGTATAAGAGCTAGAAAGGCACTTGATTGCTTATGGCCATGCTGGAGTGAATTACCATAAAGGGTTATTGCAAGGCGCCGTGGATCGCCATGGCAATAGATGGCGAGCGGCTGAATGACTAATCACCTGACAGAGCGCCAATCCGTTACACTTGGTCACAGAAACGAATGTCTTTTTATTCGCCGAGTGTGATTATAGCGCTGCAGTCGAATTAACTCCTAAATAACTCCTGCCCGGAGTTTGTGTGGCTTTTCATTAAGCTCCTGTTTATATTCAAATCAGTTGGCTCTCGAGGACGCAAGCGAGCAGCATCTCCATAAATCGCTTCGGATTTTACACTCCGTTATGAGTCGTAATAATCACATCAACAACAAATGGATACGAGTTTGTTTTAAAAATGTTCCGCATTTTACTATTTCCGGGTACAATTGTAAGGATCAAAAATTCGCCTTATTTATAAAGAACGTGGGAGCTCAGTGGATAAAATCAGTTGGACTTCTGATCAAAAGGTCATGAGTTTAAATCCCAAATGACATGCTGCCACAGCGGGGGTCAAGAGCAAGGCCCTTAATTGGTCAGGTGTACATTTCTTGCCATTTGAGTGTGTGAATGATTTGAGTTTGTGGTTCTCTTGAACAAATATCTGCTCGACCATCAGTGGCTTCCTCCAACATTCCGGTTCATGCCGAGACGTCAGAGCGCTATGAACGTTTGGATTACCATATGGTTTATATGGTATTATAATGGATCCTTATAATGGAGATGAGTTCGATTTCTAGTTTAGACTTAGTGTTTTATTGTCATTGTGCATTATAACAAGGTAAAAACATGCAGACAATTAGATGATAAGTATGTGAACATTTTATTTTGGTAAACCTTTGTCTTCCAGGTTTTGATTGAATATTATTTTGGAAATGTAATTGAAAATATTGTGCACTTTAGGCCATGGATCATGGTAGTATTGCAAGTATTGCAATGAGTAAATATTTTTTGCTTTAAAACAATAAAAAGATGTCAATAGAATGCATATATGAGCCATGTGATGTATCTATTGAGCAAAATGTCACCTGATGTTACCTAAGACAGGGACTAGTGACCTGGCAATCATGACACATGCATCCTTTGGCATATTTATGATATGTGTAATGTGAATGTGTAACTCTTATAAAGGGAAAAAATGGGATAAAATACAATGGGATTTAAAATAAATAAATATAAATAAATAAATAAATAAATAAATAAATATATATAAAATATATATAAATATATAGTTATGTCCACCTTGTGACATGTCGTTTGTTTAAAATGCTACCTGATTTAGTTTGTTTTAATAGGATTATATTGGTTAAGCTTGAATATTAGTTTGGAAATGTTACTGGGTATTAGATTGGAAATATCATGCACTTTAGGCAATGAGTCATATTTGGCATTGGCATTGTGAGTTTTTGATTATTAGATTTTTGTGATTAAAAACAAAAGATAAACTTATTAATGTCATGTTCATGTGTTTTATTTGTTTGTTTGTATATTCTTTTTTTATGAAACTCAGAAAATCCGCCCCCCTTCTTTATCATCTGTAAATTAAATTACAAAAAAAAACTCTGAAAACAAAATATCATATATATATATATATATATATATATATATATATATATATATATATATATATATATATATATATATATATCAAATAAAACATACTAGCAAATGAAACACACACTGACCCACCAGAAATGCTTTATAGTACAAATGATTTTTTTTTTCTTTTTATAAAATAGATTAACAGAAATTATGCCTAAAGCTATGTATAAAGCATTTCCCATTTGAGAAAAAAATAGCAAGAATAGAGAGAGAGAGAGAAAGAGAGAGAGAGAGAAAGAAAAGTAAGAAGATCATACATCAGGATAACTGGAAAATGATTCTGATTCGTACATTTATTTTAGTCCATTTTTCCTTTTTCCACAGACAATGCAAGATAAATATTCACTTATTAAAGCGTAACTGAAATAGACTGTGTCATGCATCAACCTAATAGCCTTAGGGCTCGGCTCAATATTGCCCACTTGAAGAGAAGCTCTCCTAATGGAAGAACTGACGTTCTCCTTGCCCAAACTCCATTCATCACGCCGGCCCCAGCGTTCATTATACACTACAAAGAAATGCCATTGAAAATGGTTAGAGCCATCCATTAAACTAAAGCGACAAGTGTTGGCGGATTATGGGAATAACACGTTGGGGAAAATAGGACGCCGATACTCCAGCCATGTGAGGAGCAGGATGATAAGTGCCACCTGGACTGAGTTTTCTCTGCGTTTTTTTTCTTTTCTTATGATGTAGATTAGTGAATTAAAGAAATTAAAAAAGTGAAAGCCAACTTTTATTTGCACTTGATGATTCTCAATGGCCGTTATTCTGTTTTAAAGTATTTTTCTTAATTTTTTTATTTTATACTAGGAAGACTTCTTCCCCCAAGTTAAAGTTTGGAAAAAACCCTGAAATATCTAGCAATAAACAGAATATATATATATATATATATTAAAATGTTATTATTATTGCACTTAATTGCCCAATATATTTAGCTTCTAAGTTTTTTTTTGGGAGGGGTTTTTTTTTTGGGAATCGTGTGTCCCAAAATGATCCCAAATATGTCCATAAACAGGACCGATTTCCCCCGAGTTACCACATCTGACTCATCCGTGTCCTATTTTAGCCCCCTGGCATAATCCCACACTACCTCACACTAACACAATGCTATTATCGGCGCCCCACAATAGCGGTGATGTAAAAGGGTTTAGGCTGCCCCAGATCCAGGGCAGGGCTTTTCTCTGATGGCCTGTCCTCACACAAAAAAGCATTGCTGAGTCAGCAGAGCGCTAAAGCCCAATCGTATGCTTTCGACAAAGGTCTGGCAATGCAGTGCCCACCAGAAATCGGTGTTTTGGAAACGCGTTCACAATAGCGCCGAACGCACGGCGGTGTATACGATGAATCATCGTAAAAATCTGGAGGAGTTTTAAAAAAAACAACAAAAAAAATGAATGAAGAATGACAATTTTACAAAACTATCAAAAGTTCAAAAGTGGGCGAAAACACAGATTATACATGACATCAATGTTCCTTTCCAGTAGCTTCCTCTATGTCTGGCTGCAGGTCAGAAGAGTCACTCGATCGCTAATCGCAACGTTCTGGTCCTGCATTAAGACTTGAGCATGGACGAAGCCCATGTGGCTCCTCGTTATCTAGATAATGTTCATCAGACCTGGTTATGAAGAAGCTCGTTATCGGCTTGGATGTGACTCAGTGGGAATCTGCAGACACCAGGGGACACTGTGTGCTGTTGAATCGTTCCACTGTCGTGGTGAAGATCCACGCATACGGTTCAAATTTGCGTAAGATCTAGACCAAAACGTTTCAATATGAAAACACACACGCACACAAAGAAATGTCGATTACGTAATTCACACCTTGCTACAATAAAACTACATAAAACCTACATAAGGCTTCCATGACAACTTTCTGTTTTTTACATTATATTCCACTAAGTGACTAATGGTCCTGCCCTATGATGCCATTATAAACCTAATACTAGCTCTGGTGTGGTGTTATTATATTCATACATTTGCATTACAAGCCTAATTATAGCTCTGCTATGGACACTGATCATTACAGGACCTTCCGAATGTAACCTTTATGCAGCGGATATTCATGCATTGTCATTACATCCCACTTTATCAACCTTTCCTAATAGTAACTGTTATGACACTGCTCGTCACGCTTATAATGTCTATTGTATGCAGTAGCTATTACATAGAAACTATTCGTACGTTGTCATGACAACCCACTTTACAAGTCTAATAATAGCTTAATAGCGGGACCTTCACAATGTAACCTTTATGCAGCATATGTTGTCATTAGATCACACCTATCCTAATAGTAACTCTGTTATGACACTGCTCGACACGCTTATAACCTCTATTGTATACAGTGGCTATTACGCAGCAACTATTCATATGTGGTCATGACAAGCCTAATAACAACTCTGTTAGGATACTGAAGATCACACATATGAGCTCTGGTGTGTGACCTTTATGCAGCATGTATTATTTTCATTGTCAAACTTTGCAAACACAGTAACAACTCTGTTATGACACTGGTCATCATGCTTATAACAATGTTTACACTTAAATAGAATTGTGATCAACATAGTTTTGGTTTCCACATATGTTCAAACACTGTCATAGTGAAGCTTCTACTTCAGATTTGATCATGGTATAAGGTGGTAATAACACTACATGATTAAACCTGAAGGTTCGCTATGACAGCATTTGAATGTATCCCAATGTGGAAAATATCTTGAACATAATTCTATTTAAGTAAAAATGTGGTTGATGACCAGTGTCATAGCGAACCTTGGACTTCATCATGTTATAAGATGGTAATAATGCGACATGTTTATAATGAGTTTTATAATCAAGTTGAGCAAGAAGCTCTGACACATTTTCTGAAAATTTCAAAACTAGTCAATACATGCTCTATAACATTTACCCAGGGAAGGTTGTGATACACTAATAACAGTTATGAAAATTATTAAGATAACTTATGACGTTTGACTTATAAATAAGATTTCATATCATTTTATTGTATGCATATAAGCTGGAATGACAGAAGACGCAACTAGGTGTAAATTGAAATAAGGCACCCTTCATATGTCTTTAAATAGCTTTATAAAGGTTGTCATGAAATGATCAAAGTCTACATATAACATTAATAACAACATATGCCTAATGTAACCATTTTAACTAGAAGTGCAGTGAAAATGCTCCATTTGATTTATATCATATACGTTTTTTTTTGTTTTTGTTTTTTCTTTTTTTATTATGCTTTGTTTCCTTTTCTAAACGTACAGCAACAACCTTTTCAATTCCCGGACATCCATCTACTCGACGTCTCTGGCCATGTAATGCTGACTTTTCCTTTCAACACCGGCCGAGCCTCTAGCTCATCCGAGCGCAAACAGATCGCGAACAAGGTCACTGTGGTGATGACGGATGAAAGGAGTAGAGGGGAAAAAAAGGGAGAGAGAGAGAGAGAGAGAGAAAATGTCCAGTACACCGGGAAGAACTATTTTACAGTTCCTCCATCCATCACTCAGAGCGAACGACTTTATTTCAGTCGAAAAAGAAAAAAAGAAAAAAGGAAAAAAGACTAGAAAGGAAGCTTCATGGATTTTATAAACAGCGAGTCCTACGAGCTGTCATTTCATAATCAGTACAAATGATGGCCTCCGAAAGGAAAAAAAAAAAAAAAAAAAAAACAACTCTCGAGCCGGCTTGTGATTCCGCAGATCCTCCGCTGTGCCGCTTCCAGATGCGTCGCACTGTAGAGGGTTTTTATGGAGGTGGCTATGGGCCTTGGGGGAGATCTATTTTGCGCTGCAAATAAATCATATTTCAGAGCGTGTACCAACTCTATACCGAAGCTGGAAATAGGGCTTTAAGGGCCGATGAGTGATAGAATGTGGAAAAGAGCTTAGCTGAGCGTGCCAAACACAGCCGGAGTCAATAGCCCTTAAAGCAGGCGCTGGATAAACTTGTCCACTGAAGGTATTGGTTTCACAGACTCATCCCAGATTAATTCGAGCGTACATGGTTCGGCGCTGCGCTTCACACTCGCTGGCACGGGGGGAGCAAAACACAAGCCTTTAGATGAAGAGGTAGACACTGTGGCCCCACTCACTGTTTCTTTAGTTCCAGGAAGGAACAAAAAGACTGAAAGAAAGAAAGGACATTGATTCATATTGCGGAAGCAAAAAAAAAAAAAACAGTGATTCATTGATTCACTGATTCGATTCATCTCGACTCTATTATAAGTCCATTTATTTAATTGTGATTAATTGTGACGGGGGAACAGTGGTTTAGTAGTTAGCACGTTCGCCTCCCACCTCCATGGTTGTGGGTTTGATTCCCGTCTCCGTCATGTGTGTGTGGAGTTTGCATGTACTCCCTGTGCCTCAGGGGTTTTACTCCGGTTTCCTAAAAACATGCACGGTAGGTTTATTGCCAATTTGGAAAATTATCCCTTGTGTGTGAATGTGTGTGTGTGCCCTGTGATTGCTCGGCATACAGGGTGTGTCCTGCCTCAAGATGCCCTTAGAGAAGTCGGATAAAAGAGATGAATGAATGAATGATTAATCACCAGACTGTCATGAGTTAACTCGTGATTAATCACAACTTAAGCGCACATTCATATCTGCTTTAAACGTAACGTAGCGTAATCCTTTAAGAGTTTTTGGACAAATATGGGTGATTCACGCAATCATATGATTATTATTAGGGAAACCGAACTCTTCAGCATGGAGACAAAATATTCTTGCAAACGTCTTAAATAGGTCTGTCCATTGATTACAATATTTAAATGCGATTAATCACACGATCGTCACACGTCAAGTCAAGTTTAATCGCATTTTTTCATACCTGCGTCATAATTGAATACTTTTTATATTTCTAATACTCTAATAGTAACAGATGTTATAAATATACACGTTTCACACAAAATCACTCCCTTTAAAAAATGATTGATTATTTAATGCTTATTTCAAATTAGAAACGATTCTTTGGATATTTACTTCTTGTTCATTTCAATGTAATTTTCTTAATTGTGTGTTCTAATTGGTTAAATATGGTACGCCGCTCCTTTAAGAATTGTGTTCCGGTTTTGGTCGCTTTCCATATAAACTGGTGATAGGTTTAGGAATTTAAATTCAATTCCATACGCAAATTTGCCTTGGTGTCAGGTGCGACTTTATACACGTATACGGTTTGAAAATACAAACAAATAAATACAGAATACACAAATACTGAAAGTAGTTTTGTGCAATTCGAATGTATGGGTGAGAAAGTGTGTCTACAAATAAATATATGGTATGGTATGGTATGACTTGCTGTTATACTTGCTGTTATACTGTAGTAACCTTCGTTGCCCACTAGGTTTTGTGGTGCTTTGTGCTCGTTTATCCAACAGCGTGTTAGTAAAGTCAGGTAGTGATGTAGGTGAGAATTTGAGGAGGTTAAATATCAGGTACTCAATCTATTGCATACAAAGTCGATCTTCACAGGAAGAATGTAATGAGGGAACAACTTTGTGTCTCATAGTTTGAGAGAATACATGTTTGTTTTATTACTAATATATCCAGAAATGTTCCGTACAATTGTTTATGGTAACAGGAGAAAAAAAACACATATTTTACGGCTGGAAATAGAAGGTGGCATTACTACTGTCTACTTTTTGACGTCTGGTTGGAGAAATTGTTTTGCCTCTAATTTTGTGGTACCCATTTGGAGAAAAAAAAAAAAAAAAACATTTTATGGCTAGAAAAAATAAGGTGCCATTACTTTTGTCTATTTTATTTTTTTTTTTGGATGCCTGCTCAATGCAATACAGCAAACGGAATAAAGTCAAAGATTTCCCAGCTTTTATTTCCCCACTTTTTAATTAATTCCTATATGAGACGTATCCTCTTTTAACGATGAAAGTGGTAATAATAAAATAAATAACTATCCGAGGTGGGTCAATTTTTTTTTGCATCATTATTATAAATCCTTTCAAACAAAGCAAAACAAGGGGAGGAAAAAAAAAAAAAAAACTTCCTCAAAGCCATGCTAGCCCACCCATTAATTATAAGCTTATGGAAATGGGGGTATTTCAGGCTTCTCCCTCCATCCCTAATTATTTCTGTTATTCCGATACTTTCAATGTCCCATTTAAACACTTCTCCCGCCCCCTCCTTTCTTCCTTTTTCCCCCCTTCTCCTCCTGCCCTTTCTTTAAGGCTTCCTTCCTCATGTAAAAAACATCTAGGGAAGTTAATGCAAAGGAGGACGAGGAGCTGGATTTCTTGTGCGTCTGCATTAACGTGGAGATGTGTAATGTGAGAAGATCCTACTGATGGATGTACTACCGAGAGAGAGAGAGAGAGAGAAAGGGGGGACAGATATATAGAGGAACCACTTCCTGCTTTGTATAACACAGCAACCCATGGAATGCCGTAAGACTGGGTTCAGTAAACTTGTGCAGCAATAAAATATGGGCTACGTTTTTTTCCCCTTCTCCGAAATGCTGCACATTATAGAAAAGAGAATAAAATTGAAAGAAGGAGAAAAAAAAACACATAGCAGGCAGATTTGCAGCAGCATAAAAATGCTTTCACGGAAATTAACGGAGATACTGCTGTATTCGCCAGACTTGACCATCTGGCTAAAGTCGAATAGGGAAAAGAGACAAAAAAAAACATAAGCTGTTCTTTCTATTATTAATCCCCGTGTCTTCTTATATATTATTCACTTGGATGCAATGCAAATGTTGCAAAACATGTTACACTGCGCTTGCCATTTTATAACGTCGGTGTTTGCAAATGGAATAAACCTGGCCTTCCAGGTGCATGCACCCCCCCCCCCCCCCCCCCCCCCCCTCCTCCCGCCCGCCCCTCTAGCGATGTATTTATGCTCTCTGCGTACACTGAGCGTACTCAAGTGACGTAAAAAAAAGTTCCTGCCATGCGACTTCCTGGCGTCCAGGCACATGGGCAGAGTCGGAGTGTAAAAGATGGCGCGCGCTAAAAGCGTCATGGTGTATTTTCATAAAGATGAGCTACGAGGCCGCTCTATGCTCCATGCCGCTTGCTTTATTAATGAGGGCCTGTCAGATCCGGAATGCGCCGCATTTTCGCATATTAAAAAGCTGGGGAAAAAAACCCTAGAATGGGACGTGGTGGTGGTGGTGGAGGGAAAAAGGGAATCTATTTTATGACGTTGGCGTATAAATCACGGTAAAGTGTCCTCATTTCTCACTCACGTTAAGTCTTTATTATAATCTTTTTGGCTGGATTTGAGCAGAGAGAAATTGACGTTACGGAGAATGAATTCTATTACAATCCGGGGACGTCCTGTACAATCGCTAACTTTGTGGTTTAAATTTTGAATTTAAAACTCTTATGATACATTGTCCATTGTCAAAATCACAGATTTTAACAATGAACAATGTATCAAAGCAGCTTTAAATTCAAATTGATTTGCCATATACACATTCATATACATTCATTCATCTTCTACCGCTTTATCCGATCTTCCCTCGGGTCACGGGGAGTCTGTGCCTATCTCAGGCGTCTATGAGCATTAAGGCAGGATACATCCTGGATGGAATGCCAACCCATCGCAGGGCACACACACTCATAAACACACACACACACACACACACACACACACACACACACACACACACACACACACACATTCATACACTATGGACAATTTTTCCAAGGTGCCAATCAACCTACTGTTCATGTTTTTGGACCGGCGAGGAAACCGGAGAACCCGGAGAAAAACCCCCTGAGGCGCGGGGAGAACATGCAAACTCGACACACACATGGCCGAGACGAGGCGAACGTGCTAACCACTAAGCCACTGTACCCCATTCATATACATGTGTATACATATACAGAGTATATGAAAATATGTAGTGAAATGCTTTTTTATCGAAACAAAAGACACGTACAAAAGACACTTTATAGACTCGAGTGTATAAAGGACACGCCTTCTTTATGATAACTTAAATGAAAAAAAGTAAGCAAATAATGAATTAAAATTAAATAAATACAGAAATAACAATGAAATGAAATCAAATGAAATTAAAAAAGAAAAGAAATAAATAAAGAACAAACCTTCATAAAAGGCAATTTGAATAAATAATATGGATATATAAAAATATAATACATAAAAAGTATTGGGGTATATTAAAAGGTATAACTATAAAGTATATATTTGTAGTATATTTTTTTGTTTGTTTGTTTGTTTGTTTTTTTTTTACATATATATTTTTACCTCAGCAACTCCATAACCGAGGCCGATTTGAGCAATGATACACATGAAGCAGCTACAGTATAATATTTATATACAGTATATATATTTTAGTATAGTATATTACCTCTATTACGAGTCTCTATTACAAGATAGATAGAAGTATACACACACACACACACACACACACACACACACACACACACACACACACACACACACACACACACACACACACACACATATACATATATATATATATATATATATATATATATATATCTATATATATATATATATATATATATATATATATATATATATATATATATATATATATATATTGTGTTCTGTCGTGTCTCCATGAAGATGCAGCTCTGACCTCTGCCATGTAATCCACAGTATATTCTGTGCGACTCTCAGCACACGCCTCGGTCACCATAGTGTCATGATACGTCCTATTTATGTGGAAGCATTAGGGTGATCATAAGATTGGTGGTTTGAGCCCCAACACCACTAAGCTGCCACTATTGAGCCCTTAACCCTGTTTGCTCCAGCCGTACGATGGCTTGACCCTGAGCTCTGACCCCAGTTTCCTGGGATATGCTAAAACTAGGGAGGGGTGTAGCTCGGTAGTTTAAGGTGTTGGCCTACTGATCAGAAGGTCGCGGGTTTGATCCCCGGTATCGCCAAGCTGTTACCTTGCTGTGGGTCCTTGAGTTTCTATTCTAAGCAGTGGTGTTGAGAGGAGGAATTGTTATACACATCCAATAAGGGTCATGTTATAAACAAAAAGAATAGTGTATTTACTAATATTTCTATAGGACACATCGTGATACAAAGGCACTCTTTTCTCTGGCAATACATCGCTTCAACTTTTTTACCAATACACCGATGTGAATTGAATCTTAACGTTAATATAAAATATCAGGATTTTAGGTTTGTCTGTAATGAATGAACAGTGGTGAAGACTCAAAAGGAAATCCATTCTCCCCTTTAATACTGCATATACAGTCGTTACAATGATGGTGACGCTTAAACACTAAAACGCTTAAACTCTTAAACTGTGGTCCATAGCCATCCTCATATTTTCCTCATAACAGTATTTACAGACGCCAAAACAATGTAACTTGTTCCTATTGAATGTAATTTGTATATAATTTTATAGCCGTTATTTATCCACTTATACAGATTGAGATAAATATGCATAAAGCTGTGGATTTAAGCGACAGCGAGCAGAATTAAGTGCATGTGCGTCTCGTGTAACTGTTATTAAGTCCTTGTGAAACACTCCTAACGACTACATAATTCCTCCTGGAGTCTGGAGAACGAAGTGCTCGCTGTCCTGAGGGGGCTTTTTTGTTTATGAAACAGCAAGTTTGATGTTATTTACGTCTCAGTGACATAAATCTATCTGTCTGTGTGTGTGTGTGTGTGTGTGTGTGTGTGTGTGTGTGTGTGTGCGTTTATTTTCCTTTCTCTGTCCCTGCACATGTTGGAAACCAGGTCTAAATGAATCGGGACTGAACGCACAGTCAAAAGTTTATGGTTCTTCTGGAGAATGTATCCCGAGTCAGACTGTGTATACAAATCTGTTCATGAACAACACATGAACATTGATTCTTCGTGTATTTTAGAGTCGCGACATTTGGAGGGCGTGTATTTTTTTTTTTCCCACATCGATCGTGAATTTTCCGTGCGTTCAAAATAAACACATTAAATAATAAATGGAAAAAACAAAGAAAACAAAAAACAATCATTTGAATGTATGTATATTTAATATATAATGTATATTATATATTATTATTATATATATATATATATTATATATTATATTATATTATAATATTATATTATTTTACAAATAAACGGGGGCACGGTGGCTTAGTGGTTAGCACGTTCGCCTCACACCTCCAGGGTCTTCGTTCGATTCCCATCTCGGCCATGTGTGTGTTGAGTTTGCATGTTCTCCCCCGTGCCTCAGGGGTTTTTTTTTTCTCCGGGTTTCTCCAGTTTCCCTCCCCTCCCTCCCGGTCCAAAAACATGCACGGTAGATTGATTGGCACCTTGGAAAATTGTCCCTAGTGTGTGAGTGTGTGCGTCCTGCGATTGGTTGGCATTCCATCCAGGGTGTATCCTGCCTTAATTCCCATAGACACCTGAGATAGGCACAGGCTCCCCGTGACCCGAGGGAAGATCTGATAAAGCGTTAGAAGATGAATGAATGGATGAATGAATGAAGGAATGAATAAACAATACATTTCGCATGGAAACGCTTCCCCAATATATTTTCCATTGATACAATAATTAGATCCAAATATCACGCATGATGGAAAATAAATGGTAAATAAATAAATACAAATCGATTAGTAAGCAAATAATGCATCAAAATAATATCTAATATCGAAATATGCACAACGAGCAAAATAAAGAACAGGCGCCTGAGAAAAACAATTTGGAAACATCATTAAATAAATCAATTAATATTATAAATAAATTAATAAATAAATAAAATCAATTAAATTAAATTAATGAGTAAATACTTAAGTAAATATTTCTTCAAATGTGACTTATAATTAATAATCTTAAATCTGAAGGAAAACTACTTAGATTTGACCAATTCCAGAATAATCATTCTAATAACGTTATATAATGAAAAAACTATTCTAAAAATAAACCTAATAAAGGGGAGATGGTAACTAACCGCAAGGTTGGGGCCAATCTGGGCCCTTAAACAAGGCCCTTAACCCTCAAATCTTAAGCTTCTTCTATAACATCATAGATTGTGCATATTTACACATATGGGTTATCATTCTAAGTTTGTTTTATGATGCATTTTCACACTGAAACATTACTCATCCCCCTTTCCTATTTTCTTTTTTTTTTCCAACAACCCGACAACCTGCTAGTAGTGTGTAAAGTTCTTTCTACATTATACCTATAGTATTTTATTCATTATTCTGCACTGTGACACACGAATATTATCACCAATTCAAATAACTCCTTACTGACCCCTCTGTCACCCGGCTGAATATTACATTGACTCTTTAATAGACCAACAGCATTATCAGGGTCAAGCTCATGTCTGTCCCAGTGGCTATAAAAAAGAATAAAAAAAAATCACGCCTAACTTGAACGCCTTTTCCTTGATCAGTAGCAACGTCAAGATGTCCCACCGAATTTCCATTGTGAAGATTTCACCAACAAAAGTCAGGTAGTGATGCAATCACATCATCCCAAAGCAGAACATCTTCCAATCCAACACCATGTAAAGCAGATCTTTCTGGAGCTGACTTTGTGCACAGAAGCACTGCGTTTCATCCTCCAATATCCAAAGACAAAAGTGTGTGTCGCTATATAATTGGGGAACCAGTTTTGGGAAAGAACCACACATGGGTGGAGAAAGCAGAAGATCCAACACTTGTCAATATAGTGTATGTGTCTGAATACAATGGTTAGGGATTATTTAACTAATTTGACTTTTTTTTTAAACACTTTTATCTGAATTTTACTTTTTATTCTAATACATTTCTATATTGCTTTTAAAAACGGCTCGGTGCTGTGACTGAATGAGGACCCGGGGAACACATGGTTGGACATAACCAGAGCGAGACAGAGGTTGCAGATCCAAAGCAGCTTTATTTATAATACACCAAGGGTACCCTTTAAACCAAGGGTAATCCACAAGCACAAAAATGTATCCGCAAAAGCAAAGGTAATCCAGGAAATTGTCCTCATTGGAAAGGAAGTAGGCAAACCTGAAAACCAGGCACTGTGACAACCTGAACAATTTAAGAAACAGGCCCACTAGGAGATAGGAACTAGGAGTCAGGAAAACCAGGGATACTTGGAACACTAGGAGAACTAGGACTATGTCAAACACTTGGAAAACAGAGACATAGCAATCGTTACATTCTTCATCAATCACCTCCCAGGTGTGTGTGTGGGGGCAACCTTAAATGGGCCCCATGCTGGAAACAGGACAAAGTCCTTAATTGATTCCCAGAATCTAGTTCTTAAAGAAAAGAGTATATAACCGTAACATACTGTAGCTTTATAGAACATTCATTCATTCATTCATCTTCTACCGCTATATCCGATCTTCCCTCGGGTCACGGGGAGCCTGTGCCTATCTCAGGTGTCTATGGGCATTAAGGCAGGATACACCCTGGATGGAATGCCAACCCATCGCAGGGCACACACACACACACACACACACACACACACACACATACATTATAGAACATAAGGATGGGTAAATATCTAGTTATCCTCTTGATCAAGGGTGGGCAATTATTTTTTCCAAAGGGCCACATGGGAGACCTGAGGTGTTTTGGAGGGCCGTGCCAACTATAAGGAAAGTAATTGTCGATATTGTAAAGGGGGCAGGGGGGCAGGGGGGGGGGGGGGCTGGGTTTTGTTAGTGGCCCACCCCTGCTCTTGATAATCAAACCTGGGGCAAAAGTGGCAAGAAAAAAAAGACCTCACTAAGATGGTGTGAGTAAGAAACCTTGAGAGGAACCAGACTCAAACCCATCCTCCTCTGGGTGAGACCAAGAGTTTGATGAGAAAGCAAGAAAACATGAGCAACCCCAGAGCATGGGAAATATGACATGTGAGTACAAATAATTGTTGTTTTGAATTGTGGAAGCAGGAGGTCTTGAGGCTCTGAGATAATCTTTAGATTTTCAATGATCATGTGACCCAGTCATTTTGATTTGCATATTAACTCAATGTGTGCATTGCACATGGTGGCCATTAAAGAAGTATATGTAATTTGATTCTGCACTTAAGCAGCTTTTTTTAAACTCCATGTCAAAGTCAAATATTTTACGCAACTTCATTTTGAAAGCATTTTATTAATGAGTGAATTGAAATTCACGCAGCAATCAACCAATCAGGTCCAAGCATGCTCTGTTATAAACGTATTCCTGGTTGGTGTTTGGTGGTGTCTACCGGACAACAACATACTGTACTGTCCAAGAACAAGCAGAACATTAAAGTAGCAGGAATAAATGACATAAGAAACTTGTCACTCAAAATCGCCACAACATCCGGGGGCCTAAAGGTTTTGGGTTCATCAATCAGCGTTTGAGTCATTAATATCAGTCTATTAATAGATTGGTTGATTAAGTGACAAAAATGCGAATACATTGACAGAATTTGGCAGATGCCCTGATCCACAGTTAAGGACCTTGCTCAAGGGCCCACTTGTGGCAGTTTGGTGGTAGTAGGGTTTGACCCTGCGATTTCCTGCTCCAGAGGCCTATGCCTAAACCATTGAGCTACTGCCTCCTGGATAGGAACATAATAATAAAAAATAATAATAATAATAGTACTTTGGATACTTAAGTACATTTGAAGGCATTCAGGCATTTTTTACTTTTACTGGAGTCAGGGGCAAACTGGCTTAGCGGTTAGCACAATCGCCGCACAGGGTTGGGAGTTCGTTTCCCGCCTCTGCCACGTGTGTGTGGAGTTTGCATGTGTGTGTGCCCCTCAGGGTCGTCCCCACCCCCACCCTGGTCCCCAAAACCCCCTGGTCCAAAACATGCAAACAGTACAGTTTGGGTTGATTGGCAGGCACCTTGAACAATTGTCCCTAGTGTGTGAATGTGTGTGAATCTGAGTGTATGTGGCGGGTTCGCATTCAATACTGGGTGTGTCCTGCCTTGATGCCCGAAAGATGCCTGAGATAGGCACAGGTTCACCCGAGACCGGAGAGAGAAGTAGTCTAGTTACGTAATTTAATTACAAAATACAAGTGACAGTAATTTGTTACAGACACTGCGAAAAGAAATGTGTAATTAAATTACAGTTACGATTGAAAATGTTAAAGAGTATAAATATAACTGACTTTTTCCGAGGGTTTGAAATTAGAATGCTAAATACAGTAAGTGCCACCTAGTGGACAAATGAAAGTAATCAAAATGTAATCAGTTACTTTACTTTTATAAAGTAAATGAAAAGTTACACTGCTTATTACATTGTGAATAGGGTCATTTGTAATCTATTACATTTCCAAAGTAATCTTCCCAACACTGGAGACAAGTCAAATGCAGGGATCCTCTTGTCCCCATCACAGTCTTCCCTCTTTATAATATAAGTTTGCCCTTGGGTGTATACGTCAATCGGCGTTGAAAAGAAACATGTGCGAGTGATATGTAACAGTGTCATGTGACCTGCAGGAGGTAATGGGTAATGCAGTCCTGCGGCTCGAGGCACAATTCTGACACATAATAATCGAAGGTTGCAGACGGCATCATTTACAAAGTCAGAAGTGAAATGGGATAAAGCATGCACGCACACACACAGGGGGAAACCCAAATGCGAATTCACACCCAGAAATATTTCGAAAAGAGAAACGGTTCCTGCTAGAGACAGCCACATACAAGAAGGCAGACCAATCCTGAGCGGTTTAACTGTCTGTTTCTCAGGTTAAAGGTCAGTGGACTGAGATGGAACGGTGCAGGTGTTTAGGTTTGGAAGCTCCGACCTCACCGTGTGCTTTACTGACCTGCGCCTGGCATTTCCTCCGCTCCCGGTGATCTGACACGACTCTACAGGCGGTGCTACATGAATTAATAATCCAGCTGCTCTTTCAGACTGGGTAAAAAGGGGAGGCGGTAGGTGGATGGTTAAGATGTTGGACATCTGATCGGAAGGTCACGAGTTCAAATCCCAGCACTACCAAGCTGCCACTTCTGGGCTCTGGAGCAAGACAATTAACTGCTAGGAACGTGAGATCACTGCGGTTTAAAGTGCGGAAAATAAATCAAAGTGTTAAATCAATGTGTAAAATTAAGAAATTTACCACTGATTACACACATTTTTATCCATTTTATGCTACAATTAATATAACCGTAAAAGTGCTTTATATTGCTTTATACTTGTCACACACACACCTTAATGAGTTGTGACATTTGTTACATGTAGGAAGCATTACATGTCGACTGTGGCCATGATAAGCCACTTGCTCTTGTTCAAGGCCCAAAAATGATAGCGTTGATGCTTCGGGGTTCATGCTTCTTTTCTTATGCTTTTTTTGCTCTCTCACTCCACTCCACTGATATGTACATTTTTTCTTTTCTTTTCTAGTTTTCTCCTTATGCTTATCTGTTGAAGTTATCCTGCTGTACATTTTACTGTTAGTCCTACATTCTCTGTACAACTATGTATGTAGCAAATAAAGGCTTGAAAACTTGAAATATACTCATCCTTGATAAAAATAAGTTCTGATATGAATATTATTTGAATCATATATTCTTTAGTAGGAGTGTAACAGTACACATGACGTGTGAAACATAGTTCTAAATAAATCTGAATTTCCTTACAAACTTAATATATGCCAGACCGGAAGTTTGTTTTAAAAGATACACAACAATGCCAGGGGTATAAAAACCAAAAGAAAGGTAAATAATATATATATATATATATATATATATATATATATATATATATATATATATATATATATATATATATATATATATATATATATATATATATATATATATATATATATAATCACGGTAATTGATTTCCATGTTAATTCGTGATTAATTGCGCCATTAAATTATGGTAATTCAAATGTACCATAAATTAGTACTTTTCATGTTTCTAATAATGCAACAGATGTTATAATTGCATACATTTCTTTCAAAATACCTCCCTTAATAACATTATTGATTTTTTAATATTTGTTTTACTCTGGAAATTATTCGTTAAATAGTCATTTCTTTCAATGTTTTTTTTGTGGTTGTTTTAATTGTGAAATATGGTACGCGGCTCCTTTAAGAATTCTGTTCCGGTTGCTTTCCGTTTCTATTTCTGGTTGCGCATTGCATTCACAAGCAAAAATGCACTTCTGTATTACGGATTTGGGAATGCAATGTCCTTCCAACATGTTTTCACTCATACACTCATACAGTGTTAACATGTTGTAGGCGTAAAGGAAAACATTTTTTACTGGTTACATTACCTTTGAGAAGACTGGACAATGGTGCACTGCAATAATTTAATACACAAGAGAAAGCACTTTGAGAAAGGTTGTACAGTACAGTGTATGCGATACTGTAGGGTAATGGAATATTAATGAAACAAAGACAGTGTTAGAGACAACGCTAAGTGAATGCTCTCGCTATGAACTCAACAAATTAATTGCAGGGTTATAACTGACTGCCGTACTGAGCGGCACATAGTTGGTGGGCGTCTCGCAAGAACATTTGTGCCCGAGAAATTTGTAACCCGAAGTTTTTTACGAAGCCCGACTAACATACCAATCAACCTACCGTGCATGTTTTTGGACCGGGGGGAAACCAGAGAACCCAGAGAAAAACCCCCTGAGGCACGGGGAGAACATGCAAACTCCACACACACATGGCCGAGACGGGAATCGAACCCCGACCCTGGCGGTGTGAGGCGAACGTGCTAACCACTAAGCCACCGTGCCCCTTCCCCAAACCTTAATAATGCAAAATATCCAAAATATTAATTCCAATCAGAATTAAAATTAGATTGTATTTATATAGCAATTTTAACAATGGACATTCTCAGAAATCAGCTTTACATACATAAATCGAATATGATTCACATCAGTCTATATAAGCTGATCCCTAATGTGAAAACAATGGAAATGGGAAGAAAAAAACTCTCAGAGATAATACAAGGAAGAAACATAAAAAGGAACCCACGTCATAAAGGGAACCTCCTCCTTCCTCCTCATCATCAGTAATTATCAACGCCTTACGTGTCCATCATTACCGGCGTAAAAGGAAAAATAACTGCTCACTTATACGGTTTTGATATCCGTTAGTGCATCACGAACACCATTCGGTGGATGTTTAAAATACCCACAAGGCCTCACCCAAAAAACAAAAAAAAAAAAGGCGGGACGCAAACTTTCTCACTCGAATGTCAGAGCAGCTGATTATGTGTCCGGTGCCAAGGACTGGCTCTGTTCTGGTTAATTGAGATCACAGGCAAGCACATACGCACATACACACACACACACATCCACATTCACACACACACACACACACTGCATGTGACATTGCAAGTCAATGCTCATGTTGTAGATGGATGGTCGTGCCGGTTGTAATTCCCAGCCGGCCTGCAGTGCGGCTATTGAGGCGTACAGTAGGTACTGTAATGTTAACTCCCTGGCCCGGCTCCAGACATCTGCACTCTAACCTCCATTCCGACGAAAGAGAGTGAAAGAGAGCGAGAGTGAGGCGGAAAGAGCAATAGATAGAAAACTGAAACAGAGCTGTGGCCATGTTTTAATCATATCTTCAGCCCATAATGTTTCTGACATATTTGGTTATAGTTGTGATAGTAAAAGCCTCCGGGCAGCCCCTTGTTCTCCTTCTCCTTCTATACCCCCCCGCTCCCACCCTCCCCCTCTCTCTCTCTCTCTCTCTCTGTATTGACTGTCTGCATCCAGCCAAGACGGCGGCTTGTGCAACGAGTGGGAAAGCAGCCCAGATTTAACAGTTGCGGCCCAGTGAAACCCAAACCACTTCATTTCAGGACCTGACGGCTCCCATCTGCCTCTTTCTCGTCCCGGAGTCGGCGTCTGCTGCCGCAGATTGTTGTTTTTTTTTCTTTCGCAAAACACGAGCGAACGGGGAATCTTCACATGGCCTTCACTATTGATTCTAAAATGTGATCAGGTTGAAAAGAAAACACAGTTCAAAATGATGCTCGAACCACGTCCCCCTTCCCCACCGTTCACCCCGTTGTATACAGTATGGAAGCATTATTGTAAGGGCTTTGATCAAGGGCCCAGCAGTGGCAAGTTGCTGATCCTGACTTAAACTCATCAGATGTTTTGCTCGAGAGATGTTCCACTGAGATAATACTTCCTCTAGATCAGGGGTCTCAAAAAAAATTCTCCCAAATGTCATTTCTAACAGTTATTTAACTTCAGTGGGTTCTTCTGAACATTTGCACACTGTAGAAAGTATCGAGATATAGAGCGCAAAAAAAAAAAAAATTCTCCGGGACAGCGGAAGACATTACTTATTTATTGTGTGCACACAATGGGAACCCATGGAAGCGTTATGTACTGGATTATTGGATTCAGAGGTACGTCTTAACCAACACTGATGTTGATCACATGAGCGAGGCAGGTTGAGGCTGCTGACTCCAAAGCAAGGCGGCGGGTGAGATCTGCCTTAGTGGCCCCATCAGAGGTTCCACACACACACAACATGGTAAAGTGCCGTTGATATCAAACATGCGGCCCGCACTAACATTAATCTTTCATATCGTCCACATCGACCCCTGCTCTAGATATAATTGCATTTCATCGTTCTTATTTCCAGGGCACCTTTTTGTTGTATTTTCAAATGTGTTTTATATATATATATATATATATATATATATATATATATATATATATATATATATATATATATATATACATTACTGTGCAAAGGTTTTAGGCAGGTGTGAAAAAATTAATTATGAAATGTTAAATGTTAAAAATGTTGGACGAAATGCAGTGAATGAACAAAAGAGAAATCATGTGACTTTCACCATTGGCCAGCAGCAGTTACACTAGGTACACTTACACACAGTTTATGAAGGAACTCGGCTGGTAGGTTGTTCCATCTTGGAGTAAGTAAACACAGATCTTCTGTGGATGTAGACGTTCTCACATCCTTCTGTCTCTCCATGGAATCTCAGGTGATGTTGAGATCAGGGCTCTGTGCCATAAGTACTTCTTGTTCTTCTATAGGTACCAAATGTTGATTAGATTTTTGTTCACTCAATATGCATTTTGTAAATTGACCAAAATAATATTTATATTTGCCAAAGCATTCTTTGTTTACAGCACCTGCCTAAAACTTTTTTGCACAGTGCCGTATATACACTGAAATGTCTTTTGGAGGGGAACGGCGACTTTCACTGCTTGTCCGGAAGCTGATAGGAAAAACAAGTATGATTTATCAGCGGGGTGAGATGAACCCCGATCCTGTTTGCGTCCTGTGAACAGCAAACAGGACTGGTGCTTATCTCCTGGCCCTCGGAGAAGGCATTGAGATTTAGGGCAGCGCAGGTCAGAGATCCCCTGCAGAGTCCCGGGCCTACATGCTCGATAAGCTCGATGGCTCCAGCTAAGATACGCTCCCCAACAACAATGGCTCATTAATCACCCGGCCGTGTCCGAGAGAGAGAGAGAGAAAGAGAGAGAGAGAGAGCGAGGCACGAGGACGGTTACTGTACACCGGCAGGCTCCGGGAGGGAGCTCCTGCTTTCAGGACATTTTCCCAGAGACGTTATTAATTAGCTGCCTCGGCCAGCCAGGCCCTGAGGATCAGCGCTTCGGGTGCCGTTGGACCTCGCTGCTGGACAAATGCGCTCTTCACGTCTAGTCATGTCAAGCCAGAGAATAAATCACACCTTGAGTTTGAGGAGACATAAAAAAAGCTGCAACTTGATTTCAGTCAATAGAAACCTTTGTCTGAAGAGTCATTTGCTTGTTTTTTCCCTTCTTATTCAAGTTTCCTATGTATTCTGTGTTGTGCTATAAATCCATGTGTGTGTTCTGTTTCTTTTATTCCACAGGGGCGATGAATTGTCCAACCCAGAAGACGCTACGTTACAGCATGTAATAGCAAATAGGTTTATAGCAAATGAATGAAGTGAAATGGTTATAAAATGATATGTGACTTGTGGGCATGAGTTCAAATCCCTGAATTTCCACGGTCGGGTGTCTGAACAAGGCCCCTAATCCTTAGCTGAGTTGCTGTATATAATGAGCATTTAAGGAAGCTTCAATGGTTTGAACATACTTTGACCTCAGTCTGTCTCGAACTGCTGACACTGGAGACTCCTTCCATCAATGTCTCAAAACAATGTAATCAATGCTCTGGTGACTTTTCAATAAACATAAATTTATAAAAGTCATCGTACAAATACCTGTAGAAATGATAACGAGCTGGAAAATACTATAGTATAAGACAATAACAAAATATTAATGATGAATCGTTTTAATAAACTATACTGCGGAACCCAGTGACCCGGATTTTTTTGGCCGGACTCACGTTGTTCCCCAGCAGCCCCCGTAACGACCAGCGATAATTTGAATAACATCGCACTTTCTACTTGTCTGTCATGTGCAAAATAAATAAATAAATAAATAAAGAAAGAAGCAACCGCTTTAGCGCCGAGATCTCCGGGCCCATTATGGGATTTCTGTCCACTGCAGCGCCAGAGTGGTTGCTGATGTCTTTTCTCGATTTGAAATGCAGAATTGGAACCTGTCTATGGAAAGTGTTCCCTAAAATACACTCCAAGACGTCTGTGCCTCTGATCATATATTCATCCCCTGCAAACAGTTTTCCAATCGCTTTAGCAGGAGAGGCTCGGTTTTTTCCTTACTGCTGGGAACGGCCAGCAGATCGGAGCCGCCATTGTTAAACACATGACCTTTATAACCCCCTGTGTTATCATTTCTGGCTCTAGCAGCTTTTTTTTCCCCTCTCACCATTACACTAAATGTGTTGTTCATGGTTTACTCACCTCAGGGGTCAGAGTCAAAAAGCTGTTTGATATAAACAGATAAAAAAAATGATGTGAGTCTTCATTCCTTCCTTCTCTCAAAGAAACTCAAGAAGCCCAGTGTGGATGTTGTGGATTGACTCCTGCACTGCAGCAGTGTGTTCCCAGGAACACTTTTATTACAGTCTGATGAATATTGCATGAAGAAGAATTATTTCTCTAACAAGCTGAGATACAGCAGTGTACAGTACAAGTTACACAACGAGCCTGGGTTTCTACTGAACCCTGCGTGTTAACTTACTGTATAGCATAAATACAAATGTTATACTGTATGAAGGTAAAAGTTACCTGGGGAAAAAAATACATTCAAATTTAATAAAAAAATAAAACCATATAAAAAATATATTAAAATGTATCTTGTTGCTCATTAAAGATATTAATACTATTGTAAAAGAAAAGAAAAGAAAAACAAAAATAAACCCCTCTTCTCCTTCTTAATAATAATAATAATAATAATAATAATAATAATAATTTGAAGAAGTTGTTAGTTTAGTTTTAGTTGTTATTATTCAGAAATATATATATATATATATATATATATATATATAATATATGTAATTATAATGATAATAATAATAAGGAAGGTGTAGCACTGTGGTTTCAGGCGCTGAGCTACTGGCCGGGAGTTTGAGGCCCAATATCGGCAAGCTGCAACCCTTGGGCCCTTGAACAAGGTCCTTAACCCTCACACTGGTCTTTCCGTGTCTCAGACATAGTGAATCCAAGAGCTACATTTACTTCGTCATATTTTTTCGCCATAATACACCCTGAGCATACTTCGACAATGAGAGTGCAACAGACACCTACTGTGGTGGATGTGCAATTATGTTTTATTCTACTATGGCAAAAGTATATTCCCTCATGGTCATACATGGCCCCCTTGGAATCGCACCACTCCCCCCATGGGTGGCTCGCCCCACTATTTGAAAACCACTGCTATAAGTGGTACTAATAAAATGAAGAATCGACTCGTTTATAAAAGCAGAATATCGCGATACCTTTAGTACCGGTATATCGTGCAACACTAACAAAAGAAAAGTTTAACATAAAAGTATTGTCTGTGATAATAAATGTGTTCAATGTTTTGTATAAAGTGTACGAAAGTAATTGAAATTTAGTAGAAAATGTTCTGATTAAAAATAAACTTCATATCTGTCAGTTAAAAGTTTCAACACAACTGAACAGTACAGATTTCAGCGGCGTTTAATAAAGTCCCTATCCCGTTGCTAGCCTTCCTTGCTCTTGTGTACGTGTTCCGACCTGCTGCGATTAATCAAGCCTCATCTGCGCGTGCTCTTTGAGAATAGCTCTTAAAACGTTGGCCGCGCGGCATCTGACATGGATTTAAAATAGCAGCGTGATAATCTGCGCATTAACCTAAATGCTCCTGAAAGAAACCTCGATAATAACAACCAGGCCCCGTGGCGTGCGAGGGGTTCCTGGGTTTCCGAGCTCCTCGTGTGATTTACAGCACGACGAGAGCAACGCCAGCGAGACCTCGGGAGGACCGTCCGAGGAACGTTTTCAACACGGAGGGTCAGGAGCTCGCAGGTTAAACGGCGGCGGATTTGCGAGCCTTTTAGCGGATCCAGATGTTGGAGCGTGACTAAAGGCAGAGGGGAGGCTCGCTCCAAGCCATGCGTAAATGTCTGAGAGACATGGAAAAGAGAGAGAAAGAGAGAGAGAGAGAAAGAGAGCACGCATTAATGCAAGACAGTAATATGGTTCTGGTTTCACATTATGCATGCAGTCCAGTTATTTTTTTTTTCTTTTTCTCTCGCACAAACACAATGCGCAATTATTTTTGTTTTCGTTCCACACCAAAGACATTTGGGTTCACGGATCCGCCTTTATTTCCTGGTATTTACATCTACATTTGTAAAGCACACTAGGCTTTTTTTTGGTTGCGTTTACCATGCTTGCAATAAATCCGCAAAGAAATTTACCCTCTTCTTTCTGTAGCCTTCAAGCGAGTAAATGAGCAGTTCATACCACAGTTCATAGATACACAACTGGTTCTTCAAATTGATATTTATGGGTTTGCTGAAGGTTTCAAAACACTTTCTGCCAAAGGATCTGCAAGGAATCTTTAAAGACTTTCTCAAGAGGACAGCAGTTTAATACTGTTTCAACAAAAAAAAAAACAGACAAAGAAGTGTGTTCTGGGTATTTAATAGTTGTGTTGGTGCCTTTCACAAATAATTTGTGTATAGGTTTTATAGTGTATTGTGTAATGGTTTATAGTGTAGCTTCCAGTACATTCTGTGATTTTACATGAAGCCTGAATGGAGGTTTTTGTGCCAAACGCCGGTTGAGGAAACTATATATACTATATATATATATATATATATATATATATATATATATATATATATATATATATATATATATATATATATATATATATATATATATATATATATAATATAATATTATTAACGCGTGGTTAACGCAGTGTGCATTGCTATGTGAGTGATCTGCTCCTCCACTCTGCGTTGTGTTGGCAAATGAACGAAACCTGAACAGCAAAGAAGAACAAATGAATAAAGAAACTTCCGTGCATCCACTCACGCTTCCTAAATGTCCCTGAATTATGCGCATCGCATTCCAAAATCCGTATTACGGAATAAAGCACATTTTTCTTTTGTGAATGCAGAGCGCTTCCATATAACCTAAACATATCACCAGTTTATATGGAACAGCAACTGGAATAGAATTCTTAAAGGAGCCACGTCCCATATTTAATAATTAAAACAACCACTAAACAAAGTAACATTGAAATGAACAAGAAATTAATGAATGAACAAGAAGTGAATATTAAAATAATAATTTCCACAGTAACGTATTTTAAATAATCAAAAATGTTATTAAAGTGAGAGATTTTGAGAGATGTATATAATCATAACATGTTACAGTTAGTTACAGTATTAGAACCTAAACATATCACCAGTTTATATGGAAAGCAAACCGGGAACACTATTCTTAAAGGAGCCACGTCCCATTTTTTATACAATTTATAAACAGCCACTAAAAAAATGAAGAAGAAATGAATATTAAAAGAATAATTTCCAGAGTGTAAGAATTTTGAATTAATTAACGGGGGAGATTTTGACTGAATTGTATGTAATTATAACATCTGTTACAGTTCATTTGAATATTAGAGACATGAAAAGTAATAATTTGTGGTACATTGGAAATGTGTGATTAATCTCGTGCTAACTCATGGCAATCGTGTTTTAACGAATTTAAAAAGTATTCAAACATTAAAACGTGCTATGTGAAATATGTAGTTTATCATTTAATACTATTATATAATTATGAATTATTAAAAAAAAAAATATGACGCTATATTGGGGGCATGGTGGCTTAGTGGTTAGCACGTTCGCCTCACACCGCCAGGGTCCAGATTCAATTCACGTCTCAGCCATGTGTGTGAGGAGTTTGCATGTTCTCCGTGCCTCAGGGGTTTTTCTCTGGGTTCTCCGGTTTCCCCCCGGTCCAAAAACATGCACGGTAGGCTGATTGGCACATTGGAAAATTGTCCCTAGTGTATGAATGTGTGTTTGTGTGCCCTGCGATGGGTTGGCATTCCATCCAGGGTGTACCCTGCCTTAATAACCATAGATGCCTGAGATAGACACAGGCTCCGCGTGACCCGAGGGAAGATCGGATATAGCGTTAGAAGATGAATGAATGAATGAATGACACTATATTTATAAGTTTTGAGACAAGTTTCAGAACACACCCATGCACATGCAGTCACAGGGAGCGACGAACTTCATAAGTGCAGTGGATCTGTGCGACTGCTGTTGATTGTCGCATCTTAGTTCCGAACCCACCCGACTCACCGCATCCGACTCCTGTGGACTTCACCCTCTTCCCAAAAGTGAAGGTTGAGATCCATTTTTGCCATTTTGACACCATTATTATAAATGATTATTTGCATTCAGAACACTGGTGCCCTTCTTTACCGAGAAGGTTAAGGGGGGTCTGGCTCAGGGGCCCAGGAATGGTAGCTTGTTGTGGCTGGGATTTAAACTCACAACCTCTGTACTGTTAGCTTCCTATATGGGTTTCTTGAGAAGGACAATTGAAGCAAACCAGAGACCCTTTAAGATCTTTAAATGATTTAAATGTATATAGTAATTTCCAAATGGAAAATAAAATCTTAAGTGCTTTACATAAAAAAAAAAAAGATCCCACGAACCAAATAAAATATTAATGATAATGCACAATAAAAGTCCCGACGTAAACCTACAAACCAGACCCAAAGCCAAGTCCTGAAACAGTGTTAATTATAGTTCAGACCTGGAATCTGGATCCGCTTCTGAACCTGTGATGTCTTTATCTGTGCTCTTTTATAAACGGTGTAGTTTGTTGGGGTCGTATTTTTTTTTCTGCTCAGACGGCGGTGCTGTTTTTTTTTTTCTGAAGGAAACCGTCGTAAATTCGATTTGAAATGTCATGCCTAGGCGTTCCCTCGCCGCAGCGTGTGCAGACAAGCATGAAATAGGCATGGTTAAGATATTTCATGTTTCACTAAAACTACATCAAACATGACAGCTCTTTGTTCCTGTGCTAAGCAGCCTTCACGATTTTTAAACCCACGCTGCCGACAGAACAGAGCCGACACGATGTTCAGGATGGCTCGGGATCTTTGCGAAGGAAGGAGACGTTAGTCACCGAGCGCAGCTTTGTGCCAAAGAAATGCCGTCATGTCCATATTTCATCTCCCGAATCCTCTCCACGCTTCCTGTTTGGTTTTCCAGATGCTCTCTTTATCCCGCTGCTGTTCAGGACTGCTACAAGGCGCCGAAATCGACTGTCTCCTGCTTATTCGTTTGTATGAGTGGGTAGAAAGCATCCGAATTTTAAACGCGTTTCCTATTGGCTGAAAAAGATCCATTTATTTCCGGTCTTGTTTTAGAGGACGTTTTAAATTTGGTATTTGAGATGGCTCAAGGCCGTGCATCAGTTTCTACATACAGTGGGTTAACACGATCAACAATGTTATTCAAACTATTTATAGTACAACATTTAACAACATTAAATGCTGGCATTTGATTGGCCATCCTGTGATAAGATTGGCCATCTTGGGTTCTAACTGATAATCCTGGGATCTGATTGGTAATTCTGGGATCTGACTGGCCATTCTGGCATCTGATTGGCCATCTTGGGTTCTAACTGATAAACCTGGGATCTGATTGGTGATCCTGGCATTTTATTGGCTATCCGTGGATCTGATTGGCTATCCAGTGATAAGATTGACCATCTTGGGTTCTAACTGATAATCCTGGGATCTGATTGGTAATTCTAGGATCTGACTGGCTATGCTGGCATCTGATTGGCTATTTTGGGACCTGATTGGCCATCCTGTAATAAGATTGGCCATGCTGGGTTCTAAGTGATAATCGTGGGATCTGATTGGCCATCCTGTAAAAAGATTGGCCAAATTGGGATATAATTGATAATCCGGGGATCTGACTCTTCATCCTGGCATCTGATTGGCCATCCTCTGATAAAATCTTGGGATTACACTGGACTATAACATGGTTACACTGAGCAAACATCTGCACAATGTTCACTTTAAAATAAGGGCTTGCACATTTGCACACACAAGACGCTTTAACACTGCCATATCTGCCATAAATACCGTCCATTATTAGTATTTTTTTGTTCTTATCCTTATTTTATCTCATTCCTATTTCTTTTACACACACTATTTTCATTTAGTTTTATTTTTTTATTTTTTATTATAAATGTCTGCACTTTCTTTTTTCATGTTTACATGGTGGATGGCCATAAGAAGCATTTGACTGCAGGTCACACTATGAACGTATGTGTATGGAACAATCAATGTTTATGGGTTTGATTTGGGACTGATATCTGACATATAATACCGGTACCTGATTGGTAATTCTGGCATCTGACTGGCCATCCTGGCAATGTGATTGGCTGTCCTGTGATCTGCTTGGCCATTCTGGGATCTGATTCATAATCAGAAATTCATAAAAACTGTTGAAGAATGTCAAACAGGAGCTTTCAAGACAGGTGGGATGCAGATTATCTGTTCTCGAATATAAGAGAACGACCTGTATGTGCGGAGAATATAACGAAACGAAAGAATATGACATAAGAAGGCACTATGAAACAAAACACTACGGTAAGTACAAGGATCTGGATCTAAAGCACAAACTCCAGAAGATAGATTAGATGAAAAAATCAAATCAAGCAACAAAATCCACACTCATCCGGCGTTTAAAATCATCCGTGTGGAAACATAACAAAAGTTTGCGATTATCTTAGTTTGCGATCATCTTAAACACCACCTGAGGAAAAATAAAAGTCTGGTTTCATTTCCATTGTTACTTTTGGACACAAAATAAGAAACGAACACCATGTATGTGTTTTATTTTAAATTGAATTTCTCATGTGTTTATAATATTAAACTTACTGGTTAGCATGTTCGCCTTACACCGCCAGGGTCCGGGTTCGATTCCCGTCTTGGCCATGTGTGTGTGGAGTTTGCATGTTCTCCCTGTGCCTCAGGGGGTTTTTCTCCAGGTTCTCTGGTTCCCCTGGTCCAAAAACATGCACGGTAGGTTGATTGGCACATTGGAAAATTGTCCCTAGTGTATGAATGTGTGTGTGAGTGTGAGTGTGTGTCCTGCGATGGGTTGGCATTCCATCCAGGGTGTATCCTGCCTTAATGCCCATAGACGCCTGAGATAGACACAGGCTCCCCGTGACCCGAGGGAAGATCGGATAAAGCAGTAGAAAATGAATGAATCAATTTCAGCTGCAAAAAACTAATGTTTGTTTCCATATGAAGAGGTTCAACATTACATATCTGGAGAGAAAGGAAAACATGGTCAATAAAAATTGGGTCCCCAACTTCATCCCAGTTTTTAATTTTGGCCCACTGTGAATTAGATTTGGACACTCCTGCTCTGGAGAGACATTTTTAGAAGCTTTAAGAAATCTACAGATTAGGAACAATGTGTACTTTCCACTTAATTGGGTGATACATACACATTTGAATACGGTTCGTTAAGGATTCCTTAAGGATTTATTGACACAGTGAATAAACACCTTGTCTTAAGTATGAAAGCGCTCCAACGGCATCTATATTGTGTGAAGTAGATAAAGAAGGCTTGCATGGTCTCATCCCTTCTCATTGCGTTCTACAAATTTGTCATTCAGAAAATAGTCAGCAGCTGTATCAGCATCTGGTACGGAAACCACTCAGCATTTGACAGGAACGTTCTGCAGCTGGTTGAGAAGACATCACAGCGCATCATCGGTGCCAACCTTCCAGACATCGTGGACACTTACACCATGACGAGCGTGAGGAAGTGAACCTCCACTTCAGATAGGCTTCAGAAAGGAACACTACCAGCTCATTTTCCTTCACTTGAACTAGGAGACCCAAACCTGTTCAAGTGCTTATAATCCGTGCCAACATGCATAAGGACTATTATGGATGGTTTACGCCAATGTATGATTATTATTAGCGAAACCAAACTCAACATGAAGAGCAATGATGGTGTTTGAAAACAATCGTAAAAAAAAACAAACAACAAAAGCAAACGTAAATCATCTGCGCACGAAACTTTTTTAATGTTTCCACACGGACGCTTTAAATTGCCGGACGTGTGTGGAAGTTGGTGATTGATTTGAGACTCAGAATCAGTTATTCAATATTATTATTTTTTCACCTGAAGAAAGAAAGGATTTTGTGAATAAATGCATGTTTTAAATGTGGATTAATGCAGTTATTGAAATAATGTGACATAAAATAAAACAATAGATTGACTTTCCAAATTAAATTCCAAATTTCATAATTAGAGAAACCAAAAGTGTTATTTAAAAAACCAAAAGATTATTTAAAATGACGTAAATCGCAAACTTTTGTTATGTTTCCACACGGACCCTTTTAATTGCCGGATGGGTGTGGATTTTGGTGCTTTGAGTTTAAGTTCAATATAATTTTTTTATCTGAGTAAAGAAAGGATGCAGATGGGGGCACGGTGGTTCAGTGGTTCGCACGTTACCTCCAGGGTCCGGGTTCGATTCCTGTCTCGGCCATGTGTGTGTGAAGTTTGCATGTTCTCCCCGTGCCTCGGGGGTTTTTTCTCCCAGTTCTCCGGTTTCCTCCCTGGTCCAAAAATATGCACGGTAGGTTGATTGGCACCTTGGAAAATTGTCCCTAGTGTATGAATGTGTGTGTGTGTGTGTGTGTGCCCCTGTGTGTGTGTGTGTGTGTGCCATGCGATGGGTTGGCATTCCATCCAGGGTGTATCCTGCCTTAATGCCCAAAGACGCCTGAGATAGGCACAGGCTCCCCGTGACCCGAGGGAAGATCGGATCTTCTACCACTATATCAGATTTTCCCTCGGGTCACGTGGAGCCTGTACCTATCTCAGGAGTCTATGGGCATTAAGGCAGGATACACCCTGGATGGAATGCCAACCCATTGTAGGACAGACACACACACACACACACACACAAACATTCACACATTAGGGACAATTTTTCAAGGTGGCAATCAACCTACCGTGCATGTTTTTGGACTGGGGAGAAAACCGGAGAACCCGGAGAAAAAACCCCTGAGGCACGGGGAGAACATGCAAACTCCACACACACATAGCCGAGACGGAAATCGAACCCGGACCCTGGCGGTGTGAGGCGAACGTTCTAACCACTAAGTCACCGTGCCCCCTATACTTATATATTATATATACTTAACCAAAAGACAAAATATTTTTGTAAGGTGTTTTAAGACGTAATGGTGGTGTTGAAAATGATGTAAATCGCAAACCTTTGCTATGTTTCCACATGGACGCTTTTAATTGCCCGATGTGGGCGGAATTTGGTGCTTTGGGATTTAGAGCATCGGTAAACTGAGTTCAATAGTTTTTTATCTGAGTAAAGAAAGGATGGTATGCGTGTTGCAGAAAATGAAATGTGGATGAATACAATTATTTAAAAAAGAAACAATAAATAAAAAAAAAAGACTGTGACATAAAATAAAACAAACAATAGCTTGAATTGCTATTGCAAATGTCCAAATATGGTTATTTCTTAATCCATGTCAACTTTGCATGTAAAAATCTATTTGCTGCAAATTGTTAAAAAGTAAAAATAAACAAACAGTATAATTTTATGCATCAAAATCTGAACGCATATTACGGTGCAGCACCAACATACTGCTATTACTGTAAAACATGTGTTTCTGAGCTAAACAACTCGTCTTACTTTACCTAAAGCCGGGACAAATCCCTAGAGGGATTGAAAATGTCACTAAATTAAGGTTTAATAACATTTGCTACTCAGATTTAGCGCCCGTAATCGCACAAAGAATACACAAAGGAGCTCGGATTAAGCTTTTCAAATTAGTCCCATCTTCTCTACATCAGTCCTGCGCTACTTAGCAAGCGTCCTCAATCCGGTTCCTCCGCAGAAACTGCTCTGTACAGAGCCGGGATTTTCCCCACGCTGACGTTATTGTTTTTCAATTGCATCATTAGCTAAATCGGGACAACGCTCCGAGCTCGGCGTGTGACACGCGCACTCGTCTGTACTCGATTCCGACGCGCATTAACGCGCTCCCGCTCTTTCTTTTCGCGAGAAAGTCACTCCGTTCGCACCGAGCCCTTTATCCTCGAGGAGGATTTGTCAGTGCCTGTGACGCGCCGGACAGCTTGAGTAAACACATTATTAGCAGAAATGTATACAGTCACTCAGAGAGACGAGGCGGCCGTAAGCAGCTTGCCGCTGACAGGCGACGTTAATAGAGAAGTGATGCGCGGGACGGCGTTCAGGCTGCAGCCATCAAGGAGCCGATAAACCGAGCGTGACGTGGGAGAACGCAAGCCCAGGCGCCGGGTTACAGTAGCTACAGGCCCTCTTCTATACGTTTATTAGGCAGGAGGGAAAAAAAACAAAACAAAAAAAAACAAACCACCGTCATCAGGCAAAGTGCAAATTCTACTCTGTAAAAAGGAAAATGGGAAAGTGGCCAATAAAATGTGTTTCTCTGATTTAGCTCAACATTTTAAAAAAAAGAAAGAAAAAACCTTTTTGTTGAGAAGTTATCCTAATTTATACGTTTCACAAATTGCTCTCTAGCGGAAATCAGAAAGTGAACTTTCCGTCAGTTTGCTTGTTTTTTTTATGATGTTCTTTCATTCCTTGTCATTTGTTTGCTTGTTTCTTTGTTTCGTTTTTTTTTCTTATGTTTGAAACTGATCTTTCTTTCCATCCGTTTATTTGTTTTGTTATTTATGATTTTATTTCTTTACTTTCTTTCTTTATTTCTCTATTTCTTTCTTTCTTTCTATAAAATATTAAAAAAATATTTAAAATATAGTTTCTTTTAAATCTTTCTTTATCTCTTTTTTGGCTTTCTTTCCTTGGAGTTGTTTGTTTGTTTCTTTTCTTTTGTTTTTTAGAGGTTCTTTATTTGTTTCTTTGTTTCTTTCTTTCTTTCTTTCTTTTCATCAGTGTGTTTGTTTTTGTTTTGTTATTTATGATGTTCTTTCTTTCCTTGGCTTTTGTTTGTCTCTGTCTTTCTTTCTTTCTTTCTTTCTTTCTTTCTGTCTCATGTTTTAATCTGTTCTTTATTTCCTTGAATTTTGTTTGTTTCTTTTTCTTTCTATCTTTCTGTCTTTCTTAGAGATTTCTATAGAAGATGCTCCATACAAACAGAATTTCTGTACATGTTTACTCTATTGAAGGAGGATACTGAACACCGTAACTCATCTGTAATAAATAAATGCACTCACATTATGTTGCAGTTTCTGAGGTGCAGAAATGAAGTATGAATAGTGTGGTGTACAGACGCTGATACTGTAGGTGTAAATGTCGTCTCAGACATGGAGCACCGCAGTAAAGCAGAGTTTAAGAGGCTCGGTGGTGTAAAACCCCTTTAATACCACTAATTCTTATTGTCATTTAAGCAGATGATCCTGGCAGGGAGTGGAGAGGAAAATAGAAGATTTGGAGATCGACAGGACGATTCTCTGATTGGACGGAAGACTTTTTCTCATACTGGAAACATCGAGAAGTTATTTTGTTTTGTACTAGATTATAAATATAAAAGTTTTAGACACATAAACTCTAACCTTTATGGAATATCTAACACTTTCCACGGGACACAGGAAATATCTATCAATATTTGTTGAAAAACTGTGGTCATTTGAGTTCTCTCCGGCCTGTTTGTGTGATTCCCTTTTTTGCTGAAAATGTTCACTCTCTCTCTCTCTCTCTCTCTCCTCTCTCTCTCTCTCTCTCTCTCATCTCTCTCTCGATCTCTCTATATATATATATATATATATATATATATATATATATATATATATATATATATATATATAGATAGGGGTAGTTTTTTTTATATTTTTATATTTTTTTCTGTCTTTATTTAGGGAGATTTAGGAGGACAAACAAACAAACAATCAACAATCATATATATTCTTCTATCTCTCATAAATTTGTTAAAAACTATAAATAACTAAAAAAGAGTAAATAAATGCTCAACCATGTCAATAAATACATCAATTAATACATGCATTTGTTTCATCGGCATGATTGTTTCTAGTTTTCTCCTTCGTCTTCCTCTACATTTTGTTGCGTGGACATTAACAATCCTAAACTAAACAGTACATGGTGTTTTTACAGAATCAGGACAGAATAAAAAAAAATGAATAAAAAATTCCGATTCTGATCTCCAAAGGAAATAAAGGACACTTCTGGAATGCTGGAATGAACATGTCCACTTTTATCCCTGAGAATTTGATTTGCACGTTTATTTACGACTCGTGTTTCCGTCACCCATTAGGACCCTGAACTACGACGGCAGCGAGACTAAATTCCTATTGCGATGGAAGCTCGGGCCGTAAAGTCATTACCATAAAACTTTGCATAATAGTGACTGAAGTCATAAACTCTCCTTTTCGCATACATCATTCATGCGCTGCGAGGACAGAGCGAGGTTTCGGGAGCTCGGAGCTCTGGAAATGTAATCACTGGAACTGGCAGGCCTCCACGTAGCCGCGGCGTGATATAGCGCCGAAACGTTTTTACTTGTGAAATTAATTTCTTAGGCGAAGAACAATGCGAACGGGGTTGAACATTAATAGAAGTGTTTTAAATTGAATCAATGCAAGGGCTAATATTTCATATCTTCAGACGTTTTTCTTTTTTTCCCTTTCTTTTTTCTTCAGAAGAGAAGGATAAGGATTGAATCCAATTATCCCTGCTATGTTTTCAAAAGGCTGCAGCGGGGGAATAGGCTCTTAATTGGCCGGGAGGCAATTAGCAGAATTAATCCCGAAAGAATTGCGGGCGGATTTAAAGAATATTCTCCTGACGGATTTATTACCGTCTTTTTTTTTTTTTAGGTAATAAATATAGAGCTTTTAATATTTTCTTACTTAATTGAGGGCTTATTTGTTGTATGCGATTAATGTGATATTTTTTGTCGGCTCCGGCTTTAATATATTCACTGACCCTTATTATAATGGGAGTGGAAAAAAAAAAGATGAAGCCAAAGCAAAGGCATGATAGATGACAGATCTAATATGGAATAGTACTCGTGAGCATGAAAGGCGGGAAGAAGGAGGGAAGAGGAAGAGGTATAGCCATAAAGGCTACGGTCATATCAGCGTCCCAATTTGAGTGAAAATCCAGACGTGGGGCAGAGGGTTTGTTCGAAAGTCCCTGGTGCTCAGCGCTGCGTATGAACCACTTTTAAATCCGCGTATGGAAAAATGGATGGTAACGGTCATGGCTTGATTAGCTATCAAAAAGAAAAACCCCAAAAACATGAGCCAAAGGGAATGTTTCTAGGCGGCTAACAGTGACTGGCTAACAGTGACAGATGATGCTGAGCTCAATGTAGCTGCTTTATGAGGATAAAGGAATGTACGCTGAAGGACAGGAGTCTCCACAGAGAGCTCGCCGCTAACGTCCCATATGAGATCGAGACAATGTCAGTATACAGATCGAGCCGCCGTCCTTCTCTCTCTAGGGGAATTAAAGCAGAGCTGACACTCGGCCTGGCTGGCGAGCGCATTAGCGGGAACGTACAGGTGCCAGGTGTGTCCTATTAACCCCCCTGTGCAGCCTGGAACCTGAGCTATGGGGTTAATCTTCCTCTCTCCCTCTCTCTCTGAACTTCCGTCGCTCTCTTTCGCGGTGGTCAGAGACGTACGCTCGATCTGAAGTCTTTACGAAATAATGCGCTAAACTGCTAGCATAGCCAGCTCCCCCGGATTAGCTCGCTACGTAGGTGTTGTGGAAAGGATACTCCGATTCCCAAGGTGAGGGAAGAAATGAAAATTCGCTGAAACAAACGTTTATTACAGAACAAGCTTTTTTAGGACAGAAAAAAAACACTCTTTCCCCGGTGAAATGCCTTTGCAGGTCGGCCACCGCTACACTTCTTTTCCAGTGTCATATAAACCCTGTACTGTTACTGTACAAAAACGGTTTGCGCTTCAGTTTTGTGTAGGAGTATTTTACAGAAGCGCCGACCCTTTTGTGTACAACGTGTACTGTACTGTAGACTGTTTATTGCCTTGTCTTTCTTCACTTTTTTTTCTTTTTTTTTCTAGTTCATTTATGTCTTTATTTCATTTTTCTATTTTTCTTTTCTTTTAAAATGAAATACTACTACTACTACTACTACTACTACTACTACTACTAATAATAATAATAATAATAATAATAATAATAATAAGATGAATTGACAAATGGGCAGATAGTTATACAAATAGACTGATAGACAAATGAATGAACAAATAGACAAAATATTGAACAATTAAATGGTTTGACAAATGAATGTGAGTTAATGAATGGACGGAAGTTAAGAAAGATAGATAGATAGATAGACAGACAGACAGACAGATAGACAGACAGACAGACAGACAGACAGACAGACAGATAGATAGATAGATAGATAGATAGATAGATAGATAGACTAGATAGATAGATAGATAGATAGATAGATGTGCAAACAAAGGAATGAATAAACAAATAGACAAATTATTCACAGGAAGATAGATACGGAACGAATGAATTGGTTATTGAACAAATGGCTGATTGAATCAAAAACAGGAATTAAATAAATAGTGTCGAGGAATGTCGATGAATGATCAATAAACAGAAAAAGGATTAATGAATGAATGAACGGTCAAATGAATGAATGAATGAATATACACATACACACAAAAAAAATTCATGTGTGATTGGGCAAATGAATGGATGAATGGTCAAATAAACAAACAAACAAATGGAGGAACGAATGAATTGGTACATTTTTACCAAACGGCCAGCTGGTTAAAATAAATGAATGTCAAATGAATGAATGATACACATACAAATTGGTTAAAAATAATGAACATGTAAAATGTGATGAATGGAATGCAAATGAATGGATGAATGCAAAAAACAGTGAATGGATGAAAGCACTCATGAACTAACGATTATACAAACTGACCGATGTGATAAGTGTATGCACAAATATGCAAATGAATGAATGAATAAATGAAATCAATCTATTCCATTCAAGTTTAGACAGGAATTTAATGAAATAGACTACAACAATGGATGATTTGAGCGAATAAATGATCAATAAACAAAACAGTGAATGGATGAAAGCACTCATGAACTAACGATTATACAAACTGACCGATGTGATAAGTGTATGCACAAATATGCAAATGAATGAATGAATAAATGAAATCAATCTATTCCATTCAAGTTTAGACAGGAATTTAATGAAATAGACTACAACAATTAAATGATGAAGAATTGTATTTAAATGTTATTACACTGATTTTTTTTGATAATATGAACGTTCATATTAACATCTAATAAACATCTTGTAAATATATTTGTCTTGTAAGAAGCAGGCCTCACTTCATGAAGTGTGACCGATGTCTGCGTTTTCATTGGTCCGTGTTTTTGCTAACACACATCTCTGACAGAAAGAGGCGGGGCCGAGAGGAGGCGTTTTTTTTTTTTTTCGGCGATGGTCAATAGAGGCTGTTATATTTTTTATTTCCTTTTTTTCTACCATTAAAACTTTGCACATACTCAAACCGCACAATACGAGCGGAACGCCTTTAAACAGGCCAACAGCCGGCTCTCTCATAGGTGGAAAAAACAGCAGATATTTTTGAACTCTGTCGATGCTATCGGAATAATTTCGAGATCGAACATGGCGTTCTTGTGTTCTTTTGCGGTTCAGTGGGTGTTCCATTCATTCTGTCTCGAGAAGTCCTTCATTTGAATACTGAGACCTGATTTTTATCTAGGTCTCCATGGCGTTCACCAATACAGGAAACCTAGCAGATTAGACAGCGCTCTCGTGTCATACTTAAGACACGGCTTGGCAGTTTGCATGTGTTCCAGGCGGCGATGGAAAAAGTGAAAATTCTGCTGTTTTTACAAAATGCGTTACATTACAATATCTCCGGGGAAACAAAACAATAAAAAAAAAGTGAAACTTGAATGGAATGGCGCACAAAAACATATGAATATTATTGTTATTATTATAATTATTATTAAATTGTATTTATTTCTTCTATATCGAGTATTTTAATATGTTACTTAACTAACTAAATTCGAAATCTAATCATTTCCATTGAGCAAAAATGCATTCTTTGGTAAATATGGGATGCCGATGTGACATTTTTGTAAAAATGGATTATTAATTATCGATTGACTAAACAATAAAGAGGAACAGGAAAAAGACCCTGAAATCCCCCCACACACACTTTCCCCCACCTCACTGTCTGCCATTTCAGGACAAAGCCCCTAATGTAGTCTTTACAAGTTTTGACATCTTCTCTACAATTCCACCACAATAGATTTTTTTATTTTATTTTCTTTTCTAAAAAAATAAAAAGCTCAATGTATCCCCTCATCAAATAGAATCCGAACGCACACAAAGTCACAATGTCTTCTAAGCTCATCCTGGGCGGTATTGATGACCTGCCATTGTTAATAAAGCCGTAGCACAGGGAAGGGGGTCGGGGGATGTCATGGAAGTTTGTTGGTTCATCCTTGAGAATATGAAGAAATTTAAATAAAGAAATAAAGAAAATAAAGAAATACATACATACATACAACAATTTCTTTGTAGGAAAACAAACATAAGGATGGAATAAAAGTAGGCAGAGGGGCACGGTGGGTTAGTTGTGAGCACGTTCGCCTCACAGCTCCAGATTTGGGGGTCCGATTCCCTGCCTCCTCCATATGTGTATGTGTGTGTGTGTGTCTGTGTGTGTGGAGTTTGCATGTTCTCCCCGTGTTTCCTCCCCGGTCCAAAAGACATGTACAGCACCTTGGAAAATTTGTCTCTAGTATGTGTGTGTGTGTGTGTGTGTGTGTGTGGTGTTGGCATGTTCTCCCCGTGCTTTAGGTGGTTTTTCTCCGGGTTCTCCGGTTTCCTCCACGGTCCAAAAACATGCACGGTAGGTTGATTGGCACCTTGGAAAAATTGTCCTTAGTGTGTTAGTGTGTGTGTGTGTGTGTGTGTGTGTGTGTGTGTGTGTGTGTGTGTGTGTGTGTGTGTGTGTGTGTGTGTGTGTGAAGAAGAAAGCATGTGCTGGCCTCTGTGTGATGCGGTCAGTACTCATTATAAATGCCTGAAAGCTGCTGAAAGGGGCCTGGATTGGTCCAGGAACTCTTTGCCAAAGAGGAAGAAGAAGAAACAGATCACTACCAAACCTATAAATCCCTCAACCTTCAATTCCACACACTCATTTTTCTCACTGACTTGGAATTGTAATGTCATGGAATGGTTCCTCATTCCTCATCTGGCGGGTTCTTTCCTGGAGCAGCTCCGAACCCCTCTGATTACAGTCTGATTATCAGCTCACGTCTCTCTCTCCATCTCTCTCTCTGCTACACCTTCCAATGAACATGGTGTCTGAGTTTCCACATTGGGAGCCTTGCAGATGTCAGCGTTTAGGAGGAAATTAACGCTGTTAAGATGAACGTCGACTGACATCATTTCCTGCCAGGATTAAGTCGGAGGTGAATATATGATGTCAGTAAAATCCTGTGGCTTCTTGGCACTACGGCAGTTCTTACTGTTTTTTTCTGGTGAAATGCTACTGATTGTAAACTACAAGCGTAAAACTATTAACAAGGCTGACAGAGAGAATGGAAATGATGAGTAAAGAGCAAAACAGTGCCCCCTAAGCATGTAATACATCTTGTGCTTTAAAATTCTGCTGCAGTGCCATGGCTTTTAATAATCATTTTTCGGAAATTAGCAATTTATTAATAAATGACAGCAGTGAGAAATAAATATTATATATATATATATATATATATATATATATATATATATATATATATATATATATATATATATATATATATAATACAATATTCTGCAATATCCTGGAACATCCACGAAGAAGAAGAGGAATTCGCCGGCTCTCACTTATGTTACTTTACAACAATTTATTTTCTATTTCGGGTTAAACCTATTAAGGCAATTCCTTCTTCTTCATTGATAATATAAATAAGGGCTGTCAATCGATGATTATCTTGATTAATCGCACGTTTTCAATGAACCATAATGGAATACTTTTCATGGTTGTAATGCTGTAATAACTCTAGTAACAGATGATATAATTATATATATTTCTCTCAAAATCTCTCCCTCTAATAACATTTATTTTATTTCTAATATATTTATTTTACTCTGGAAATTTGTATTAACTTTGATATATATATATATATATATATATATATATGTATATATATATACACATATACACACACATATATATATATATATATATATATATATATATATATATATATGAAAATCCAGATAATGATGTTAGTGTTACTGTTAGTGTCCACAAACGATTATAGATAAGTCGAGTTTACAAGCCTTAAAGTAGAAGATCTTTCACTCCAACCCATGTACCAGGCTTATACATGTTTGGGTCTGCTACATTTGTAATAACTTGTAATAATTGGTGTCCCAATACTTTTGCCATTTGCTATAATTGTTATTATATTATATCCTGATGTTATACAACACTGCAATTGGAGACTACTTTCATGAAATGCAACACTGAGCAATACTGAACAACTTTCTAACCAATCAGAATCCAGAATTCGAGATGCAGCTTTTAAATAATTATTAATGTAATGTAATAACCAACAAAAGACCAATAAAAAAAAACCCTCCCCTAAATAAACCACCTTTGTATGTCACGTAAAAAACACACATCACGTAATGCCCTGAAAAGCCTTACCGCCCCCCTCGCGAATGCTACGTACGCGGCGTGATTAGAACCCGCTGAGACGATCTTTGCTGACGTCAAGTGTTCAGCAGGAGCCCCACTGAAACCACAGGCTCATTTTCCAGTGGCTATCTCAGTGTGGTTTTCGCTCTTCTTAGGCAACGAAACGGGGAAAAAATTATTAAAGGGGCTTTTAAAAGTCGGCGGTTCGCGGCATCACGGAACGGAAGAATGTCAAGCACCAGATACTGTTTCAAATTTGTCTCGCTTTTTTCTTATTTTTTCCCCCCATACTTTTTGTTCTTATTATCCGTTTTCCAGACACAATTTTTGTTCGCAAAATGATGTGTAATGCGTATACACTGTTTTATTTATTTTTATTTCAATCGGTACTACAATGCAACTTTCCCATCCTTCATTTTTCCTCCTCCTCGTCCATTCGCTCGTGGTCCAAGTAAAAGAATGCCCTCTTCAGTCTTGTCCACCCCGAAGATGATTAACGTGCAAAAAGACGGTAGTGTTTCAATAATTTTATGACAGGATGCGAGAAAGCCTGCTGGGACGAATTCGCCCTTCCCTCCGATTTTTTTATTCCCAGCTCCAAGTACGTGTGGACAAATCGAGCCGGCGCGATCATAAATATGGCTGTCGTGTCGCCAAATGGAGGCCCTTGTGCACTCGCAGCGTGGATCCTGGGAGACAGAATGCCTCGTCCATGTCTCGTCGCACCACCTCCCCGCAGCGCTCCATCAATTTGTCACGGGCGATAGCTGAGCATGACACCCAGCTGGATGTTTTACTTGCACTCCTTTTTTTTCCCCTCCCCATTTTGCTTCTGTCTCTCTTTAGTCATCCAACTGCTCTGTGTTAAATTCATTCCTTCTTTTTTTTTCTCCCCCTTCTTGTGTTTTTTTTTAATAGGTAGTCATGTTTCCTTGTAAATTATAACCCTGGACAGCTTCTACAGTTTGGCTTGTCTCTCCGACATGTAAAACGGAAACACTCGGTCTGCAAATTCACTTCGCTAAAAAGCAGAGATCGGCTCACGTTTCTGCTCTTTTTTTTTTCTTTTTTTTTTCTGGCTACCGATTTGCGAGTTTTACGCCCTGAACCGGATGGGTCCTGAAGACTTTTATTCCTCTCGCATTAGTCACATCAGTTAGTATTTTTTTTTCTAGGGCTGTCAATCAATTAAAATATGTAATCGTGATTAATTAAAGTTAACTTGTGATTAATCGCATGTTTTCAATGTACCGCAAATGAACACTTTTCATGTTTCTAATACTCTTAATAACTGTAACAGATGTAAGATGTAATTATATACATTTCTCTCAAAATGTCTCTGTTTAATAAAATTATTGATTATTTAATGTTTATTTTACTCTGGAAATTATTCCTTGAATATTCATTTATTGTTCATGTCAATGTTACTTTGTTTAGTGGTTGTTTTAAATGTAAAATATGGGTCGTGGCTCCTTTAAGAATTCTGTTCCGGTTGTTTTCCATATAAACTGGTGATATGTTTAGTTTATACAGAAACGCATTGCGTTCACAAAAGAAAAATGCGCTTTATTCCGTAATACGGATTTGGGAATGAGATTCGCTTGTGTAAGGTTCCATACGGTAATATAATGAGGAGCTCATACATGTTGTGAATGTTAGTAGGTGTAATTCGGGGAAATTTAGGAAGCGTGAGTGGATGCACTGAAGTTTCTTTATTCAGTTGTTCTTTTTTGTTCTTTGTTGTTCGGGTTTCGTTCATTCGCCAACACAACACAGAGTGAAGGAGAAAATCACTCACATAGTAATGCACACTGAGCTAATCACATGTTAATAATATTAGTACCGTTATTAGTAAGTGAATTTAACATGTTACTAACTGTGACAGCTCTCATTTTTTTCTTAAAATGATTTTTTAATATTCAGAATCAGTGCTGCAGCTATTGATTATTTTAGTGATTTAGTTTATTTTCCCTTCGATTAGTCAAGTAACTTTTTCTTTATTAAAGAGCAATATTAAACAGTAGAGCTGGGTTATATGTCATATATATTGAGTCTTCAATTTTTTTTGGACAATATTCGATTTTGGGTACAGAGGGTAGAAAATGTGTTCGCAATTTCTATCTGTTTGTAGTCTGTGTTTTGGGGTTTGCCCTTGTCATGTTTATCCTGTGACGCCACACATACCTCCCCATTCAACAATGTGGTTCTGTTTGAGGATTTGTGCTCAGGGGCGTTTTCATTCTGGAACTCTCTGAGTTCAAGTAAATTTGTCTTAATGAAGCGTCACTGTGGGATTGAATATGCAAAAACACTCGAAAACAAATCGACTTCATTTGATAGCTGTCTGACCAATCAGAATCTGAGTTTCGAGTTATAACGATAAATTGTTAATGGTCTATTAAAGAGAGTACAGATGATCGCTAATAATGAGCAGTGTTGGGGAGTAACTAGTTACATGTAACAGCGTTACGTAATTGAATTAGGAAATAAATGTAACAGTAATTTGGTATACTTTCTGAGAACGAAATGTTTAATTAAATGACAGTTACTTATGAAAATGACAAAGATTACAATGAAAAATTTCATGTAAAATTAGTGACTGAGACTTTATCGCAGTGGTTCTCAAATAGGGGGGCACGGTGGTGGTGGGGGGCGTTTGTGACCCTGGGGGAAATATGCATTTTCGTGGTACTAGCATGAAGTATAATTGCACATCCACTACAGTAGGGGGCAGTGGCGCTCTCAGTCTCGGAAAATATGCGCAGGGAGTAACATGGCTAAAAAATACTGCGAAGTGTAACAAGCATGTACGACAACCCCGACTCCTGCTGGAAAGAAATTACACCTTAAAGCGCCACCTAGTGGACGAATTAAAGTAATCAAAATATGAATCAATTGTAATTAGTTACTTTGCTTTTATAAAGTCAATGAAAAGTAACAATGCTTATTACATTTTGAATTATGTGTAATCTCTATTATATTTCCAAAGGAACCTTCCCAACACTGATAATGAATAAGTTGTGCTCTATCACAGCATGTGGAGGACGAGTGAAATAGTCTTAAGGTGTAGAAAGCGCGAGCAGGGGGTTTCCTTGAGCCGAAACGCACGCTTATTTGTATTTTGGGGAAGGGGGTGGAGGGGTTATCGATAGGGATTTGAGTGGGTGCCATGCCCCCTGCAGTAGTTTATCTTGGGCTTCTGGATGCCCCTGGTGAGAGGGGTCATGCCCCTCAACAGGCCAGCACAGCAGCTCTCCATTAGAGAGTGTGCTAACCTTGCAACTACATTGTGACATCCTCATTTTTCATCCGGCCGCACCTTTCTCGCGCCAAGCCGAGGTGGGAGGAGGCGAGAAGCTCAACCGTACCGCTCTGAAACTGAAGACACAGGAAGGATAAAATATAAACTAGAGGCACGTCTTTGGGGTTTTTTATGCTTCAGAGGTAGTTACCGATAGTTTTGCAAATGCTTTATATTTTCCACTATACAGTCGGAAACGAATAATTCCTCAGTAGTGAATTTTAGCAGGACGAAATTCATTTATTCATCCAGTGCACATGAACAGTATTATATAGCCGAGTGATAAAGGTGGAGGATGATGTGCTGTTAAAGTAGAGATGCACTCTGTAAAAAATTACCACAGTCATCTTCGACTTCCGGCTGCTTCCTTTAGGGGTCGCCACAGTGCATCACCCTGCTCCGTAACCAGTGTTGGGAAGGTTACTTTGGAAATGTAATAGATTACAGATTACAAATGACCCTATTCACAATGTGATAAGTAGTATAATTTTCAATGACTTTATCAAGTAAAGTAACTGATTGCTTTTTGATTACTTTTATTTGTCCACTAGGTGGCACTTACTGCAATTAACATTCTAAGGGAAAAAAAAATATCTTTTTTCGAAGTAGAGCGAAATAGACGGTGTAGCTCATTGGTTTAAGGTGTTGGGCTACTGATCAGAAAGTCAGGGGTTCGAGCCTTGGTATCATCAAGAGGCCACCCTAAGGTCCTTGAGCAAGACCCTTAACCCTCTGTGCTCCAGGGGCACTGTATCACGGCTGACCCTGCTTCCAAACAAGCTGGGATATGCGAAGAAAGAACTTCACTGTGCTGTAATGTATAAGTGACAAATGAAGACCATTCTACAAAGAAAAGTGAAATGGACTGGAGTAAAAAGTAAGATATTTAAGTCCAAATGGAAGCAATTTATTACAGACATGCGCAAAAAAAGTATCTTAAACACAGTTGAAAATGACATTTACTTCATTACTGACCATTACAGTGTTTTACTCCTGATTGGAGGGTTGTGATTTCACATTCCTTAACCTTCAACTGTTGAAATGAATAAATGAGATCATTGTAAGTCAGTGTGTATGAGGGCATCTGCCAAATGCTGGAAAAGACAAACAAACAAACAAAATCAAAACGCAAAGCTACAAGAGCGGGGGTCAATTTCCATTCCATCTATCCATATTTATAAGAAAGATCTGAGTCTGGATGTGAAATAAAAAACGAGCTGGTGGTGAAATAAATGCATCACATGTACTTTACAGGACAGTGTAATTTTTTTTTAATTTCCAAAAATGTTAGGAAGATGGGGTCAGCCATGATACAGCACCCCCCCCCCCCCCCCCACACACACACACACACCCCACATACACACATGGAACACCTTTAAGAACCTTCCTCAAGGGCCCTTGGCAGCTTTGAGAGAATGAATAATGAGAGACTGATGTGATTCGACAGCCACACTCCCACACTCACGGAGGTGAAAGCTTTATGGTTCGAGGTTGTTTCGGAGCAGGGGAAGGTTGGAGGCTTCAACATGGCTCCTGTTCCATACTTCAAGTCCGTGTCTGTATTGCAGCTTGTCTGAAAAGTCTTTACCGTATAGCAAAACAATGAGCTGGAGTGAAAAAATAGCGTGGAATGTGGAATGTCTCTGGGATTAGGTGGACTATAAAAAACTATAAAAAAAACGTAAAAATGTTAATACCTGGCTGATTATAAATATATATATATATATATATATATATATATATATATATATATATATATATATATATATATATATCTATAATATATATATATATATAATTTATTGTTGTATTGTTATGTTAATAAATGAATTATATTATTATTAATTACATTTTATTTTATTTTACTTGGCTCTTTATTACCAATGCATTTTTAATATATCTTTTTTAATAATAATAATAACAACAATAATAATAATAGAATAGCCTTTATTTGTCACATATGCATTACAGCACAGTGAAATTCTTTCTTTGCATATCCCAGCTTGTGGAAGCCGAGGTCAGAGCGCAAGGCCAGCCATGATTACTTGAGTAAATTTTTATCCTAGTTTAATCCTAGTTTTATCCTCTTCCCACCTGTGATGTGGACCTGGAGCACAGAGGGTTAAGAGGTCTTTGCTCAAGGACCCAATAGTGGCAGCTTGGCAATACATGGGGCTCGAATTCTCGACCTTCCGATCAGTAGCCCAGGGCTTTCCTTGGGGGAAGGTCCCTTCATCCCCGTAAACAAACATATTAATGTATGTTTGGAAAAGTAAATCTGCATAGCGTTACATGACCCAGATTGGCCTGAGTCTTTATACTGTATATTGAGAGAGGAAAAAGTGAAAGATAAAGAGAGATAAACTATATCTCACATGTTGATCATTGTGGTGATGTTTCACCATCGGCAGTGCATCATTAACACAATCTGACATCAACAGGAAGTGCTACATCCATGACCTTGGCACACATGCACGCACACCAAAATAAGTGAACCAAAATGTACTTTTTTTTAATCGCTACAGATTCTCAGGTAACATTATGACTTGATTTTAAACTACAAGCTTAAATATGTGTTAGACACAAATTGAATTTTTATAGATGTTAGTTTTATTGCAAAGACACTATTGGACAAATGTGTGCGTTCAGCTTTGTGGGAACAGTCTGGAGAAGGACGACGTATAGCAGGAAAGATGAATACATTTACATTTACATTGCAGCATTTGGCAGACGCCCTTATCCAGAGCGACTTACAACTGAGCAATTGAGGGTTAAGGGCCTTGCTCAAGGACCCACAAGGGGCAGCTTGGTGGTGGTGGGGTTTGAACCCATGATCTTCCGGTCCAGAGTCCAACACCTTAACCACTGGGCTATCACCTCCCACCAGAATAGTGTCTATATACAGTAGTTTCCAAACTCTTGCGGTTGCATGAAATCTAAACTAGGGGATCCGAACCTCTCCCAGCAAGACAATACCCTTGTGCACAAACCCAGCTCCATGAAGAACAGCTTTCCATGGGTTGGAGTGGAAGATCTTCTGCCGTTAGACTCCAAGCCTTATTAACACTGACTGATTTAACACAATTCTTCCTGTCTATTACATTACATTGTACATTTATAGCATTTGGCAGATGCCTGAGGGCCAACTAGTTGCAGCTTGGTGGTGGTGTGGGTGGTGGTGGTGGGATTTGAAGAGGCCAATGCCTTAAGCACTGAACTACCACCTCCCTGTGGTATTATTGGTATTAATTCAATCTTTCATCTTCTACCACGTTTATCCGACTTCTCTCTCTGGTTCTGGGGAACCTCAGTCTATCTCAGGCATCTTCAGGGATCAAGGCAGGACACACCCTGTATGGAATGCCAACCCATCACAAGGCACACACACACACACTAGGGACAATTCTCTCCAAGGCGCCGATCGACCTACCGTGCATGTTTTTGGACCGGGGAGGAAACCGGAGAACCCGGAGAAAAAAACCCAGGCAGAGGGAGAACTTGCAAACTCCACACTGGGAATCGAACCCTAACCCTTGAGGTGTGAGGAGAACGTGCTAACCACTAAACCACCATGCCCCCATATTATTGATGTTACCTTCCTATTTAATACTGAATAGAATAGAAGAATAGCCTTTATTTGTCACATAGACATTAGACATAGAAATTGTTTTTTTTTGTAAGCTGGGGTCAGAACTCAGGGTCAGCCATGATACGGCCCTCCCTGGAGTACAAGAGGCCCAAGAGGGACAGCTTGGTACAGCTTCGAACCCCCCTTGTAGGTGAATGAGCACACAAAAGATCAAGTGGAAAATCTTCCCAAAACAACAGCAAATTATAACTAAAGGTCAGGTCTGATCAAAAATGTTCGCCCTTCAATAACATGTGCTGTTGGTCCGAAAAACAACATCTGGCAGACACCATTATCCAGAGCGACTTACAATTGAGGGTTACTCAAGGGCCCACTAGTGGCAGGTAGATGGTGGTGGTGGTAGAATTTGAACCTTCAGGCCCAGAGGCCAATGTCTTAACCGCTGTGCTACCACCTCCTGTTTGCAATCACTTTGATACATCCTGAAGTTCAAACCCTTCTAGTGCTCTAGTATTTGAAAGAACTACTTGGAGGAATGAGAGAAGTGGAGGAGAACTAAGCATTGGCTAATGCCGTGCACTTCCTGTCGCTAACAGCCTCTGGGATGATTAAATGGGTGTAATGTATATTCCTCCCCAAGTTGGCCTCTGTGTGTTTTCCACCTCGCGTTCCTATTCATCGCAGACGCCGGTGCGATCCATCACGGCTCTCTGTGATGGATTGCCGTGCCCTTCATAAGCTGCTCCGGACACGCTCTTATTGTATCCTTTTACTGCTTTCGACTGACGGCCGCGGCTACAGTAGCGGATGTGCTGCGAGAGTGTGATGGATGGGGGGGGGGGCGCAGGCCCTACTATACGTACACAATATCCAGCACTAGGATGAAGAGAAATCAAAAGAGAGAGAGAGAGAGAGAGAGAGAGGGAGGGAGGGAGGGAGAGACAGAAATAACATGCTGAGATGTGAAGGAAAGAAAGGCGATCTTTATGGAATTACGTGGCTCTTCTGTTCCAAAGTGTTTCTGTGATGAAATATTCATTGAGAATTTGCCCCAGGTGCTGTTATTATAAGACCTACTTGCCCCTGAGGACTCGGTGGATTGTAGATGGCAGCTATCTGCATGGACTTCTTTGATGAATCTTTAAACGATTTCCGTATGATGATAAAGACTTCACTGTATCAACTCAGTTACCTCAGTGTCTACTCTGATATTTATTTATTTTTTTTTGGTAGCAGTTTGTAACCACGGTTTCTTTATAACACATTCATAAGCACAGTCTTTGCTGTATCACCATTGGGAGTTGTTTTCTTTTGTCACAGTGACCTCTGGCATGTTTATATACTCACACTTCCTCAATTTCCCCAAATTACGCCTACCAGCTGCGCATTCACAACAGGTATGAGCTCCTCACTATATTAGCGTATATTACCGTATGGAACCTTACGGAAGCACATCGCATTCCTGAAATCCGTATTATGGAATAAAGCACATTTTTCTTTTGTGAATGCAATGCGCTTCCGTAGTATAACCTAAACATATCACCAGTTTATATGGAAAAAGGAACCGGAACAGAATTCTTAAAGGAGCCACGTCCCATATTTTACAAATAAAACAAACACTAAACAAAGTAACATTGAAATGAACAAAAAATGAATATTAGAAAGAATAATTCCCAGTGTATAATAAATGTTAAATAATTCATATTTTGATTAAATAGAGATTTTGAGAGAAATGTATATCATTATAACATCTGTAGTTAGAGTAGTAGAAATGATTAATCGATTAATGTGCGATTAATCACAAGTTATATTATATATATATATATATATATATATATATATATATATATATATATATATATATATATATATATATATATATATATATATATATATATATATATATATATGTATTATATAATATTATGTTTTCATTCATTCATTCATTCATCTTCTACCGCTTTCTCCAATCTTCCCTCGGGTCACGGGGAGCCTGTGCCTATCTCAGGCGTCTATGGGCATTAACGCAGGATACACCCTGGATGGAATGCAAACCCATCGCAGGGCACACACACACACTCACATTCACACACACATTCATACACTAGGGACAATTTTCCAAGGTGCCAATCAACCTACCGTGCATGTTTTTGGACCGGGAGGAAACCGGAGAACCCGGAGAAAAACCCCAAAAAAAAAAAAAACCCCCGGAGGCACGGGGAGAACATGCAAACTCCACACACACATGGCCAAGACGGGAATCGAACCTCGGACCCTGGCGGTGTGAGGTGAACGTGCTAACCACTAAGCCACCATGCCCCTAATATTATGTTATATTATTAAATTAAGTAAATTACATGAATTTAATTATTTTATTTTACTAGGCCCTTCAGTGTCTGTGTATTTTTTTATATATTGTTTAATAATAATGATACTTAAATAAATAATAAATGAGTGTGATGTAACTAATTCATCATCATCACTAGCTCTTTCAGCATCACTACATACACATGATCAGCATATATTGTTAGGCTCATGTTTTACGCCGGATGCCCTTCCTAATGTGACCCATCTCGTTTATCCGGGCAAGCACTGGCTTGTGTAACCCTTTGCTCAAGGGCCCACTAGTGGCAGCTTGGTTTTGCTAGGATTTGAACCGGCGAACTACTGGTCCAGAGCTACCATAACTAATTCACTATGAAATGGCACTAAACTATTTATTTATCTGCAAACCATTATAGATCCTATTAATGTAATCAAAATTAAGCATTTATTCACTTAGGGACATGGCTACCAGATATCAGCATAGATATATATATATATATATATATATATATATATATATATATATATATATATATATATATATATATTGTTTTCTGTACAATATGTAAAAATAAAGAAAAGTAAAATTAAGAACAAGTCAAAATAGAAATAGAAAACCAGACCATCTGCAAACCTTTAAAACAGGTATTTTATTCACAACATAACATAGAAAACATAATGAAAGTTATCATGTGTGATCATTTTTGTAATCAGTTCCCTTTTCCTTCATTTTCTTTTCCACAATCCTCTTGAATACAGAGAAACCAAATTAAACATTTATCTCAATAGTGCTGTATTGTGTGTAAACACAGTGAAGAAGCTGAGCTCACGTTTAAAATTAAGCCTTTTAATAGCGGAGATTAGAGCCGGAGATGAGAAAGAGCCACCTCATCAATTCGCTTCGATTCATCGCAGTGTTCTGATATAAGCCACGGGATTGCTAAGATCACAGATCTAACACTTTGCAGCGCCTTCTGCAAATATATCATACGAGCAAAAGTATTGGGACACCAACCTTTTCCAGCCAAATGTGATTTCTTACAATCTGTTACCGCCAAAGGTGGACTGGTGCAATAGTAAGACTTTTCCCCTGCAGTTGAACCAAGAGACCCAAACCTGATCCAAAATGACAATGCTCCTGCTAAATATGGGTTCTGGAGAGGAAGATCTCCTGCTATAAATCCTTTTAGAGACTATATACTGTATATACATACAGTACTGTGCAAAAGATTTAGGTGTGTATGTAAAGGAATGTAAACAAAGATGGAAGTGTTCATTATTTAATTTCATCAGTGAACGAAATAAAAAAGATAATTGAAATCTATATTTGGTGTGAACACACTTTACCTTCAAAACAGCAGCAATTCTTCTAGATACACTTACACACAGTTTATGAAGGAACTTGGCTGGTAGGTTGTTCCATCATGGAGAATTAAACACAGATCTTCTGTGGATGTAGACGTTCTTCACATCCTTCAGACGTTCTGACGTCTCTTCATGGAATTCCACACACACTCCATGATGTTGAGATCAGGGTTCTGTGGGGGTCGTGCATCACTTTCACTACTTCTAGTTCTAACACCAAATTCTAACATTCTAACACCAAAATCTAAGTTGCTAACACCAAATATTGATTTTATTTAGATTTATATATATATATTATATTATTATATATATTATTATATATATATATATATATATATATACAAACCCCAAACACTCATTGCCAAAGAAGCTGGCTCTTCAACATGCTTTGATTGTATCCAAGTATGTTAAAAGAATGGAAGGAAAACACACAACGTGAGAGGTTTTACGACCCAGCCTAGGTTAGGCCGGACAGAGTAAGCTTGGGATTCAAGAGCTATGGACACACACAGATTCCAGCCAAGCAACTAGGATTTATATACATATAGATAATTACAAATATACCCACTCACACACTTTACAATGGCTTACTGTCATGGTGGGCCTAGGCCAAAATAATAAACAAAAGATGTCCTTTTTAGGATTGCTTACTTACTTAAAAGAAAAGAAATGAAAATACAATTTGCTTCCCAAACTCCCTACAAAAAAAAAACAGAATGCAAACTGAAACCCCAAAGAAAATGGGAACCTACTGCCAATTCTCCTATGTAGAGTGATATATTTACAAGAAGCCACCAAATCCAGGAGGGAATTCCGAACTCGGGGTTAAAACAGGCAAAGGTCAAAACCAGAACAAAGATTACACAAGGTTCCAAACGCACAACAGCAACCAAAAACCTCTCAAAAACAACCCTCATTATTGGTCCTTAAGTAGGAGACCTTGTCATGATGTAATCTCCAAGGAGGCGGGATCAAGGGGTGTCAAAGCAGACGTCAAACTCCGGAGCGGAATCTGCACACATAAACCACATACAAAACATACATACAAAACAACCTGCAGACCTGCGGGTTGTAACAGGTGCTAATGACAGCTTCACAAGGACTGAGTCTGGGGTCAAGGCATCAAGATCCACCATACACATGCATGTGTAGGAATTCAGAGGCTGGGATAAGGAAAGGAAGAAATACTGTTTAGTATTTCATTTGGAAACCAAGCTCCCAGAGTCTGGAGAAAGGGTGGAGAAGATCATAACCCAAGTTGCTTGAAGTTCAGTGTTAAGTTTCCACAGTCTGTGATGAATTGGGGTGTGATGTCATCTGCTGGTGTTGCTTCATGCTTCCTTCTGGTGAGCAGCTTTTTAACGATGCTGATGAGATTTATTTCCAGCAGGGTTTGGCTCCTGCTCACATGACCAAAAGCACCAAAAGTTGGCGAAATGAACATGGCGTTGGTGCCAGTAAACTCACCAGAGCTGAACCCCCAACGAGAATCTCTGGAGTTTTATCAAGAGGAAAATACGAACCGAAAAAATTATGACCTGAAGGCCGCTGTCAAAGAAACCCGGGCTTCCGTACGGTCGAACTTCAGCAGCGCCACCTAGTGATCACCTCCATGCCACGCCACTACTGAGGAAGTAATTAACGCAAAAGGAACCCCTAGAAAATAGTCAATGATCGTCAACAATTCACAAAAATGTGTGTTATTGGTTTTATGGAGAATTCTAATTGGTCGAACGAGTGAATTGGTGGTTTCTTTTTAAAATGAACCAAAATCATCACAATTAAAAGAACTAAAGACTTCAGTGTGTGTGTGTGTGTGTGTGTGTGTGTGTGTGTGTGTGTGTGTGTGCACTGAATCTATTTGAAAATCACAATTTGAGTCGAATTACGGAAATAAATGAACTTTTCCATGACATTCATGGCTTTACCGGGTTCATTTAGAGTACAGTATTAGAACATGTCCATGGGGAAGTGTTGTGTGTGCATGTGTGTGTGTGTGTGTGTGTGTGTGTGTTTCCTTGACGACGTATCTCAAGCTTCAAGGACGATCTTTAATTTGAAGATGCTTCATAAATGATTAATCAAATATCAATGAATATTTAACATTTCTTAATAAATTATTATGCATGCTGTTAAGCCCAGGCTGTAGTAGACAGCTGTCTCTCCCACTCTTCCTCTCCTCTCTGTGTGTGTGTGTGTTTGGGGGGGGGGGGGGGGGGGTGGGGGGGGGGGGGGGGGGGGGGTTGGGGGGGGGGGGGCGTGTGTATATATACACACTCTCTACATAGACTAGAAGTTGATGGACACTTGACCACGAGATTATGCTTTTTTTTAAACATCCCCTTTCACACTGAGTCCCCATTCGTGCTTCTAATAACCTCCACTCTTCTGGGAAGATGTTCCACTACCACACGTGTTTATTATTGTAATTTTTTTAATGCCAGATGTTTGTTAATGGAAAGAGCCTCCGTGCGCCAGAAAAAACGGCGGGAGGTTACAGTTCGGGGAAAGGGGGATGAACAAAGAGAAAACGAGAGAGAGAGAAACAGACAGAGAGTGAGAAGTGAGAAAGAGTGAGAGAGTGTGGCGGACTGAGAGAGACTGAAAGAAAGAGAAATGTTGCAATTAAAATGTTGCATGATTATAAACTGTTAATAAGCGTGAAGATCATGTCATGTGATCTGGTCTGGTTGTTTTATACATACATATATATATATATATATATATATATATATATATATAGTATATATATATATATATATATATATATATATATATATATATATATATATATATATATATATATATATATATATATATATAGTGCTTATAGTGCATATATAAGTGCTTATTGTTCATATTTTTTATTAACAATCAAAGCAATGAGTTTTTTTAACAATTTCTAGCCACATACAAAGCATCTTATAGTAGTTATAAAGCTATCATTATAGAAAGAGAGGTTCAGTGGTGAAGATGTTGGTTGGAAGGTCCCAAATTCGAAGCCCAGCACCATCAATACTCTTAATCCTCAAGTTCTCCATTGTAATTTTGCTTGGGAGAAGCATGTGTGGCAAATAGAATAGATAAAATAGATAAACAAAATACATTTATTATTTATTTAGATTCTATAGTGCACACGGTGGCTTAGCGGTTGGCACACACAGTGGGTCAGGGACTTTTGCATGTTCTCCCCGTGCCACTGGGGTTTTTTCTCCGGGTTCTCCAAAAACATGCAGGTATAGGTTGATTGATACCTTGGAAAAATTGTCCCTAGTGTGTGTATGTGAGTGTGTGTGGCATGCGATGGGTTGGTATTATATACATGGTGTGTCCTGCCTTGATTACCCAAGATGCATGAGATAGGCACAGGTTCTCTGCAACCCGAGGGAAGGGAAGATTGGATAAAGATGAATGAATGAATGAAGACTATAGTATAAGTAGTATATGTTCAGCGTACAGGTAGGACTGCTGAGAGGATTATTAGTGCCCTCTCTGCCTCTCACAAACTCAAGGCGTAAGGAAAAAAAGGGCTAAGAAGATCTGTTTGAACCCCCCCCCCCCCCCCCAACCACACACACACATCTAGTCTCTCTTCCAAACTGTTGCCTTCTGGGTGGCACTACAGAGCACTACAACTGTCCACCAGAACAGTCAGGCTCAAAAACAGCAATTTTCCCCGCAGGCTATAACAATTAACATATTCTGAAATACAACATCACTGAATACACGCCATTGTACACACCATCCACTGTTACATTACATTATATATATATATATATATATATATATATATTATATATATATAGATATATATATATATATAGATATATATATATAGTATATATATATATATATATATATATATATATATAGATATATATATATATATATATTCTTTATTTTCAGTCTTCTATTCTATTGTTATTACAAATGTAATAAGTAGTGTAACTGTTCAATTACTTTATAAAAGTAAAAATTGATTACTTTCAATTTTCTAATGGATATTTCCAACCTTACAATTGTATTCATAATAATAATAATAATAATAATAATAATAATAATACATTTTCAAATCACTCACAGTACAATAAATAATAAAAAAAAATCAATAAATAACAGCAGGGTTCAAGAATAAACTGTATTTTATAAGTAGGATATATAAAGTAGGGGGAGCGGGTAGTTGAGGGTAGTTGGGCTGCTGATCTGAAGATCCGGGTTCGAGCCCCGGTATGGCCCAGCTGCCGCCCTTGGGTCCTTGAGCAAGACCCATAACCCTCTGTGCTCCAGGGGCGCCGTTTCATGGCTGACCCTGCGCTCTGACCCCAACTACCAACATCAAGCTGGGATATGCGAAGAAAGAATTTCACTGTGCTGTAATGTATATGTGACAAATAAAGGATATTATTAAAAAATAATAATAATAAGTAGGATATGCTATTTTGAATAATTGACTTTTCAGTTTGGCTTTAAATTGGGATAACGAGTCTGAGTTGAGAATGTTATCTGGGAACCCCCAACTCCAGGCGATGATGAAGAAGTAAGTAGTAAGTCCTCGTCATATCAGTCAAAATTCAGCAGAAGTATTCGAGCGAAACATGAAATTGAAAAAAATCCCGGACAGCAGCGGCAGTCGCGCCGGCGTTCACTCAATGATTCATCCATTGTTTACTGTTAGAATTTCCAAATGAATTTCATTTTTAAGTGCAGCCACAACAAATCCAGAGTTCATAATAAAAATAACCAATACTGTTTTACAAATCAAATCGCTGCATAGCTACGACAGGACACTCCGGTAAGTACCATGACGGTGGGAATCCTATTATGTGACATATCCTAGGGTTTTTAAAGAAATTGTTCTGATGTAACCCTTTTTGTAATCTTTAACATGTTATTAATAAGTAACTGTAATTTAATTCTCAGAAACTGTAACGAATTACTCTTACATTTAGTTTGCAACTAAATTACATAACGCCGCTAAACATAACAAGTTACTCCCCAACATCTATAAGAACTTTTCCATTAGCCTTCAAAATGCACAAATTTAAATAATGAATTAAAAATACGTCTAATAATAAGAAATTCGCACAAAAACCTTTTTTTTACGCTCGCACGAGGTGTTTTTTTTTAGATGATGAGAAAAGGGAATCACTCGCAAAACTGTAATAGGAAGTTTTTTCCGCATTTCCAGGTCACATGATACACCTTGCCTTGCCTTGGCCGTGATGCTGTAGGTGCTACAAAAGAGGCCTTGCACTGCACAGCTCAAAAAAAGTCCACGCGTTCATGAATGCACAGGTCCTCCGTGAAATCGCGCACTATTGCCTCCCAGAACAAGCGCATACATGGCCGCACCCAAGTACAGGGGGATTACCGCGCCATAATGCTTGTATAACGCACATACATCTCAGATTATAAAAAAAAATGTGTTGGCTGCGATATAAGTAAACCTACCAATATCTGTCTCCATTCTTTTGAGTTTTAGTCGCGTGATATGTTTAATGGAAACGGCGTCATTTCGCTATAGTTTTTCATCGACATTTAGACAATATCGCAAATTTTTTTTTTACGAAAAAGCGCCATGTGTACTTTCTTCTGCACTGGAAGCGCTCGTCGCCAAGTCAAATTCCTTGTGTGTGTGTAAACATACTTGGTAATAACTCTATTTCTGATTCTGATTGGTGGAGATATCTCTTGTGAAACAGGTTTGGGTCTCAGTTCAAGTGAAGATTTGAAAAGACGACCTGCACAACCATGTACCTCCAACTTTTGCTGGAGAGGAGGCGAGAGAGCGTAGCTCAGTAGTTTAAGGTGCTGGGTTACTGATGGGAAGGTCGGGAGTTCGAGCCCCTGTATCGCCAACGTGCCACTTTTGGGTCCTTGAGCAAAGCTCTGAACCCTCTGTGCTCCAGGGGGCGCTGTATCATGGCTGACCCTGTGCTCTGACCCTAGCTTCCCAAAAACATTACATTACATTACATTACATTTGCGGCATTTGGCAGACGCCCTTATCCAGAGCGACTTACAACTGAGCAAGTGAGGGTTAAGGGCCTTGCTCAAGGGCCCACTAGTGGCAGCTTGGTGGTGGTGGTGAGGTTTGAACCCGTGATCTTCTTGTCCAGAGTCCAACACCTTAACCACTGGGCTACCAGCTCCCTAAAAACAAGCTTGGATATTGGATAAATCAGATAATCAGGTCCACCGTGATATATTTCATAGTGAAGGGAAACATTGTATATTTGTGTTTGTGCATTTCGTTTTGTCATATTTGAGAAAAACGGGGGCGCTCAGAAATGGCGTCTCGTGTCGATGTTTTCTCGCCTAGCAGGCATGTTTGAAAGTTGGCGGAAAGTATGCTGCACACTAGTTCGCGAATCAACATTAAATCGGATCGGATATTTTTGTGTGTGTGTGTGTGTGTATGTGTGTGTGTGTGTGTGTGTGTGTTCATGCCAGTTTGTTTATGTGGCTTGGGCCAGAGGTGACGTCTGTCTCGTATCTAGTGTTGTTTCTCTGTGAAAACTCGGGGCACTCTTTTCGTCTCGCCGAACAATAACGGGTCCTGGCGCGCAGCAGCGTCTAAGCGAATACAGGAAGCAGGGGAGGAAGTGGCTGCTTGCAGAGGTTGTGTGTGCGGCTTCTTTATAACGTTACCGATGCACTACATAATATCTTAACGCGTCGCACGCTTTCAGGTCTGATTCCACCGGATGCGCTTTATTATTGTTTCAAGAAAAAATTTCCAGTCTGATTTGTAAGTGCAGGATGTGTGAAATAGCAACGAAACGATCGTTAGAGGCGTTTTTACGCTGTAGGAGATCAATAAATAAATAGGAAATTAACAAAATAATCGCTCGTAGGAGGAATTCCCACGTCAGGAAATTAATTGGAATAAATTGAAAGAAAAAAGGTTTCATAGGACATGGAATGACTTGGTACATGAACTTAGCATATGTATCATAACAACACAGTCAAATTCTTTCTTCGCAAATCCCAGCTTGTTTTGGGGTCAGAGCACAGGGTCAGCAATGATACAGCGCCCCCTGGAGCACAGAAGGTTCAAGGGTCCTTGCTCAATGACCCAGGTGTTGCAGATTGGCGCTACTGGGGCTCGAACCCCCTACCTTCTGATCAGTAGCCCTCCGCCTTAGACCCCATTTTCGCATATTCCAAGAAGCTATCGTCAGAGCGCAGAATCAAGCCATCATATGGCGCCCCCTGGGGCAAACAGGGTTAATGGCCTTGCTCAACAGTGGCAGCTTAGTGTTGTTGGGGCTCGAATTACCAACCTTATGATCAAAAACCCAGTGCCTTTACCACTGGACCACCAGTGCCCTCAGTTAAATCAGTGGTAAGGGAGCAAGAACACGACTGGTTAAAATTCTCAAAGCTGATTGGTCAAACTTGACAAAAAATCAATCAATGCATTGAAAAAAATACCACATGTGTTTATCCTTTTATTTTTTTTAATGGCAGATGTTTATTAATGGAAGGAGTCTCCTGTGCCATTAAAAAAAAAAGTTTATAATTTTGGGAAAAGGGGGATGAACAAAGAGAAAAAGATGGAAAGAGATAGAGAGAGAGAGATTCGTATTAAGAAATGTTGCAATTAATGTATTGAAACTGTTCATTGATTATATACTGTTAATAAGCATCATGTGATCTGGTCTGGTCCTTATTTAACGTCAGATCTAAAAGACATAAAGAAAGTGTGTATTGTTCATATTATTTATTAATGATCAAAACAATGTGTTTTTTTAACCATTTCTAGCTACATCCAAAACATCTCTCGTTATAGAAGCTATAAAGCCGGCGTCCTCCTTTCTCAGCCTTTCCTTTCTCTTCCTGTTTTTACTATCGTTAGAGAAAGAAAACCAAACAGGAGGGAGTAGTTCACTGGTGAAGAACTTGGAGTTTTGGTTGGAAGGTCACAAGTTCAAACCCCATCACCATCAATGCTCTTAACCCTTCAAGTGCTCCATTGTAAGTTGCTCGGGATAAGCGTGTGTGCCAAATGACATAAATGGAAAAAAAGAAGAAAAAATATGCAGTTTTCAGTTTTTTTTTTTATGTCTTAAACTCCTGCGTCCTCCTCTGTTCCAAAACCCTGACACTGATCCTTCCATTAAACATCTCCTACAAAATAAAACGCACGATTTCACAAAGATTTGAGTTCATTTTTTTGGTCTCTGTCTCATGAAAAGCATTCAGTTTTACAAGGCCTTGGGGAAAAAAAATAAGACAATGGCAACGATAATGGAATGGGGGAAGAAAAAACATTAATAAAAACATATTGTGAATGTTAAAGCTCACACTCTAACTGGTGGACAAACTGTAATCTCTGTGACATCAAACCTTATGAGATAATGATTAATGATGTGGAAATATACAGATAGATAGATAGATAGATATACAGATAGATAGATAGATAGATAGATAGATAGATAGATAGATAGATAGATAGATAGATAGATAGATAGATAGATAGATAGATAGATAGATAGATAGATAGATAGATAGATAGATAGATAGATAGAAAGACAGACAGACAGATAAACTTGCAGCCAATCAAACAAGTTACTAAATAAACAGTCTGAAAGCTCAGGTGTTGGGCTGAAAGCTTAATGGTGTTAAATTGCAGTATGTGGACGTTGCTGGGTGTGTTTTGTAAAGACACTGGGCTTTAATGTGAAATAGACAAATGGCTTTTATGGAAAAGGTGCAGAAAATCCGTCACTGCCTCGTCGTTCCGGTGCCGTAATCCTGATTTATTCTGGCCTGCAGTGAAACCTAATTTAATCAATGATTTATCACAGAAACATCTGTGTGTGTGTGTGTGTGTGTGGGTATGTGGGTGAGTGGGTGGACACCTGACCATCAGATTGCTACTGAATGTGCTCCCTTTTGAACATCTCATATGACTCCGTGTGCTGCTATATTAATCTCCACTTTCATTCATTTATATAGTGATATAATAATGTAGTGATGTAATGATGTAGTGATATAATGATGCACTGATGTAGTGATGTAATGATGTAATGACAGTGATATAATGATGCATTGATGTGGTGATGTAATGATCTAGTGATGTAGTAATGCATTCATTGTTCACATTGTTCACATAAAGGTTCTCTCTTATCTTATGTCTGTATCAGAGAGAGCTTATTAATGATTTAATTTACATATTAGTTTATTTATTTATTTATTTGCTATTAATTATTTTATTTATATGTTCAGGGCAAAACCCAATCCCAGTGCTAATAAAGCCCGGCATCGGGACTCTGCAAATCAAGATAAATTATTCATAGCATCCATCAGGGATTGTTGAGATCGCTAAAGGTTCTCCGTTTCCTAAAGGGGTTCATCAAGATAAAAAATGAGAATGATTTTTTCCAGGTATGAGCTGTAGTACTGTGTTTGTGTGTATTACTTTCTCTTTCTTTCCTTCTTTTGTATAACAGTTTCTTTCTTTTTCCTATATTCTTTCTTTCTGTCATCTTCCTTTCTTTCTCTCTTTATGTACATGGTCTGAATGAGTCCAGGGCGATGTGCTTCTCTTTCGATGGCCTGTATAAATGATTAAAAGGAATCAAGTCGCAGTGACTTTCACTCCATCTGCCTTTCAAATTAAAATTTACTGTCAATAATTAATGAAGTGGGATTATTGCGAGGAACACCTTCTTAAAAAGTATGTGTGTGTGTGTGTGTGTGTGTGTGTGTTTGGAGTTAAATTATCTTTCATAAAAAGATCTTTATTTACATACCAGTGGATTTAAACGTTTTAAATGTATATATCATCCATCATCATTATCATCGCAATTCATCATCATCATCATCTTCATCATCATCATCATCATCACCACCATCATCACCATCATCACCGCCATCATCATCAACACCATCATCATCATCATCATCATCATCATCATCATCATCATCATCATCACCACCATCATCATCATCATCACCACATCATCATCATCATCATCATCACCGCCATCATCATCACCACCATCATCACCACCATCATCATCATCACATCACATCATCATCATCATCACATCATCATCATCATCATCATCACCATCATCATCATCATCATCATCACATCACCGCATCATCATTATCACCACATCATCATCATCATCATCATCATCATCATCATCACCATCATCATCATCATCATCATCATCATCATCATCATCACCATCATCATCATCATCATCACCGTCATCATCATCATCATCATCACCATCATCATCACCGCATCATCATCATCACCATCATCACCATCATCATCATCATCATCATCATCATCATCATCATCATCATCATCACCATCACATCATCATCATCATCATCATCATCATCCGTCATCATTATCATCATCATCACCATCATCATTATCATCATCATCACCACATCACCATCATCATTCATCATCATCATCAACACTCATCATCATCATCACCGTCATCATTATCATCATCATCACCATCATCACCATCATCATTCATCATCATCAACATCATCATCAACATCATCATCATCATCATCATCACCGTCATCATCATCATCATCATCATCATCATCATTCATCATCATCATCATCATCATCATCATCATCATCAATCATCATCATCATCATCATCATCATCACATAATCATCATCACCATCATCACTTCATCATCATCATCATCATCATCATCATCATCATCACACCATCATCATCATCATCACTCCAACACAATCATCTAAACAGTTTAAACAGATATTTACAAAATGACAAACGAGAGTAAAGTGTTATTATACTATAGTTTAAAGTGAGATGTTTATATACATCAATTCTGGTCAGTGTTTTCTCTCTCTGCGTGTCTCTCTCTCTCTTTCTCTCTGTCTGTTGCTATCTCTTTCTTTCTCTCTCTCCCGGTATCTCTCTCCCTCTCTCTCTCTCTCTCTCTCTCTCTCTCTCTCTCTCTCTCTCTCTCTCTCTCTCTCTCTCTCTCTGTCTTTCTCTCTCTGTCTCGCTCTTGTAGCTCAGTTATACTATCACTAAGAGCTCATCTATAACACATTTATAACACTCTATCACCAGTGTATTCAGAGCGCTCACTGGATCAGACAAGTCTCTGTTACGTCTTTTGTTTGTTTGTGTCACTGCTACTTGAGCCTGACAAAAGGTAAAAGAAACGCATAGTAAGAACCGAGCCAAGATCTACCCCTAACTCCTCCCTCCGCCTCCCCTCCTCTCCCGCGCCAACAATCACCCTGTCCCACCGATCACTATACCAACCCCCCCCACACACACACACACCCACACAACAGATCAAGGCCCTTCACATAGGTGTGTGTGATAAGCAGGAGAGAAAACACAGGCAGATAGAATTCTCTGAACCGTTCTGCTCTGTCGGCTCCTGACTTTCTGCCAAAAAGCGTGATTACTCAATCCGGTGCCGAACACAAAGAAGGACGAGAGACACACAAAGGAATATTCACCATCCGACTGACACCGGGAGCTGACACGGCGATGAAAACACAGCGCCGGATATCTGAGATCCGGAGAGTTTGACTTCTCCTGTCAGACGGATCACGGCGGGAAACCAGGGCCGTATTACCATATAACACACATTCACTGAGCTGTAACGGCTATCTCTATCTCTTCTTTAATTGTGTGCTCTTTTACACACACACACACACACACACACACACACACACACACACACACAAAACACACACTGTCTTGCCAAGGCTTTGCTTTATTCATTCAACAATGACATGATGTGCTTTTTTATCCTTTAAAAAGCTGCGTTCAATTCAAAATTTGAAATTCAATTTTTTTCAATTGTCTTTTTTGATTCATTTTTTTAAAAGAAATAAATCCTCACAAATAAACAACTTTTCTCTAACAAAAACTGTCAGAAGGTCATGTGATCAAGCAAAACAAGAAAGTGGAGAAATGAGTTTAAAAGTGGAAAAAAAGAAACGGCTCGGCTTGAACGAGTGGCAAAGATCAATACCAGCCGCATTTAAACCAGTAATGTCAATAGATTCAAATATTTATCATTAATCACAGATTGTTCTGTTCTCAGTGTAAAATAAATTCATACTAATTCTGACATTTTATATATATATATATATATATATATATATATATATATATATATATATATATATATATATATATATATATATATATATATATATATATATATATAGTCTCTTCAAATATGAATTTCTTGGTTATTTCGTTCCATGTAATGTTTTTAGTGTTTCTTTTATTTGTTAAATATGGTACGTGGCTCCTTTAAGAATTGTGTTCCGGTTTTGGTTGGTTGCTTTCCAAATTCACAGCGGCTGTGAGCTACTCACTATATCCCAGTCGATTTTTTTCTGTATGGTAAAAAATAAAATTAAATTAGTGTTAATAAATTAGTGGAATTAAAGTCAATTTTGTGTTCACACGTTATTAACCTGAAACAATTTAAACATGTACTAATTACAAGTTACCTCTAAGAAACAGGAGGAGTGCGCTGTGTGAGGAGGAAACTCTCAGACAAGCAAGAAAATTAATATATAAGACTTTTATTGTCATAAGTTTTGTTTTTCATAATGCATTATAACTGTTTTCATTATTCATAATGCTGTATAAATGCACTCATATTGATATATATATAGATATATATATATATATATATATATATATATATATATATATATATATATATATATATATATAGTGCAAAACTAGCTACTGTGATACTTACATTGAAGCAGCTAATGTACTGTATATCCATTTTTTTCTTTCTTTTTGATAAGAAAAATCCCAAAACAAAACAGAAAACGCTCATAGAGGGCTCATAAGGTCCTGAAACTGGATTCTGAATCAGAATCAGGTTAATCAGCCAAGTGTGTACACACACACACACACACGCACACACACGCACAAGGACGTGGGTTCCAGCTGTTACTAACACTATACACAAATCAAGTAAGAAATGTAATAAATAAGACTTCCGGTACTTCTTTTTCCATAAGATGTATTCATAATGCATTATAACTGCTTTCGACAAATTCATAATGCTGTATAAATGCACTCATATTGAGATATATATAGTGCAAAACTAGCTATGTACATTGTAGGAGCTACTGTATATCCAATCTCTTCTTTCTTTATGCTAAAAAAAAGCAGAAAATGCTCATAGAGAGTTTATAAAGTCCTAAAACTGGAGACTCCTTCTGTAAAAGTCTGTGAGTATGTGTTGCCGAAACAATGATGCATTAATGAGATAATGCGTGTATTCAGTAATATACACAGACCCCTGATATCACTGTGTTCAAGGCCTCTGTAGTAGAAAGCGAATCAGAATGGGATGATAAGGCAGCGTTTAATGTTTATATAGACTTTGGGTGGATGGTTTTCTGCAAAAACAGACCAGCATGGGTTTTGAACCCACTTTGGAAAAACTAAAGGACACCCTCATGGCAAAGTCAGAGTGACTCATAGTGTCGTACTAATGTAGAACTTTGTCGTTTATTTTTACTTTTTTTTTTTTTGGTGAAAGACTTGGCCACCGTACTCTCTTTCGCAGACCTGCTCTTTATTTTTTTTCCCCCACATGAAGGAGACAGGCCGAGTCTTACCTGTGACTCTTTTTTCCTGCATGACCTCTGCTTTCAGAGCATGATGGATTATCTTCATTCCCTGGACATCCATTTTCCTGCCCACAAAGAGGAGAACCCTCGTCTGGGGTGGGTGGCATGGACCTTAGGGGGGGAAAAATCTCATGGAGCAACAACGGCAATGATAACAACCGTGACAACAATATGGATCATCTTAACTGTGGCTGTACGTCAGGGAAGCTTGGGTCCGATCGAGGGTGCAAAGACGACGGGAAAAAATTCCAATAAAATAAAATAAAAATCACAGAGAGAATCGGGGATGTGCAGATCACATGGTTTCTGCATATGGAGTGTGTGTGAGAGATTCCTATCCCACTCGAACACAGTGAATGGAAACAATGCATGCATAATGTGTACAGTGTCATGATGCAATTCATATTGTATTTACAAATGTGTATATTATATCTATGACTGCTATGTTATCATATATATGTCTATAATAGATATATATATATATGCTGTTGTTATAAACACTATATACACTATAACATATATATATATATATATATATATATATAGCTATATATATATATATATATATATATATATATATATATATACATGTTTTGTGTGTGTGTGTGTGTGTGTGTATGTGTGTGTGGGAAGTGATGAGTCTGTGAAAGCCACGTGTCCAGTATATAATTACTGTAATAATGCATTACATTTACGTGTCCTCCCTAGACCCCCCTATTCCATATAATATATATATAATATATATATAGAATATATTATATATATAGCCTATATATATATATCTATATAGATATATATAGATATATATATATATATATATAGATATATATATATAATATATTATATAGTATTTCATTATTATACTCTTATTATATTATACTCTTATACTCGTAATGCTGCATAAATAGGTTACTAACTTTATTGTATTTAGAACGCAATACAAACAGACATCTGTGTCTGTAATGTGTTACAAACATCCATAATCACACAGTGTGTTCATAATGCACTATAAACAGATTTATTCAAATACTGAATGGATTATAAGTGTCAATTGTATTTTTATTGGGCATGCTTTTATCTATCTATCTATCTATCTATCTATCTATCTATCTATCTATCTATCTATCTATCTATCTATCTATCTATCTATTCTATCTATCTATCTATCTATCTATCTATCTATCTATCTATCTATCTCTATCTAATCTATTAAATTCAATATATTTTATTCGTAATGCTTTTATTTTTATTCGTAATGCATTATTTAAGTGGCGCGCCTTGGAGAAACGAATACTACGCGGATGTTTACAAATCAATCATGTGATTTCGAAGCATCCTGAAAAGGCGTGGGAAACGCAGAGGGGTGAGAAGTGTCGCAGTTTCACCGCCTACTTCCAGCTCACTCGAGCCGACGACGAGATCACTCGGAGAGTTTCACACATTTTTAACACTTTATTATCAAGAATTGCTCAACAGTAACGCTTAGCTGGACACGTGGCTTTCACAGGCTCACACCCCCACACACAAAATACACACACACACACACATGTGTATATATGTATATGTATATATATATATATATATATATATATATATATATATATATATATATATTATATACTTACATACACTTAATTTCATTTCATTAGTATTATTTCTATGCAATTGTATTTAGAATATCTAGAATGTATATTTAGAAAGAAGTATACGCTGAGAGCATTCGGAGAAATTATCCTGTCCTTTCTGGTAAAGGGAGGAGTAAGTGATAAGCACAGACGAGTGCGACGTTTCCGAATATATGCTTGTCATGTTTCATCCGCCGTCACCCCAATTATGTTCATTGCGGAAGCATGACTCTGTTCCACACCAGCCCACTACTATCCATGACACGAATTACTGTAATCTGATTCCTTACCTGACAAAAAAAAAAAAAATAGAAAAGCACTGAGCAAATTTATTTCCTCATATATAAAAACAAAACAAAACAAAAGAACAATAGAAAAATCTGCCCCAAAATCTGTTTAGAGTCACGTAAATCCGGATTTCAAAGACGGACCCATTTTTTTTTTTTTTATGACCTAGAATTTGTCATTCACTCTTGACCTCACCTCGAGTCGTTCTGAAAAATGAACCACATTCTTTTGATGTTGGAGATATCGTGAAAGTCCTTGAGCAGCAGTTTAAAGCCACAGCCAATATTCCAGTTTCAGCAGCCCTCGTGGACCGAGTGCTACGTGACGACGTGCGTTTGTGGTCAGACAGAGAGTACGTTTAGTTCAGAACATTTGCTTTCCTTCTTAAAAGCACACTTTGACGTTAGCCAAAATCTCCGTCATCCATGTCATCTTGAAACAACCGTTGGGCCGAGTTCAGTCTCAATCGCTCTCTTATTTATTTATTTATTTATTTATTTATTTTATTGATCTTATCTTAAGAAACATAAAATTGATTTGGAAGATGGTGTGGTCAGTATAATCTAAGCAAACAGCAGGGACTGATATTGGCTACTAAACTGGAGGGATTTGACTTATAACCTAAAATGTTGTTTGAACATTTAGATTTTAATGTCATTTTTTATACTACTTTTTTGTAATTATTTTGTTTTTTTATACTGTGATTTTTACAAATTTTATAGATACATAGAACATAGGCATTCAATTAATTACATTAATTAAGACTATGTATTGAATCACTATATATTCTATTAATAATTCTAATTAGTACATTGACCGGCTAACTAAGTACCCCAGTGATAACATGTTTAATTAAAAATCACAAGCTCCTATATATATCCTCATAGCGTTTATTATATATATATATATCTATATATATATATATATATATATCTATATTATATCTATATATATATATATATATATATATATATACCATAGCAGCCTATTATATATATCCTACATATCTATTTATATATATCCCTATATCTATCTCTATCGGAATACTCTTACTGATCTATGATATATCATATATATATCGCAGATATTTATGCCAATTATATATACATACTAGAGAGTATACACAGTATCGTCATCATTCTTTAGGCTCTCTCTAGGGGGCCTCTCTCTCTATAGACTATATATACTTATCAGTATATATATATATATATATATATATATAGAGAGAGGAGAGAGAGAGACGAGAGAGATCTCCTCTCCTGTATATACCATATGTGTATGAGTATCTGTTTAGGTACTGTCTCCTGCATTTTCCAGTACAACTCCTTACAATAACCGATCATACACAATCTGAACCTGTGAACTATCGCTTCACCCTGTTGTTGAGGTAATGCAACTTCTTTAAGAATAACACCAGCAACTAGAGATCATGACTACTATACCTATTCGTATACCATTATATATATATATATTATATATATATGATCCATTCTATATATATATATATAATATGCCCCACCAATCACTAAGTAAATAACTTGAACAAAAAGACTAAACTACTCAAAGACTATAAAAACAGTGAGAATCTAGAACTGGTGAGTTTCCAGCACTGTTGTCTCTGTAATACCAGCTTTAAGAATTTTGACACAGATAATATGCATCTGATATATACTATACTATACAATATTACGTAAGATTGTTCTTTAGCTCCCCCTCTGGATATATAAAGATTATTATATATATAACTTTAGAGAGATTGATATATATATTATCAGGGTAATATTAATTTTGTTCCACAAACAGGCAGAGATCGATAAATGAAGAGGACACTGGTTAATGCCGGCAAGAGATCTCGATATCTGCAAAACTCCATAATGTAATTATATAATTTCAAATCTGTCAAGTATCATGGGTCTGAGATTTTCACTTCTGGTGAGGAAGAAACTAATTTCAGGGTTAAGTTGAGGATCGGACACTGGTTTAAGAGTCCTGCAAAACTCCTGAATCTTTATCATGGACTTATTACTGGGAGATACTGTAACCTGGTCCTAGTCTGACTATTCATTTTTGCACCTAATGTAGGTGACAGTTAAAAAGCTTCCAATTTGAACCTACAACCTTCCGATCAGTAGCTCGGAAACGACACCCTGAAAAATGTGTAGGTTCAGGATGGCAAGCAGCATCGCAGTTTCACCACCTACTGCAAAGCTGCTCGAGGCAACGTCAATCAGTTTCACATATCCGCGCTTGGTATCATCAAGAATTACTCAACATGCACACTTATCTGGACATGATGGCTTGCTCCGGTACTCCCACACACAAGCACACACAAACACACACAAACACACACAAACACACACCCACAGTGCAAACAATTTTGTCAAATAAATAACAGGATTTGTAATTGTAAAGGAGAGCTTTGAGAACTAACAGCGCATTTTTACAGCATCTCAATGCAGCTTTACACAGATAACGTGGTAATATAGCTATATATGTACATGTACAGTATTTAACAGACGCCCTTATCCAGAGCGACTTACAACTGAGCAATTGATGGTTAAGGGCCTTGCTCAAGATCCCACTTAGTGGCAGCTTGGTGGTGGTGAGGTTTGAACCCATAATATTCCAGTCCAACACCTTAACCATTGGGCTACCACCTACCTATATAAAAAAAGGTATGAGTTTATTGCGTATAATTAATTCATTAATTCATTCAAATTCTACCACTTTATTCGACTTCCCCTTCAGGGAACCTGTAGCATTAAGGCAGGATACACCCTGTATGGAATGCCAACCCATCACAGGGCACACACACTCACATTCACCGAATAGGGAAAATTTTCCAAGGTGCCAATCAACCTACCATGCATGTTTTTTGGAAACCTGGAGAACCCGGAGAGAAACCCCCTGAGGCACAGGGAGAACATGAGAACTCCACACACATATGGTGAAGGTCGGAATCGAACCCCCTACCTTGAAGGGGTGAGGAAAACGACTAAGCCACCATGCCCCCCCCCCCTTTCCTATAATTCATTCCTTATAATTGAATGAGTGATTGTGGCAAGGAAAAATCCCCTGCCATGGTATTAGGAACGTTGTGAGGAACCCATCCTCTGAATGTCTATTCGTCGGACAGTTGTGTGTCTCCACTTTTGTAGAAGAAGCACATTTGGTTGGAGATGTCTCAAAATGTTTATAACAATAATAATTCCATACATTTATATGACACGTTTCTAAACACTCCAAGCACTTTTACATTATGAGAGGGCAATCTCCTCCTCCTTATCCACCACCGGTGTACAGCATCCACCTGGACGATGCGACAGAAGCCATAGCGCACCAGAACTCCCAGCACACACCAGCTTAATGGTGTAGAGGAGACAGAATGACGGAGATAACCAGTAGATATGGGGACAGTTAGAAGTCCATGATGGTAATTTGGACACGATTCTCCTTTTTTCGAAGGACATCCTGGGATTTTTAATGTCTACAGTCAGGACCTCAGTTTAACGTCCCATCTGAAAGACGCTGCTTTGTGACAGTACAGTGTCCCCGTCACTATACTGGGGTGCTAGGATCCAGGTGTAAGCACCCCCTGCTGGTCTCACTAACACCTCTTCCAGCATCCAGCTACTAACTCAACCCTGATTAGCTCCTCTTTGCCTCTATAATGTCATTCTACACTTCTAGACTATCAAAAGTAATCAAGCCTTGTCCTGGATGTCCGTGAGCAGGAACTCATATGAACTTCTTGCAGAATCATTCATTAGAAATTCCTCCCTTTCTTGTTTCTTAGAGCGTCCCTATTGTTTTTGTCCCGGCGTAGGGATTTGCGTATCCCCAGCACACATCTGATCCGTAATTACCTGTCGCTCCTGGATTCTTCCGACGAGGTGAGTTTCCTCCTGTTCCCTTCGACACACTTCGGGTATTATCATAAATACAGCACATTAACACTTGTTCCTCAAAGTGTCAGGGTATAAATTAAGTCTGCAGGTATCCCGCTGAGGTTTTACCCCTGATACTAATTAAGGCGTGATAATTAGATTTGTTAAATTCTGTTCTTTCAGCCCAGCTAGCACAATCCCCCCTGAACCGCTCCCAGCCCTGTACGCCCCCACCTACCCCCTTCAGAATGCAACAAGAATCACAGACAAGCCAAGGGCTTCAGAGAGACGACCTGATGTTACACCACAGACGGCGAGTCGGCTGATAAAGTCATCTCCGTGCCGAGGGGAATTCCGAGGACGAGATTATGATTTCCCTCTACGTGACAGAGCTCGTTCATCTGACTCCAGAGAGAGGACTGAGACGGCAATATGGCTTGGTGTTTGTCTTCTCCGGTTTTGACAGCTAAGACTGGATACTATCGATAGCTCCGGAATGACCTTGAGTGTACAAAGTGATCAAGAAAGTAATGTAAATGGGTGGAGGGGGTGGAGTTCAGTGGTTTAAGGCGCTGGGCTACCAATCGGAAAGTCGGGGGTTCGAGCCCTGGTATCGGCCAAGCTGCCACTCTTGGTTCCTTGAGCAAGGCCTTTAACGATATGTGCAACGCTTCGACCCCAGGTTCCAAACAAACTGGGATAGTCGAAGAAACAATTTCACTTTGCTGTATATGTGATAAATAACACTTTGTGATAACAGTTTGGAAAACAACCATATTTTTTTACTACCATTTACTAGATTTACTATTTTGGGCTTTATTTTTGTTTCTTACTGGCATGTTGAAAAGGCTGTTGTGTTGATATTGGTTAAGGAAATAAAACATTACAGATCAACTTTTCGTTCACTAATGTGCTTTGAGCACTGGTCCAGTTTTGGGCCTACAAATGTCTTGTGTAATTCCCTGGGTTACCACTAAAGATGCTCAATAAGAAAATGAGTTAGAAAAGGGAAGAAAAAGAAGAATATAGTTGGTGTGTAGTTGAAGTTGCTGTTCGGAGTACAGACAAAGGCTTGTAATATATACTGTGTCTTTCTTTTTATTTCCACGCTTAACAACAGGAATGAATGAGTGAATGAATAGCCTTTATTTGTCACATGTACATTACAGCACAGTGAAAAACCACTGAGCTACACCCACGCAATACGAGTCAAATACAGTGGTACCTCGGTGTGTGTCGCTCTCAGTGTACGTCTCCTTCAGTTTCAGTCGTGTTCGCCTAACGCGCCATATACAGGAACGGGCTATTTGCTTCCCTGATGACAAATGGGATAATTCAGTTCGGTTAAAAACGGATTCAGTCAAAATCGCTTTCTGAGGAACGAATTAACAACGCACACCGAGGTAGCACTGTACATATGTATGGTTTAAATCAAATACTTGAAGGCTTTTACTCGTCACATTGAAATTGGTGAAGTTTCGCAAAAACAAACAAACAAACAAATAAATAAACAAACAAACAAACAAACAAATAAAAAAATAAAGTTATCTATACTTTTACTCAAGTGGAATTTTCAGCTACTTTTATGCCTCCAGACATCTTCGGTCACAGTTTTATTTATTTTTTCTTCTGTAAAAGTATTACCAGTAAAAAAAGTATTCTTCTGTAAAAGAATTCCTGCACTAGAACACTTTATTCGGCTTACTAGCGAGACACTTTTATCTTATGTATAACAAAATATTATGAAGATTAGTACAGAGTTATAATAGAGTAGTGAATGCAGTATGTATGAGTACACATGCATGAAGAAATAAATCATTTGCACATTGCTCAAACAGTGCATGCGGTGTGCGTGTCGTTGTGTGTGTATAAAGGCATTGTTACCACTAATTGCCCTCTCACTACCCACATTATCAGTGTGTGTGCAGGGACTCAGCCGGTTCCTGGCTTTCTCTCCATGGAAGATGATAACCTGTCTCGACCCTCAGGACAAGCCTGAGGTATGGGGATGCCTGGAAGGAGTGTGTGCCTCTTTGGGCTCAATGCTGGGGGGGGGATGGGGAGCTCCGGAGCGCCGCAGAAAACGCACGCATCCGGCTTTGTGGCCTCGAGCGGAGAAGTTCCTTGTGAACAAATAAAAAAAGACTCGCAGTCAGGAAGCCTTAATCACTGTGGCCTCCATTAGAGTAATTAGACCTGACAGACACATGGGCTCTAAATGGGGGACCGTGTGAGTGTGTGTGTGTGTGTGTGTGTTTTCAATTTATGGAATATATGGTAATATGAGCACAATATCGATAGTTCAATGTGAGATGGCAGGTGGCTGTTCAATGGGCTCAGAAGGTCACAAGTTCAAATCCTGACACCAACAAACAGGCACTGTTGGGTCCTTGAGCAAGGCCCTTCACTCTCAAATGCTCAGCTGTAAGACGCTCAGGTAAAAGATGTCTGAAATATACTGTACATGTAAAAGACATTTTGGCACACCGGGGAAAAAATCATTTGCACTCCAAAATAGATGAACTGGCTGAGGTATGTTGATGTTTCAGGGACCCCCTTCTGAATCACACCACCCTTCCCCTGGAAACCTGACAGATTTAGTCCAATCACCAGGGTCTTAATAACCCAATATCACAAATTTAAAGAGACACCAGTATGTGGTCATGGGGTTTTCAGACACCCATGGACAGCATAGTCCATTGACATGAAACTTCCTGGAGTTACCATGAAGACGTCATAACTCGCATACAGAGCTGCGTAAAACATCTCCAAAGCCCACTAGGACAATAGAGAGGTCAAGGTCAAACCTTAGGAACACATGCCCTTGGTCTGATTTGTTCGACAAGACACGATTTGAGGGACCAGCACCTACCTAAACATTACTTGTATTGAGGTCTGGACACTTTACAAATGTCATGTTTGCCCTGCACAAACGTCCCTTGGGATTTCGAATGAACCGAGAGCTCATCGCTAAAAACAACGCTGCCTCTGAGCAGTAACTAATCTTATTCCTGGTAGAAAGATCTGAATTACTTTATTACAGCGTTTGGTTTCTGTAGTGCGCTTTTTAAATGTGTTGCCAACCATTAACAGAAAACATCTGGATCTTGTAGGCACAGTGCCTGTAATTGCGATTTGGCCAGAAAAATGGGAATGGCACAGAATGCTAGTGAGATAGAATCTAATATTCGATTTAGTTAAAAAGACTTGTTGTTCATAATTGTATACCTTTAGGGATGTAGTACAGCAGGTCAGGGATTAAGGCTTTGGGTTACCAATAGGGTGGTCAAGCGTGAGCATCGCCAGGCTGCCACTGGAACCTAATCCTCAGTGCTCCAGAGGTGCTGTATCGTGGCTGACCCCAGCTCCTAGTGGTGTGAAGTATTTAAGGAAATGTACTTCATTTCAGGACATAAATAGCCTTTCTAGCTTTACTGAGTATCGAAGAAACTTGTGAATTCAAATGTTGCTCTCTAATCATCTATATAACTAGTTTTATGATTCGATAGGTGCATTTTTATTCAAATTTTTATTCGCTTTAAAATGACATTCTGTTAAAGGTGTCTGTTGAAGGCCTCTTTTTCAGTCCAAAAAGTGCTTAAAATAGAATATCCTTTATTTGTCACATATACATTACAGCACAGTGAAATTGTTTCTTGTTCCGGCTTGTTTTGGAAGCTGGGGTGAGAGCGCATGGTCGGCCATGATACAGCGCCACCTGGAGCACAAAGGGTTAAGGGTCTTGCTCAAGGATCCAAGGGTGGCAGCTTGGCGATACCTGGGCTCGAACCCCCTGACATTAGCCCAGTGCCTTAAACCAATCCTCCTACACTAAGCTTTAGCTAACTGAAGATCCCTTTGTTGGAACTTTGAGCCTATGTTTAATTAGAGTTAAATACTCAAGTACTGTTGAAATCAAACTGGAAGATGTGGGTTAAGGCGCTGGGCTACTGGTCAGAAGGTCGGGGGTTCGAGCCCCGGTATCACCAAGCTGCTCTCGAATCTCACTTGAGCAAGGCACTTAACACTCTGTACTCCAGGGGATCATGTGCCCATGCAGTTTCTAAACAAGCTGGAATATGCGAAGAAAGAGTTCCACTGTGCTGTATTGTATATGTGATAAATAAAGACTATTCTATTCTATTGTATGTGTGCGCAAGTAATAACAGAATGCTTTATTGTATACAGAACCTTTAGATTCTTTCTATAGAAGAAAAAAAAAAGTATATAATGTGATATAAATAAATATCATAAGCAAAAAAGATCTAGTAGTAATAAGAAAAAAAGGAGAACAATAAAATAAGTTAATAAACATCGCAGAAACCATCACAAACAAAACATCTATCTAGAAAAAATGTAGACTTAAGAGCAATAAAAACAATAAAAGATTACGTTAGCGAATGTAGACAGTGAGGTGCCAAACCATGTAGGCCTTTACATCAGCAGTGTTGGGAAGGTTACTTTGGAAATGTAATAGATTATAAATCACAAATGACCCTATTCAAAATGTAATAATTAGTGTAACTTTTCAATTACTTTATAAACGTAAAGAAACAGATTACATTTGATTACTTTTTGATTGCTTTCATTTGTCCACTAGGTGGCTCTTTAAGTTAACATTCTAAGAAAAAAGGTTTCAAACCCTCGAAAAACAATCGGTTCTATTTTTCAAAATAACACTGCACTCACAACAAAATCACGTTTCAGTTGAAAACCATGCCGTCGTCTAAAGCACTAATTTTATATGAAATTGTTCAAATGTAGGGGGCACGGTGGCTTAGTGGCTTAGTGGTTAGCACGTTCGACTCATACCACCAGGATCCGGGTTCGATTCCCGTCTCGGCCATGTGTGTGTGGAGTTTGCATGTTCTCCCCGTGCCTCAGGAGGTTTATCACCGGGTTCAAACACCTGTATATATATATATATATATATATATATATATATATATATATATATATATATATATATATATATATATATATATATATATATATATATATAAAGGAAACCATGCCAGTAGTACAAGCACAGGAGGTGCCAGATACACTGTCTGCCTTTTGTTTTTGTTCTAATTTCCCTACAGATTTCGCCAGAGGAATTAAGTGTACCTGTTTAAGGCAGAATCTCTGGCTTCATCTACTACTTCTACTCTTTAGAAGAATGTTGTATTACAGCAGAATATTAGGATTTAAAGCAAATGTGTGAGAGTTGTCCTGCACCGGACAACTTGCATCAAAGGACTCCCGTTTAAAGTTTTTTAGTGCACCATACAGTGTTATTCATTCATTCATTCATTCATCTTCTACCACTTTTATATGACTTCTCTCTCGGGTCGAGGGGAACCTGTGCCTATCTCAGGTGTCTTAGGGGCATCAAGGCAGGATACACCCTGTATGGAATGCCAACCCATCACACACAGGGCATAGACAGGGGCACACACACACACACATTCACACACTAGAGACAATTTTCCAAGGTGCCAATCAATCCTACCGTGCATGTTTTTTGGACCGGGGAGGAAACCCTGGAGAAAAAAAACCCTGAGGCACGGGGAGAACATGCAAACTCCACACAGGCACGTGGCGAAGGCCCTAGAGGTGTGAGGCGAACGTGCTAACCGCTTGTATAGTGTTATTTATTTGTTTATGTGTTTAGATGAACAATTTCCCTCAATGCAAATACATGAAAATGTTCACATCTGTCTGGTAACATTGATCTGCAACAGAACGATCTTGCAATGAGAAAAAAGGAATATATTTAAAATATCTATCGCAAATCAACAGTAAGACATGTCAGGATAAACACTTACTATACCACTCTCACTGTATATTTTTTATTGGCGCATTGCTGTTTTTTTTTTTGCACTTTAAAACCAGGTTGCGCTTTTATTATGGCTGTAAATGTCATGATTGGTTCCCCATCACACCCCCCCCACTCCTTTTACCTTTTACTGATGGAGTTTTTAAAGAAGCAATTTGCAAATGTTGCATATTTGTATATCTCCTCAGCCCCATTTCCATCCTGAGCAATTTCCCGAGCAGCTCAAAGTCTTAAGACCCTCTGGAGACTCATCTCATGGGCACCATGGGTATGGAACAAGTCCTGTCTCTTTTTTATCTCTTGAACATTTTCCCTCCTGCCCTCTGCCATTCTCAGCTGATTTACATCCAGCATGAGGCAGGAGAGGCAGCTGAGATTTCAGGAAGTCGTAAAAAAAAAAATAGGAAAAAAAAAGAAACCCTGAGGGCATTGCACACACACACACACACACACACAAAAAAGCTTTAATGCTGGGATGTTTGCTGCGGTTGTTTATAGTCTCCGTCTTTTCAGTGTTTCTGACCTGCTTGGCACCCACAGTCTCTCTGAGGCTTTGCTTTCCCGAGCAGCCTCTTGTAATGTTCCACCACTGAAATTCCACTGATTGCTGTTTAACTGGTTAATGAGAGAAAAAGACCCAGATGTAATGACAAGTTTTGAGCCAATTACTCAGTGCATAATGGCCATTAGTATTCTGATGTTCTGAGCGATCATTTGAAGAAGCCTAATGTATAAAATATGGAACATTCTAGCTTATAATGTATATATAATATATAATGAATATATATATATATATATATACTATATATATATATATATATATATATATATATATATATATATATATATATATATATATATATATATATATATATATATATATATAATGGCACTAATTGTATTAACAACTGTATTAACGACTACCCCTTCTACTGTACTTCTACTGTTTTTTATTTATTCATTCATTCAGTCATCTTCTACCGCTATATCCGATCTTCCCTCGGGTCACGGGGAGCCTGTGCCTATCTCAGGCGTCTATGGGCATTAAGACAGAATACACCCTGGATGGAATGCCAACTCATCGCATGGCACACACACATTCACACACACATTCATACACTAGGGACAATTTTCCAAGGTGCCAATCAACCTACCGTGCATGTTTTTGGACCTAAAGAAACCGGAGAACCCGGAGAAGAACCCCCTGAGGCACGGGGAGAACATGCAAACTCCACACACACATGGCCGAGACGGGAATTGAACCCGGATCCTGGCGGTGTGAGGCGAACGTGCTAAGCACTAAGCCACCGTGCCCTATTTATTTATTTATTATTATTATTTTTTTTTGATCCCAGGGGTAGCACCAAGCAAGGCCCTTAACCCTTTGTGCTCCAGGGGGCGCTGTATCATGACCCCAGCTTCCAATCTGGCATATGCAAAGAAACAATTTCACTGTAATATATATGTGAGTATCCTATTGTATTGATTTGAAAGAGGCAGATGTAGAAGACAGGGTGCTGCTGTATGGGGACTGAATGGATGATCCTCTGGAGCACCAAAAGAAGATACTGAACGATCAGGTCCAATAATTAGCCAAAGTCTGTTGTGGCAACTCAAACTCGGACTCTTATTATCCTGTCCATGTGCAGTTTGTGGGAATCAAATCATCATGTAAAGTAATCACTACTTAGAGCTCAGTCGGGAATATGAGGCTGAAGATATGTGCAGTCGGGTGGATGTATCATTATCAGGACTTCATCCCGGCCTTTATGTTTTCCAGGGTCGGTTACTATCACATTTTAGCACGGTAATGAGGCACAGTTGGTGATGCGGCTTCGCTGTTGTTGGGAGGGCATTACTCCTTTCATTCCGGTCTTGCTTTTCCCCAGGCATTACAGGCTATAATTTTCCACTTAAAGGCTGCGAAATAATCCAGATTTTTTTTTTGTTTTTTTATAAGGAAGATTAGAAGTGAATGTACATCTCGTGCCAACTCCAGAATTATCGGCTCCCCTGCTTGAAATACAAAAGCAAGCCACTAGCCAAAATACATGAATGCTCGACTACCATCTTTTACAATGAGTCCAGGTCTTTTTTCTTGTAAAATAGAATAAAACTGATTTTTTTGTATTTTGTCATTGCACAGGAGTAGAACAAAACAAAGTCTGTAAGGGGCATACAAATCAAATATAATCAGCAAGCTTCGGCTCGATCTCAATCAATACCTACATGATGAATTTACATTGGGTAGGAAGTCCAACCATGTGCAAGTCTAGTGAGGTCTTCCAGAGTCTTCCCCGCCATCAAGTACCGGTTTTCCTTGATTCTTCTGTTCTTCTGACTGAGGTCTTCTTTTCCGATGATCTCTCTGTGTTGGTATGCTGTGTCCAAAGTAAACAAGTAATAGCTCCTTGATGTACATTCATTCATTCATTCATCTTCTACCCCTTTATCCGACTTCTGTCTTGGGTCGCGTCTTCGGGCATCAAGGCAGGACGCACCCTGTATGCAATACCAACCCATCACACCCGTCTCACACGCACACACATTCACACACTAAGGACAATTTTCCTAGGTGCCAATCAACCTACCGTGCATGTTTTTGGACCGGGAGGAAACTGGAGAACCCGGAGAACACACACACACACACACACACACACACACACATGGGGAAGACGGGAAACGAATGAGACGCCTTCATCCAGAGCAACTTACAACTGAGGAATTGAGGGTTAAGGGCCTTTCTCAAGGGTAGGTTGGTGGTGGTGGGATTTGAAACTGCGATCTTCCGGTCCAGGGATCAAAGCTTTAACCACTGAGGTGTTCCAGGAGAGCCGTATCATAGCCGACCCTGCGCTCTCATCCCAGCTTCCAAACAAGTTGGGCTATGCGAAAGAAATGGAAAGAATTTCACTGTGTTGTAATGTTCAATATGTAAACATTCAGCGATGGTGTTTCTGGGTGCTCAGCTCTCTAATGCCTCTGTGGTCTTTCGTCCTGCTGGAAAAGCAAGCCAGTATTGTGAAGTGATGTTCATGTGGGGAAAGAAAATGTAGATTGCATTTTTTTTTTTACATTAGAACAACACAAAGTCCAAAACATAGCTCAAATCACGATTTATGGTGCTGAAAAAGTGTGTGGGTTTTCTTTTTATTTTATTTTTTATATTCTCTGCAATGACTTCCTTCGTGCAAGCCGCTAGTTGTTATGAATCGTGTGGTGCGTAATGGTTAATTTGGAAAGTTTTTAACCCCAAGCAACTTTCACAGCTTTCATTTCTGTGTCTGTTCCGTAACTTCGTCTTCTTCCTCTTCACTTTTGTTTTTTATTAACAAGACGTCACCGGTATCTTAAAGATGGTTCACCCTAGTGGTGGAGTTGCTCTTTGAGATTGGTGGGGTTTGAATTTGGTGGTCCCTGACTGTGGTGTTGAGGGTGGTGGTCCTGTACCTTTGGTATTGAAGGCATTGGCTCTTGTTTCAGAAGTTCAAATCCAAACACCACAAATCTGTCCAATGAACAAGTCCCTCAACCCTCTGCTGATCAGGTGGACGTTTCTCAGGATAAAGGTGTCCCTATAAACTCAGGGAAATGTAAAAAGTCTTCCATATGCTTTCCCTGTGTCTTTCTTTCTGGGGAGTGGTTTAAGGTCCTGGTCTACTGATCGGAAAGTTGTGGGTTCGAGATCCGGTATCGCCAATCTGCCACCCTTGGGTCCTTGAGCAATGCCTTTAATCTTCTGCGCTAGGGGTGTCGTACCATGACTGACCCTACACTCTGACCCCATCTTTCAAACCACACTGGGATATGCAAAGAAACATGTATATGTGACAAATAAAGGCTCTTCTATTCAGGGAGGTGGGAGCTCATTGGTTACCACAATGGCCTTTGAATTGGAACATCGCAGGTTCAAAACCCACCATAACCAAATAGTGGGCCCTTGAGCAAGGCCCTTAACACTCAGTTGCTTAGTTGCAAGTCGCTCTGGATAAAAGCATCTGCCAAATGTCGCAGGTTCATTTTACCTTCCAAACTCATAATTGAGGCATTCATGTTATAAAATGATGGTATTTTTGAATTATTACCATTATTTTTTTCTTTTTTTCCTTGAAGGGCTGCCATTAATTTTGCAGCCGATTTGGGGCCACAAGCTTTTTCTCGAGCTCAGTGGGGGATGCGTGTGCATCCTGCAAACACGCCGACACACACCACCTACCTATACATGAAATGAGTGTCTTGACTTTCTTCCAATTAGGTCACCTCTGTTATTAGAAGAACACTCTGATGATCTTACGGCAACACACGCCTTCGTTAACCACAGCCAGTGATTAGCATTCCGTCTCGAAGGCACCGAGCGCGTGTGGCAGAACGTGTGACGGAGGCCCTAAAGGTCTTCACTCATCTCCTTCATATTAATCATGCTAGTGATGGGAATTAGCCTTTTCCTTTAACCATTGTTTTCTTTCTAAACACAAACTACCACCAAAGATTTCTTCTTTTTTTTTTTTTGCTAAACATTGGACTTGTTATTGTTAGCATCATTATTGCCATTGTTTGCCGGGATTTTCAATTTCCTTGCGTGATGCTCGGGGGCCTCTGTGTCTTTCCTGAGGGACAGAGGTGGGATATGGAAAGAAAGAAAGAGAGAGGGCTGTGTAAATAAAGTCCAGGCTCGGTGGAACAATGCGAGAGTGATTTATCTGAAGTGTTGCAGCCAGTGATGTTCACCGAGATAAAGAGCGAATGTGTGGAAGCGGGACGGAGAAATGGGGGAAAAGATGACCCTTCTGGTAATAGAGTGTTCTTCATGAAGTCACATTGACAACAGCAAAACCGCTTTGGGGGGAAGGGGATGGGGGGATGATCAGAATCCAGGAAGAATAACTAGAAATAGTGAAATGGACAGCATGAGGTTTTTATCATCTATGTTTTCAGCCAAAATATTCTTTTGTTTCAATGATCATTTAAAAAAAATACAAAATGATTAGATCTGCTGCTATCGATTATTTTTCGATTTTCTCATCAACTGATCGAGTAATCATACATTTTCTTGATAAAAAAAAGAAGTAATGCTAAATAAGAGAGAGAAAATAAGAAAGTATTTTGTTTCCTATAAAAATGTGAAACAAAAATGTACATTTCCTTGCCTTATTATATAAAACACAAAAACCAATACAGCACTTTCAAAAAGTCCCTCCACAGTGGCCAGGGAAAAAGGGTTATATTAAACTATTTAGTTAATGTAAGTCATTATTATTCTCGTTCATTTATTTATTTACTAAATACCAATCCTCACAAAAATCGTTATATGGTATTCTCTGGGGAAAAAAAAAGTTGCCCGAAATTGTCTGTGTATTTATCGGCAGTTTAAAAACGTGTTCCACTAACTGCAGTGCGGAGGGACTTTTTGAACACGCTGTATATAAATAAAAAGAAAAATCCTTTTTTTTGATGCAAAAAAAGTGCACTACACTGCTTTTTTTTGTCTGTATAAGTTTCAAATGATGACATTTCGGACCTTATATTTTCAGCGTCGTGGTGCATCAGTAATAATGGTCAGTAATAATGAGTGGTTAAATGGACTAAATGAAGCATCAAAGCAAACCATTTAAATAATCATATAACTCAAGGAATCAATTCAACCTGAAACTTGATAAAAGAAGAAAAAACACATAACTATTTTTAAGAACTATGTCGGTCCAAATCCTTGTCTGCTAACAAAGATCCAATCCATGACTGAACCAGGAATCCCGAGAGGAAAAAAAATGATGGGAGTCATATCATGAAGGTCCATCCTGTAAAGCTTACATATCCAAAATTCAGGTCAGGAAAATAGTCAATCACTGTGCAATATATACACAATAATTCTTCTCCCGATACACCCAATGTCCCTTCTGTGCACACGATTCACCCAATGTTCTACTGTGGAAAAAGATGAAGTGCTACATCATTGATTATTTTCATATAACACTAAAAATAAAATGTAATTAGTACGGCTGTCAAATTGACTTTAACGACTGTAATGTTATTAACGTGTAATTAACACAGTGTGCATTACTATGTGAGTGATCTGCTCCTTCACTCTGCGTTGTGTTGGCGACTGAACGAAACCTGAACAACAAAAAAAGAACAAATGAATAAAGAAACTTCAGTGCATCCACTCGCGCTTCCGAGATTTCCCCGAATTACACCTGCTAGCTGCGCATTTACAACAGGTATGATCTCCTCACTTTACTAGTGTATATTACGGAAGCACATCGCATTCCCAAATCCGTATTACGGAATAAAGCTCATTTTTCTTTTGTGAATGCAATGCGTTTCCGTATAACCTAAACATATCACCAGTTTATGTGGAAAACAGCCGGAACAGAATTCTTAAAGGAGCCACGTCCCATATTTTACAACCAATAAACAAAGTAACATTGAAATAGACAAGAAATGAGCTAATTAACAAGAAATTAACTTTAAAAGAGTCATTTCCAGAGTAAAATAAATAAGAAATAATCAATAATTGTATTAAAGGGAGAGTTTTTGAGAGAAATGTATATAATTATTAAATCAGTTACAGTTAGAGTATTAGAAACATGAAAAGTATTCATTGAAAACGTGCGATTAATCATGAGATCGCGATTAAATATTTGAATCGATTGACAGCCCAATTAATTCTTTTAATAAGCATATTTTGGACAGAACACAAGCCCGCTACCCCGAATGAGCAAACTATTGTTTTGTTTTTTTTTGTTTTTCTCCGATGAGGAGATGAAGAACATCTTGTGGAGCGAAGTCCAGAACCTCCATTGTTTCCCTGTTCAGCTCAACTGCTTTTGTGTTCCAAAAAAAAAAAAAAGCATGGTGAGATGATGCATCGCCCCGGCAATCGCTCGCCACTATTGTTTTGAATATTATTAATAAAAATCAGCATTTTATCCGGCGACTAGCGAGCGAGCGAGAGAGAGAGAGAGAGAGAGTATCGCTCGCACCAGAACCGAAGCAGGAGGGTTATTTTGCTTTGTCTCCGATTCACCCAGGGGTTTGATGTGTTTGTGCACACTAGAATCATACACCGTTATCACAACTTTGTCCCTCCGCAGTCCTGCCTCAGATATCAAACTAGATAAAGCATTTCTGTACGCAAAAAACGGTGCATGATTAGTGAGACAATAGACAGAATTCTGTGTGTTGTGTACGCGCGCGCGTGTGTGTGTGCGGCGAATGCACAGAAACGCAACTACTGGAGTTTAACGTGCATTGTGTGGGCGCTGGGTTTAATTGTGGCGCACAGAAGGGCCATCCATCACGTGGGTTTTTATTGTGTTGCGCGTCGTGTCGTCCCCATGTCACCGGCAGCTTTGTTTTATAAGTGAGAGGCCATTAAGAAGCTTGCTCCATAAAAAGCTTGTTAAAACAGAGAGACGTGAAGAGGAGGCTCTAAAACAACAAAGAGCCTCCCCTCCTTAACAAGCACACCATTCATGAAAAGCGAGAGATAGAGAGAGGGAGAGAGAGAGAGAGGGAGAGAGAAGGAGAGTTTTACGCACTGTCAAAAAGCGCATCTGTCCTTTCCTTTGGGGTTTTGCGCATCTGTCGACACTGTTAATGACAACAAAATTCATGCTCTCTATACCACCTTTATCTCTCGCTCTCTCTCTCTCTCTCTCTCTCCACCTAACCTGGTTCTATCACTACCACCCCACCCCTGCTTCTCGCCTGGTGTTTCTTGCTTTCTGCACATCTGGAGCCAGTGCCCGGAAGCTGGTGATGTCCCACATCTGTGAGGGAACTCACGCCTCCTTAGGCTTCCAGAAGAAAAAAAAAAACCTTCTCCACAGGAGAACAGGGGAAGGGTAAAGGGTCTCAAATCCTGGGTGGAGAATCAGAGAGAGTTAATGAGCACATATGTAGTCTGTGGGTGGAGGTGGAACATCTGTAAGTAAATAAATAAATAAGTAAAAAAGAGGGTGTGGGGACACCGGGAAACCAGGGGGGAGATGGGGGGGGTTTGTTTGTGACTAAATAGGTGAGTTGGTGACAAAGTAAAAGCAGAGAAAGGAAAGGAAAATGAGAAGAAAGGAAAGGAGGAAATGTAAAGGAGTGGAAAAGAAAGGAAAGGGCAAGGAATGTGAAGAAGATGAAAAAAGATTCAGAAAAGAAAATTAAAAGGAAAGGAGATGAAAATTGGTAATGAGTTTGTGATCAAATAAATGCAGGGAGAGGAAAAGAAAGGAAAGGAAAAGAAAGGAAATGGAATGGAAAAAGAAGAAGATGAAAAAAGAAAAAAATAAGAAAGAAAGAAAAGAACATTAAAAGGAAAGTAAAGGAGATGAAATGAAAGAAAAGGAATAAAGTAAATGCACAGAAAAGAAAGGAAAGGAAAGGAAAAGAAAGGAAAGGAAAGGAAAGGAAAAGAAAGAAAAGGACGAAAGGAAAGGAAGGGAAGAAGATGAAAGAAAGATGAAAGAAAAGAAAATGAAATGAAAAGAAAGGAAAGAAATGAAAGGGAAGGAAGGGAAAATAGGAAATGGAAAGCAAAGAAAAAGAAAGTAGAAAATGGAAAGGAAAGGAGGAAATGGACAGGGAAGAAGATGAAAAAAGATGAAAGGAAAGGTAAAAATATATATAAGGAAAGAAATGAAAATGGAAAAAGAGAAAGAGAAGAAAAGAAAAAGCAAAATTAGCGTAAGGAAAGGAAAAGAAGGGAAATAAAGCTAAAGGGATAAAGAAGATGAATAAGTGTAGTAAAGGAATTGAGAATGAAAGCAAAGGGGAAGAGTAAAATGAGACAGTCGATGGAAGGAAAGAACAATGTAGAAATGACAGTAGAGCGCAGAATTGAATAGAAAATGGCTAACAAAGGAACGAAAGAAAGAAAGCATGCGGGGAGTGATCTGATTGGAAGTGAAACGATTGTAAGAAAAAGTGGAATCGGGATGGACAGAATAGGACGGGACAAGCAAGAATAGGGAATGAAATTATGCTACAAACAGGAGATGTAAAATGAGGACACAAAAATGAAAAGGAGGGGAAATTATTAGGGACGTAATGAGGTAAACGTATTAATTATGCAAAAGGAGGACGCGATCGATTGGAGAACGGATCGCACGTGCCGGGTTTAAAGACGTCCTGTGTGATGTTTTTATTTTAAAGCTTTTTCAATTTACGAGTAGAAAAATCTGGTCAATTAAAACCCCCGAAAACCTTTGGACGGAGCCAGTACCCGCTGTTTTCACCCTGCCATGTCATTTCCTTTCGCCTACTAGCTTGGAGCCGAGCCGAGTCGGGCCCCAAACCACGTGCCTCGCATCTGTTACCACTTTGGAGGTCGAAACGTTCGCCATAACGACAGTCAGGCACGTGGCATTAAAAAGAAAAAAAACTCTGAGAAGAAAACTGTGTGAGAAAAAGGGATACCATTTAATTGGAGATATTATAATGTGTTTTAACCCACGGGGGCGGAAATTCGTACGAAATTAAATGCGATACGTCACTTAGAAAACGTATATAGGTTCTTTTTTTTTTTTTTACACAACCTCCAGAAGTGCACGGAATATTCCCTCTTTCCGTTACCAGTGGAGTTGAGAGTGTGCAGGTTGTAGTCTGGAGATTACGATTCCTCCCACTCCTATCACCTATTGGAAAATTATTCAAAGTGGGGTAATAATGGGGGGTGGGGGGGGGAAGGGGGGGTCGGTGGAGAACGAGGGATGGAGGGAGGGAGGGAGGGAGGGAGGGGAGGGGAGGAGGGGAGGGTTGGGGTTAGTTGGCTTATCCTTATCCCCCCTTCTTCCCTCGGAGCTACTGTACTTTACTTTGCTTTTGCACTCTCATGATTATCTGAGAAATGTGTTCATTCATTGGTTTATTTTCCACAACTCATCTGTGTGTGTTTGTGTGTGCTCTGTGTGTGTGTGTGTGTGTGTGTGTGTGTGTGTGTGTGTGTGTGTGTGTGTGTGTGTGTGTTGTGTGTTGGGTGTTGTTGTTTTGTGCATTATGAGGACATTTCATATGAATACACTCCACAACGTTTTGAATTATGAGGACAGTGCCGGTTCCTCATAATTCCGAGAATGTAGAAGCATGTGTGTGTGTTGAGGGAGGCAGTAGAGAACACTTGCCCTGGCTTGACTGGACTATACAACGTTCCTGTCATTCCTTTTTTTTCTGGATTGCTTTCTCGTTTCCTGTTTTACCTCTCTTCCTCCATCCTCCAATCATGCTCGGCTCTCTCTCTCTCTCTCATTCTATCTGCTCTCTCTCTCTCTCTCTCTCTCTCTCTCTCTCTCTCTCTCTCTCTCTCTCTCTCTTCGACATGACAGAGGGAGGAGGGATAAGGCTAGAGTAATTATGGTTCAGCGAGCCTGGCAGGTGTGATAAATGACTAATAAGGATAGAGGAGCTCCAGGTTCTCAAAGGAGGACTATTAGAGTCTTATCAGCGCTGGGCTGCTGTTCCTCACGCTTGGCCCAGGACACAAGCCTTGTAGCTACGCAACCTCCAACCTCCTTCTATCCCTGAGCCCACCCCAGAGAGGCCTACTCTATTAACCCTTTAGCTGCTTCGTTGGCTGTTAAAGCACTGTATATCCCCGAACCCACTCGAAAGATGACGGGATGCGGAAAAAAACAAAAAAAACAAACAAAAAAACAACAAAACAAAACAAAAAAAATGCCCAGCTCAAGCGTCAAATCAGCCCGGGTCAATCAAGACGGTTTAATTACAGTAACCCACTTCTACAAAAACGCGCTCTCATTAGATGCTTGACTGTGGCATGGCTGTAGATTAATTACTATAGGAATGTAGCGCACGCCATGTCCCCGCGTCTCCAGAGGCCGAGGAGAGTGTGTTGTTGGTAAATGTAGCCCGCTGTATATGGGTCAGAAGCACAGCGAGCCCCTCAGGACCGCCGTGGATGACAGCATGGGTGAGCAGAACCTGCAGAAGAAAAGTGATGTATGGAAATATATATGTACGTATATATATATATATGTGTATGTGTGTGTGTGTGTGTGTGTGTGTGTGTGTGTGTGTGTGTGTGTGTGTGTGTGTGTGTGTGTGTGTGTGTGTGTGTGTGTGTGTGTGTGCACTCTATATACAGTATGCACCTGGGTGATGCTCCAAAGTCCTGAGCATTAGGATTAATTCCTGTCCACAATCTGGGAAATAATACACCCGATCCTGGCAAAGGGGAAGGAGACGAGCAGGTGAACGTGTTGACGAGGCAGGAAAGCTCTGACGGGCTTTTATCAGAGTCATGGTACAGGTGTATGAGACAAGATGGGAAGGATGAGCAGGAGATGAAGAAAGGAAAGGAAAGGGAATGGGATAAAATGGGGAAGGCCGTGGGAAGGATATGAAACAGGAAGGGAAAGGAAATGAAAGGAAAGCAAAGGAAGGGAAAGGAAATGTGATAAAAGCGGAAGACCATGGAAAGGAAAGGGAACGGGAAGGGGAAAGGAATAGAAATGAAAGAGAGATAAAAACGGAAAGAAAGGAAAGTAAAATAAATGAAAGGAAAGGAAAGGGGAAGGCAAAGGAAGGAAGTGAAAATGAAAGGGAGGGAAAGGAAAGGAGATGGATAGAAAGGACATGAAAGGAAATGAAATGAAAATAAATTAAAGGAAAGGAAATGTGGAATAAAAAAAGGAAAGAACATGATAAGAGAGAATAAGAGAGGAGAGAAAAGAAGAAGGAGAAGTTAAAGATGAAAGAAAAGTAGGCAGGCAAAGAAAATTAAAACAAACACAAAAGATGAAATGATGAAAAATTCTAATTTATTTTAACGCAATATTTACTGAACCTTAAGACGGTTATGATTAATGTATTTTCTTTCTTTTTCACTGTTTTCAAATGAATGCTGGTCAACGGATGTCATTGTGTTGTTTTGTATACTTTGTTTGTGTGTATTGAGTTGAGTTAAGCTGAGGGCAGTTGAGTTGAGTCGAGTTGAAGTGAGGTGGGTTGAGTTAAAGTGAGGTGAGGTGAGTTGAAGTGAGATAAGGTGAGTTGATATGAAGTGAGCTGAAGTGAGAAGAGGTGAGTTGAGTTAAAATGAGATGAGGTGAGGTGATGTGAGGTGAGTGAGTTGAGTGATGTGATGAGGTGAGGTGAGGTTGAGGTGAGGTAAAGGTGAGTTGGTGAGTGAGGTGAGTTGAGTTAAAGTGAGATGAGGTGAGTTGATGTGAGTTGATGTGATGTGAGGTGAAGTGAGTTAAAGTGAGATGAGGTGAGTTGAGTTGAGTTGAAGTGAGATGAGCTGAGTTGATGTGATGTGATGTGATGTGAGTTGATGTGATGTGAGTTGATGTGATGTGAGGTGAGTTGATGTGATGTGATGTGATGTGATGTGGTGAGTGAGTTGATGTGATGTGAGGTGAGTTGATGTGATGTGATGTGATGTGATGTGATGTGAGGTGATGTGATGTGATGTGATGTGAGTTGATGTGATGTGAGGTGATGTGATGTGAGTTGATGTGATGTGAGTTGATGTGATGTGAGTGATGTGATGTGAGTGTGATGTGATGTGATGTGTGTGATGTGTGTAATGTGAGGTGATGTGATGTGATGTGATGTGAGGTGATGTGATGTGAGGTGATGTGATGTGATGTGAGGTGATGTGAGGTGATGTGAGGTGTGATGTGATGTGAGATGTGATGTTGGTGTGATTTGAGGTGAGTTGAGTTAAAGTGAGATGAGGTGAGTTGATGTGAATTCATGAATACACTCCACACAACACAATAAACATCCTCAACACACACACAACACTAACAACCCAAATGAGGATGGGTTCTCTGTTGAGTTCTGGGTTCCTCTCAAGGTTTCTTCCTGTTCCCAGGGAGTTTTTCCTTGCCACCGTCGCTTCGGCTTGCTCAACAAGAAACAATTAGGCCAAAACTGATTTTCACTTCTCACACATTAGTATTATGTAAAGCTGCTTTGGGACGATGACACATTGTAAAAAGCGCTTTATAAATAAAATTTAATTGAATTTAATTGAATGTGAGGTGAGTTTATGTGAGGTGAGTTGATGTGATGTGATGAGGTGAGTTAATGTGATTGATGAGTGAATTTGAGTTGAATTGAGTTAAAGTGAGATGAGGTGAGTTGATGTGAGGTGAGTTGATGTGATGTGAGGTGAGTTGATAAAGTTGATGTGATGTGAGGTGAGTGAGTTAATGAGTGAGTGATGGAGTTGTTAAAGTGAGATAGGTGAGGTGAGTTGATGTGAGGTGAGTGATTGATGTGAGGTGAGTTGATGTGATGTGATGTGATGTGAGTTGATGTGAGGTGAGTTGATGTGATGTGATGTGTTGAGGTGATGAGGTGAGGTGATGATTGATGTGACGGGTGATTGAGTGAGGTGATTGAGTGAGTGAGGGTGGTGAGGTGAGTTGAGGTGAGGTGAGGTGAGTTGAGATGATGTGAGTTGATGTGATGTGAGGTGAGTTGAGTTGAAGTGAGATGAGGTGAGTTGATGTGAGGTGAGGTTGAGTTTGAGTTAAAGTGAGGTGAGGTTGAGTTGAGGTGAGTTGATGTGACGTGAGGTAGGTGAGGTGAGTTGATGTGATGTGAGTAGAGTTGAGTTGAAGTGAGATGAGGTGAGTTGATGTGATGTGAGTTGAGTTGAGTTAAAGTGAGATGAGGTGAGTTGATGTGATGTGAGGTGATGTGAGGAGTTGAGTTAAAGTGAGATGAGGTGAGTTGATGTGATGTGAGGTGAGTTGAGTTAAAGTGAGATGAGGTGAGTTGATGTGATGTGAGTTGAGTTGAGTTAAAGTGAGATGAGGTGAGTTGATGTGATGTGAGGTGAGTTGAGTTGTTAAAGTGAGATGAGGTGAGTGATGATGTGAGTGTGAGTGTGATGTGAGGTGAGTTTGAGTTATGTGAGTTGAGTGAGATGAGATGAGTTGAGGTGTTGATGTGAGGTGAGTTGAGTTGAGTTGAAGTGAGATGAGGTGAGTTGATGTGAGGTGAGTTGAGTTAAAGTGAGATGAGGTGAGTTGATGTGAGTTGAGTTGAGTTAAAGTGAGATGAGGTGAGTTGATGTGAGTTGAGTTGAGTTAAAGTGAGATGAGGTGAGTTGATGTGATGGGATGTGAGTTGAGTTAAAGTGAGTGAGGTGAGTTAGGTGATTGGTGAGTTGTGAGGTTGAGGTGAGGAGTGAGTGAGTTGATGTGATGGGATGTGAGGTGAGTTGAAGTGAGATGAGGTGAGTTGAGTTGAGTGGAATTGAGGTGAGTTGATGTGAGATGAGGCTGAGAGTGAGGTGATGAGTTGAGTGGTGAGGTGGTTGAGTGAGGTGAGTTGTGTGATTTGAGGTGAATTGAGTTAAAGTGAGATGAGGTGAGTTGATGTGAGGTGAGTTGAGTTGTGGCAAAGTGAGTTGAGGTGAGGA
>JACRUU010000027.1:14896011-14918511 GCA_030449085.1 Kryptopterus vitreolus | reverse complement strand
ATATTAATTGTACTTTCCTGGGTGTGTTAATGGTCACTTTTAAACAAAACCGAAAAACCATGTTCTATAAAGTCTGTATTGATGATAGTAAAAACACAGTTTTTGCACTTTTCATAAAGAGGATTTCTGTGCCATTGATATGATACCTCCTTTTATCAGTAGCCCCATATTTTAGACTCAGATGAGAAACAGCATGCAGCGTGAACCTGCACATATTTTCATAGATGAAAATGAAAATGATAATAACTCCATACATTATGTAAAGCAAGCACTTTGTTATTACTTTCATTAAAACCCTCGTCCGCACCCGCGGACAGAAACTTTCAACCCGTCTATATTATGTAATCAGGAAAGCTCTAATTGTCAGGATGGGGAGATAAAATCAGATGATAGGTAAAACCTTCACACGCCCCAATTCCTGTAATAAACTTTACCCTGTTACCAATTACTCAAATTCCAGCTAATTAGTTTTTTCTAATCCTTTCATGGTGAGTGACCGCATGCCACCGCGCTCTCAAAATGAATGACTAATCCTTTGGGGTACCGTTAAGCTTTTCATATTAAAAGTTAAATAGTCAAATGTGAACATTGATCATATTACAGGGGATGACCGTGATCCCTGGGAGAAGGCTGCAGGATAGGAGACGCTTTTAACATGCTGTTAATTGGATAAAAGATTTATTAAGAAATTATTTAGAAAGGGGAAAAAAAGGAGAGAGAGATTGATGGATGTATGGGTGGACAGATGGATGTATGTATGGATGGAAGGATGGATGGATGGATGGATGGACAGAAAAATCTATGTATGTATGTATGCATGTATGAATGAATAGAATTGGATGGATATATGGATGGATGGATGGATGGACGGATAAATGAATGGATGGGCTAATGAGATGGATGTATGTAATTATTTAATTGCTGACATATATATAACCGTATATATATATATATATATATAGATATATATATATATATATATATATATATATATATAGTATATATATATATATATAATATTCATTCATTCCTTCATCTTCTACTGTTATATTAAATCTTCCCTTCGGGTCATGGGGAGTCTGTGCCTATCTCAGGCGTCTATGGGCATTAAGGCAGGATACACTCTGGATGGAATGCCAACCCATCGCAGGACACACACACATTCATACACTAGGGATAATTTTCCAAGGTGCCAATCAACCTACCGTTATTGGACTGGGGGGGACCGGGGGGGGAAACCGGAGAACCGGAGAAAAAAACCCCTGAGGCACACGGAGAACATGCAAACTCCACACACACACATGGACCAGAGACGGGAATCAAACCCGGACTCTGGAGGAGTGAGGCGAACGTGCTAACCACTAAGCCACCGTGCCCCTTGTATATGTATATACAGTATATAGCCAAAATATACCTTCAATACAATTATTTATCATATGGTTTTCTTTCTTACCTTTTGGTGAACGTTAGACTTCATTATCCATGAATAGATTGGTTTCTATTTATATTTTTATATATAATATTTTTGGTTTATCCCCCCCTTTGATAGCATACCTGTCATTTTCAATAATAAAAAAAAAGCTCAAATGAACCTCAAGAGAATTATATAAATAAATAAAAGATTGTCATCTTACCTAACTATTTCTATCACATTTATTTAAGTTTTTTTATTTAAAAATGATTAATTATAGTAACATCTATGTCAATTTGGGCAATTTTCCCCGTATATTTTTACTTCAAGAAAAAGGCAAAAAAATATTTTTTTTTTCTCTCCCAAAAATAGGGATTTAACACAAATACAAAATGAACAGCAGAAACAAGCAATAATACAAAACAACTTTATATTAATATTCAAGGTCAAAACAAAAACAATTAATCAAGCATATCAAACCAATAGAAATCAAGTACTTGATAAAAAAAAAGAGTCTTTTTATGTGTTTAGATGCATGTGTGGCAAAAACTGACCCTTTTAGTGTGTGCTTTAAAGAGATATTTCATGCAGTAGAATCACAATATGTTTATCATACTGTCTTTATTGCCTGAACAGACCTGACACTTCTGTCTTTTAGAATCAGATGGTGGCCTCAGATGCAGCCTGTGTAAACAAATCTCTGTGGAACTTTCATGCATTTAAAACCAAAAAAGTGGATCTGTGCAGACCCTAACACAAGAGGATGGTTAATCACCTCAGTTTATGTGAAAGGACCAGAATGTTAGACCAGTATTAACACACCAGTCTATCAATAGAATCACTGATTGACACCTATTACAATTATCACGGGCCCAAGAACCTCTTTTCAACTAAAACCAATCACTCTCAATAAAGCTACGAGTGTTGTGTTAATTTCGAGTCAGGAGTTTCTTCCTCCATTTATTGCTCTCTAAATGTTCTGCTTGCTCGTGAACTGTATGTTGGTGATCAAATCAAAAAGTTCGAAACAGAGTACCACCTATTTCCTGATTGCTGGATTGCATGTTTTTTGTTTTTTAATCTGCTCTTTAATAAGGACCGACTAAAATGTAAACATATATGATTGTGAAATGTAGTTTCCGCAATTAGAAATACATCAGAACAGCAAAGACACCCGGAAAATCGACTTAAGTACCGGCACGATTGTACATCTCGTTTACTGAAGAGTTTCAAGCGGCATTCCGTGTAAAATCCAGGGTTTCAGCAGAGCAAAATATTCATGTAAATAATCCGTCCTTTTTGAATTTAACTGAAAAGTGCAAATTATTCTCACCTTGTTGACCTGTTGCGGAAACACCGATAGCGGTTTCCTGTAAATTAGACCAGTTACTATGTATAACCGCTCAACCCCTACATTGTATGCGTTATCAGTGAAAAAGATCAAGGGTTGAGTCGAGAGGCGTGAAAGTGTAGCAAAAAAATAGAAAAAAAAAACAAAAAAAAACGACATCTCAGGAGGAAAATATGGGGGCGTGAGGAAATAAGTAAGAGAGTGAGAAACACAGAGTGTCACGACAGGTTGTGAATAAAAGTCCACTTTTGCGCAAAAGTCAAGAGTCTCCCAGGAGTGAGTAACCGATCGGAAAATTGAGGTCATATTGTCTGAAATCACTCCGGCTCACGTGTCTTTTTTTATGTCTCAGAAGAATAATCGGCAGCCTACAGGGTTTTTTTTTTAGAAGAAGAAGAAGTTTGACGAAATATAAAATCTAATCTACATTTGTTTAGAACCTTGATTGAGTAATGGCTCTTAAGATTACAGAAGAAAAAAAGGTATATATATATATATATATATATATATATATATATATATTGATATATATAGATATATATATATATATATATATATATATATATATATATATGTAATCCAAACACATTGTATGGTTTTGATTCCTAATCAATAGTAAAACATATATAGTGGTGATGTTTCACAATCTTTGGGGCGAGGAGCAGGTTAAGTGCACTTGGGAACGTGGCTAGATGGGGTTAATCCTTTGGCTTGTGTAAGACAGAACCCATTAAAAGCTTGGAGGGCCTGAGGGGGTGGGCACACCGAGATCTTAAGAGCAGTAGGAAGTATTAAAATGTCGATAGTTTAATGAGAGCTGTCGGACGCCGGGGTCCTGCAGGCAACTCGGCTTTGTAGCTCACCTAGCATATGGGCTTCTAAAACCCAAGCTGTCTGTGAGCTAAAATGGGTCACACACCTTTTAGATCGATTCAGGAATCATCTGGAGGCCCATCGCATTCCAGGCGTTTGATTTCGTAAACGTCCAGAGTCAATGTCGCGTTATAGAATTTGATAGAACACATTTTATAGCACTTCTTCTTTTTTTTTTTTTTTTTTTTGCTCGTCTCAGAGCAGTTTTAAAGACATCAGAGCCACGACCCTCCCGGTGCGAGCAAAACCGGAGGGAATGGAGTGGAAGAGAAGATGAAAGGAAGAAGGGAAGGAACTGAGGCTGAGTAGCAGAAGCTCATTCTTCTCTAAACATCAAGAGTCGGAGTATCAAATAACCAAAAAAAAAATAATAAAAAGCTTTTTTTTTTATTTTATATAATAATTAGCAGTCGGTTGTTGGAAGCAAAGGTCCAATATTGTAATTGTTATTGTAATTGTATTTGTCACATACATATGTGAGAGTACACAGCGTACGACGTCCAGTGAAATGCTTTTTACGACCGTCCAACATGTAAACATTACAGTAATAAATAGAAAATAAAAATAAGTACAGACAGGCCCCACCCTAAGAACGAGTTACGTTCCAAGAGTTTGTTCGTAAGTTGTTCATGGCCAGTGTTGGGAAGGTTACATTGGAAATGTTATAGGTTACAGATGACCCTATTCAAAATGTAATAAGTATTACGCTATAAAAGTAAAGTAAATGATTACATTTGATTACGTTTTGATTACTTTAATTTGTCCACTAGGTAACAAATGAACATTTCAATAGGTTGTATTTCTCAAAATTGAGCTGCATCAGTGGATCTGGATTTTTGTCAAGCGGGACTTTGGGATTTGTAACATTTTCCTAAGTAACTGTAATTTAATTACTTCAGCAAATTACTGTTACTTTTATTTTGAAATGAAATTACATAACACCCTTACATGTAACTAATTACCCCCCAACACTATTCGTGGCATTCTATGCAATGCTCAGGTGCTCGTTTAGTCTCTTGTCATCTCAAGACTGGACTACTGTAACTCTGTGCTGGCAGGTTCTACCTCAGAACGCTATTCGTCCACTGCAAATGATTCAAAATGCAGCTGCTGCGCTCGCTCCACTGGCTTCCTTTAGCTGCTCACATCAGATTCAAAACACTAATGCTCGCATATAAAGCCAAAAATGGATCTGCACCTTCATACCTGAGAAACCTCATCATCACCTCCCGTACCGCACCTCGCTGCCTGAGAGCGTCCAGCACTGTTCACCTGGGTCCACTTTCTCTCAGGGTAAAAGGTAAGATCAGCTCAAAGCTCTTCTCTGTTCTGGCACTGAGGTGGTGGAATGAACCTTCCCGTGGATGTCCGAACAACACTGGCTATCTTCAAATAACAACTGAAGACCCCGATCTCTTCCAACAACACCGATCCTAACACTTCCTCCTTCTCACTGTCCAGGAAACCATAACAAAAGTAATACATTAAAATGAGAAAACATTACAAAATAAACTTTTTTATTTCTTTTCTTATCCCCGCTTGTTTTCGAAGGATCCATCATGATGGCAGGAGTACGAATTCCTCACACTAGTACCATTGCAGATGGTAAAAGAACAGACCCGTCGATTTATGATAGTAAGAGTATCCTTTCGGGCCTCCAGAAACCCATTGTCGTGGACCTCAGGATGGCATGATTTAGACCAGGATTGGAGGTATAGTGGCAAGCCGATGTCAAAATGATAGGCCTCCAAAATAGCATCTTAAAACTGTAGGGCACAAGAACACAAGTTAATCAAGAAGCCCAGATTCAAAACGGCCTCATGATTGGTACTTTTTTTTCGGTTAGTTAGATTTGGTGGAAAGAAAGAGAGAGCAAGAGAGAGAGAGAGAGAGAGATAGAGAGATAGAGAGAAACGAAACGAGTTAGGCTGTGCTGAGATCATTATCTCCTGTGCTCCAGTAGGATGAAAAAAAGTGCAAATACTGAAACTGCAAGAGGAAATCAGTGGGGCCATGTGGTTATGAAGGGACCACCAGCAATTTCCTATTCCAGCACCTAGAACCCCCCTCCCACAAAAAAAAAATGATCGGAATAAAGTGACTCCTTCTCTTTCCTGCAATTCATTTACGAATAGGAGAGAAAATAATAATATGTCCGAGCCTATAATGATCCCTGTGGCTTTTTCAGGAAAAAGACCAATAAAAAAGGTTCGAGAGGCAGTTTTTTAACTTCTTATAGAAAAAAACAAAAGTCCACCTTCGTTTTTCTGTAGAAACGCAAATTATAACGAGACCTTTGAGTCATAAAATTAACATAATCGACGTAGGACGAGGCGACCTATTGGTGAATATCTGTCTTCTGATAATAGATCTCATCTGATTACTCGCACACACACACACACACACACACACACACACACACGAAAAAAATCCCTTTATGTGCAAGACACTTTCTGCAAAGCGACTCGCTCCTCAAAGCGAAGGAATCTGCGAGGTGATGAAATCGAACCAATCGACAATATGTACAATGGAGATGTTTTTTTTTTCTTCTCAATTACGCAATTAAACAATGCTTTTTTTTTTTTTTTTTTTTTTGGGTGACGAGAGTTTCCACACCTCCGATACGGACACACATTATCCGTTCAGCTCAGGTTATCTCAGTCACGAGCGGCTGTGCTTTCTCTCCGCTTCGACACCCACAATGCTGGTGTGGTTAAGAGAAAGTGGGCGGGCAGGTTACAGAGACACGCAAGAACGGGGCCAAAAAAAGACACGTTTTCTAGGAAACGCGCTTCAAAATTTTCTAATTTTAATATGTTATAAGTAAACAATGTGTATTCATAGATTAATAAAAAATAAATAATTAAATGCATTGTGTTCTGCAACTCACATGCACTTGATTGGAGACCCTTCAGTAAGTCTGTCATCATGATGCTCCCGTGTACAAAACCTTATTAAAGACTGTATTAAAGGGGAAGTAGAAAATCATCTAGTATATAGCTCGACAATGTACTGACCATGGGAACACGTGAATGAGAACAAATGTACAAAGAAAAAAAGGAAAAAAAATTAAGCTATTCTTTCATGGGTTGGAGTGCACCTGTATTAGAGCTTCAACCCTACTGGATACCTGCTGACTGCTGACCCCGGAACCTTCTCACCTACATCACTGCCTGACCTCACTGGAATAGCCTTTGTTCAACATATAGGCTGGTGGTCCAGTGGTTAAGGAGCTGGGTTTCTGATCATAAGGTTGGGGGTTGGGGGTACTGAGCTACTGTCTGGAAGGTTGGGGGTTCGAACCTTGGTATCGCCCAGCTGCCACTCCAGGCACTCAACACTCAGGGTGCACCCTATCATGTTTGACTATGTTCTCTGACCCCAGCTTCCCAAAACAAGCTGTGGTATGCGAAGAAAAGAATTTCACTGTGTTATAATGTATATGTGACATCTATTTACAGCCCAGCTTGTTTCGAAGTTGGGGGTCAGAGTCAGCCATGATACTGGTTGCCCCTTGATACACAGAGGGTTAAGAGCCTTGCCCAAGAGTGTGTCTTGAATCCCCCAACCTTCCGATCAATAATCCTGCACCTTAAACCACTGAGCTACACCCCGTCCTAACACCTTTGTGGGTAAATTCTCCACAAAATTCTCCACAAAATCAAGTGCGATTTTTCCCAAAAGAGTGGAGGTTCCTATAAAAAAGCGATCAGGGGTTAAATGTGGAATGGGATGATCAGGTGTCCACCAGCTTTTGTGTATTGAGTGTATTCATTCATTCATCTTCTACCGCTATATCCGATATTCCCTTGGGTCACGGGGAGCCTGTGCCTATCTCAGGCGTCTATGGGCATTAAGGCAGGATACACCCTGGATGGAATGCCAACCCATCGCAGGGCACAAACACACATTCACACACACATATCAAGGTGCCAATTAAACTACCTGCAAGTTTTCTGGTCTAACTACCGGAGACCAGTTGAAAAACCCCTGAGGCACGGGGAGAACATGCAAACTCCACACACACATGGCCGAGATGGGAATCGAACCCGAACCCTGGAGGTGTGAGGTGAACGTGCTAACCACTAAGCCACCGTGCCCCCCGTATTGAGTGTTTTGTCCAGTTTAATCATGTCCTGAAAAATAACTATGCCTCCATGGTCTTGCTACGGCTTTGTAATGAGCAAAATATGACCGTCCCTTTAAATTTGAATAAAAGTAAAAATAAATATTTTGCCTTCAAATGTACTGAAGAATCTACAAAAGCTCCACACAACAAGGAACAAGTTCAAAACAGAGCACCCCAACCCCTAACCCCAGAGCACCCCTATCCCTACAAAAGCGCCACACAACCAGGAACAAGTTCAAAACAGAACCCCCCTACTCTGATTGAGTGCCCCCTACCCCTACAAAAGTGATACACAACAAGAGTGTCAAACAGAATGTCCCCTACCCTGATTGGTGGCTTGCTATGTGTTCTACCAGTTTTAACCCACTCGTAAATAAAAAGAAAAAGACTTGGAAATGAAGTGATAATAAAAAAAGTCTCTGGAAATTGAAGTACTTCAGTAAAGTACAGATATGCGGAAAAAAAAGCTACTTAAGTAGATCAACGAATCACATTTACATCATTTGTCAATGTCACTGCCTAAAGAACCCTTGAGGAATAGAAGACGTCCAGAGTCGACCAGGAAGACGCAAAATCCTAAAAAAAAAAGAAAGAAAAAAAAATGGTGACGTGAAAGACGAGAGAAGAGAGAACGAAAGCGAGAAAGGCAGTGCACTAATGACTTCACAGCCCATTAGCTGCTAAGCCTGATATGCTACACCTCATTACTCCCCCAGCGCACTCGAGCATTAACACACGAATCCATCCGCTTGGCCAGACCTGTCCTTTCGCTCTACGATAACGCTCTCTCTCTCTTTCTCTCTCTCTCTCTCTTTCATCCACGTCCTAGCAAAGTCTCTTTTTTTATATTTTTGATCGTGACGTCCACGTCAGACTCGATTAGCCTTTACGGGGAAAAAAATCGAACAGGAATCGAGGCCGTGAAGGGTCTTATTTCGAATTCCAACAGCGATTTGAAAGATAGAGGAACACCCAGGTTTATGAGGACATTTCAATTTGGTCAGTCAACCAGCAAAAGAATTACATAAAAAGTGTGTGTGTGTGTGTGTGTGTGTGTGTGTGTGGAAGGGGGCCGGGAAAGAAAAATTAAGATGGTTCCAATAGAAATGGCAGCAGTGAATCAACACACTGGCCGGGAGCCACTGGAACATCCACAGAGTCAACTAAACATTGGCCATCAGCCATTGTCACACACCTCAGTCTCTCTCTCTCTCACACACACACACACACACACACATACACACACACACTGCTGACAGAGATGTGGGAGTTTCCAAGCTATTGCTCATCCACACATTCGAATCAATTGCTTTGAAATTCGGGTAATTTACAAAAACGATCAGGACATGTTCAAAAGACGATGATGTCATAACGATTTCGCCATAGCTAGGAAAAAAAAACCTTCGAAAGAATTCAAACGACGCCCCGTCCTTTTTTTTTTTTACATTCGGAACTACCGACGAATCGATGCTAAAGATGTTATCAGGGCCTCATTGTTCTTCTTCTGACTCGCTTATTCATTCGTACCTGTTCAACATCGTACCCCCGATGGAATGCGATAGGGCGTGACGTAAATCCGAGCGTACAGCATCCACGCCGTTGCACGGACAGCTCAGAAAAATGACAGCGATCTGGAAAGGGGGTTTCACAAGGAATTATGGGAAATCGAGAGCGAAGTAGATGCCAAACTGTGCTTGGTAGAGGAACCGAGGAGTTTTTTTCTGCAGTGAACGCTTCAGCGGAGTTCGGCAAAAGTTTGTGGACACCTGAACATTAGATTCGGGTGTTTCTGAACTCTGGTATAACGGCAATCAGAAATTAAATATTCATTAAAAGTTACTTCAATTAAATTTTACTTAAGTACAAATAAAAAAATTATGCAATTAAAAGTATGTAAAATGTAAAGAGTGAAATTTCCAAATAAAAGGGGGATGAGTACTGTAATTCAAACAGGAGTAATTGATTTTAATTAACACTATGGCAGAGGGGGCGTGGCCGAGCGCCGTTTTGTGAATGGAGGGCGTGGCGGGAGGAGACGAGCGGATTGAAGCGTGCACCTGTGTTCACTTCATCTAATCAATCTTTTCTTAATTTCAGTGATCAGGGGAAGGATAAAAGTAGGGGGATGAAGGAGGGTAGAAGTGTGACTGTGTGTGGGTGTGTGGACGTTGGAAAAGTGTGGTAATAAACAAATAAAAGCACAAACATTAACCTGACCGTTGGTATTTCCTCGGGTACACAAGTCCAGCTCGCCCACAAACACCTAAACAAGTACCTTAAAGTACATTAATTTAAAAAAAAAGTCTAATACTTGGGTCTAATGCGAGTGCAAATTTTAAAAACTGCATACGCACATTCACCTCCCCCAAAAAATATTCAATAGGGTTTATAGCATAGGGTTTATATATAGTTAATATATTATCTTCCACTCCAATCTATAGAAAGCAGATTTTAATGGAGCTGGCTTTTTGTGCATTGTCATGCTGGAACAGGTTTGGCTCAACCACAAGTGAGGGGAAAAATAGCTGCTCCGTCCATGAGGGTTCTCAAAATAGTGTAGAGAACATAAACTCTTAATAATAAATCAAATGGGGGGCAGGGTTAGCTAAGCGTTCACCTCAGACCTCCAGGGTTGGGGGTTCGATTCCCGCCTCCGCCATGTGTGTGTGTGGAGTTTGCATGTTCTCCCCGTGCCTGAGCGGGTTTTTTTCCGGGTCCTCTGGTTTCCTCCGCGACCATAAAACATGCACGGTAGGTTGATTGGCACCTTGGAAAATTGTCCTCAGTGATTGTGTGGTGTGTGTGTGTGTGTGTGTGTGTGTGTGCGTCATGCGATGGGTTGGCATTCCATACAGTCCTGCCTTGATGCCACAAGACGCCTGAGATAGGCACCCGTTCCCCACGGCCCGTGAGAGAAGTCGGATAAAGCGGTAGAAGATGAACGAATAAATCAAATAATCCAGTTCAGTAAGAACGAATATGTTCTCCTGCTCTGTCTGAAAGATAGCTCCCTGTCCCTGATTGGCTCAGAGATCGAGAGCGCTGAAGAAGAAGAAGAAGAAGAAGAAGCAGAAAGGGAAAAGGGGGGAAAAAACAAACAAATGAGGGATATCAGGGATGTCCCCCGGTGTCTTTGGTTTGGTCAGCACTCACTGTGACCTCGCTCGGGCGATTGCAGTATTTGTTTTCTCAAGGCCTTTCACATGAACACAGAACAGATGCAGTCGGCCTGCCAGGAGCGAGTGTGTGTGGGAGTGTGTGACAGACAACAGACTGTTAGATTTGTTCAGCGCTGCTGGTTTGGTGTAATGACTTAGAAACTGGAGGCCGGCCAGAAATATCCTTACCATTTGGTTTCTCTCCGGATGAAACGGTCAAGGCTGCTCTTACATATTGTGACAGGATGCATCATTTGTTACGTTCGATCCACTTTAATTATCCAATTTTCTATTCTCTCTCTCTCTTCTCTCATCTCTCTCTCTCTCTCTCTCATCTCTCTCTCTAGATCTCTATATATATTATATATATATATATATATATATATATATATATATATATATATGGATATTTATATGGAGCCAGAATAGAATACATAACACCTTACATGTAAAACAGTTACACATTAGATTACTGTATATCTATATATATAATATATATATATATATATATATATTAGATATATATATTATATATATAGAGATAGAGATAGAGAGAGAGATAGATAGATAGATAGATAGATAGATAGATAGATAGATAGATAGATAGATAGATAGATAGATCAGATAGATAGATAGATAGAGATAGATAGATAGATATAGAGATATACATACGATTACAAATAGGGTTACATCTGAACATAGGTTTCTTTAAAAACCTAATAATAATAATAATAATAAAAATATAATAATAATAATAATTTTGTTGAAATTCTAACAGTTTAGTAAGGTTGACTGTAAAGTTATACATGTTTGGAAATTATATGGTCAGAAATATTCATTAGATACTTGAAAGTAATCAGTAATCAGAAAGTAATCAAATGTAATCAGTTACTTTATTTTTAAAAAGTAAACTGAAATGTTACACTTGCTTATTACAATCTGAGGAATAGGGGAATTTGGTAACCTGTAACCCTATTACCTATATTATCTGTAACCCATATATAATATATATCTATTATATATATATATATATATATATATATATATATATACTTCGAAGTCAGGGTGCGGCAGCGTAGACGGACATATGGTGTTGTTTCAGCTGCACTTAAGCTTCGTCTGACCACAAGCATTTCAAATATTTTCACAAATTTATGTAAAAAAAAAATGTTGTGATTTCTTGAGACATACATCGAGTGAAACTCTCACAGACCAAACAGTTTCTTGTAACCTTTAATCCACTGACCTGGGATCTAACACACACACACACAACACACACACACACACACACACACACACACACACACACACACACAAACACACATTTATTTTTTGTGCTTTATATCCCCATGTTAAAAAAAAAAAAAGCAGTAAGGCGCTCAGGCTTGCAGGACCTATCTGAAAGGAGCTCCAGCACAGAGGGAATACATGTATTGTTAAAAGAGAAGAGCACCAGCAGGGCTCCATAAATCATGTGTCGGCATGTGAGTGTATGAGATGATGACCTTGTCATATTTTAATGTCAGTGTAAATTCAGCTTGTCCTGGCCTGAGGATGGGAAAGAAAAAGAGGCCAGAGAGAGGAATGGATAAAACTACGATAAAAAAAAAAAAAAAACAAGGATGCGTCATTATGCGAAGGAAACGTACACGATCAGGAGGAAAGTATTGGGACATATTCGGACTTTTCAAGCTCCTATGTGGTTCTGTTAGCACATGGCGTGGATACAGATAACACAGATAACATAATTACCCATAGACTTAATGCCCATAGACTCCTGAGATGGGCACAGGCTCCCGTGACCCGAGGAAAGATCGGATAAAGCGGTAGAAGATGAAAGAATGAATGAATATATAACATATAGATATATATATATATATATATATATATTCATTCATTCATTCATTCACATTCATTCATCTTCTACCGCTATATCCGATATTCTCGGGTCACGGGGAGCCTGTGCCCATCTCAGCGTCTATGGGCATTAAGGCAGGATACACCCTGGATGGAATACCAACCCATCGCAGGGCACACACTCACACACACACACACATTCATACACTAGGGACAATTTTCCAAGGGCCAATCAAACTACCGTGCATGTTTTTGGACCAGGGGGAAACCGGAGAACCCGGAGAGGAAAAAAACCCCTGAGGCACGGGGAAAGAACATTGCAAACTCCACACACACATGGCCGAGGATGGGAATCGAACCCGGACCCTGGAGGTGTGAGGCGAACATGCTAACCACTAATCACCATGCCTCCCTATATATATATATATATTATATATATATATTATATATATATATATATATATATTATTGTCATTTGTTTGTGTTATCTATCACGCAATGACCTGCCCAGTCACCATCATTTCTGGTGATTTCATCATTTCACCATCCTTTTTCGTCATAGAAATTCTAGAATTGAATGTTAAATTATCTTGTCTGCCCTTTTTTTAATTTTTAATTTTTTTGCAAAAGTGTGTGTGATTACACTCATGTCTTTGTCACTAATAGTGATATTTATCCCTGCATGTGTCATGAGTTTGTCCTGGAAACGATTCATTACGCAGAAACACTTTCAACAAATGATCCCGCCAATTTATTATTATTATTATTATTATTATTATTATTATTATTATTATTATTATTATTATTATTAAACATGATCCATATCCGACAGCTCTTTTTCGTTAGAAAATACAATCAGCCAGACTCATTTTTCTTAATAGTATTTTCTGTTGTGAGTTTTCAGACACCGTTAATCCAGTATTTTCTGTTAAGCCCAGACTGCATCCTCCCCCCACCACGGCCACCGTATTCAGACACCGTTACTTGTGACAAAGTGTGTGGAGATGAAAGCGATAAGAAGCTTGGCACTCTTCTAGCGAACTTCTCAGATATCCACCTTCCTTTCTGAGTGGAAAAGATGCCACCGCTTTTCTCACTTCATCTCCAGTCGTTCCACACAACACCCGCCTTATCAGATCACAAACTGACACCATGAACTTATCTAATAACACATTTCAGGATCAGGTCTGCATTTGTGTGTGTGTGTGTGTGTGTGTGTGCGTGTGTGGTGTGTGTGTGTGCGCGCGATGTGCGCTTCACCCAGGCCGAGCGTAACGAGGCAGCTTGCGGAAAAGCAGATAGTGACACAGAGAGAAAAAAAAGGAGAGGAGCTTCCTGTCTGTTGTTTGGTTTTTGCTAATAAATGACGCGACCTCCGTCCCTCGTTCTTTTTTTTTCTTGTTTTTCTTTTCATCTTCTTGGACGTTGATGTGTAACACCACTGACACAACAATCCGAAAACATCGCTTTCATCCCGTTTTCTTGTTTGACAGCGAAAAGGAAGGCCAGGCCTTGGAGCTTTTTCCTGATCCCTTTCACACATCAATAAGGGCAATAAAAAACACACGGACACAATCAAATAGTGACTCAATGACCTTTTTTGTTTCTCTATTTTTTCTTTTTAAAAAGGACTGGCTTGTAAAGTATTGACATCCAATTTATTGACCTTTTTTCGGTTGTTGCTCAGCTGTGGATATGTGGCTGGATTAACTATATACCTTTATTAATCGTCTGAATATATTTATAAAAAAAGCATGGGGGTGTATTTGAAAAAAAACTATATATAATATATATATCTATATATATATATATATATATATATATATATATATATATATATATATATATCTGTTTTAAAAATCACCACTCTTTCTGTACTCTTCTAACATGAGTGATTTTTTTTATATAAATCCACACACTCCACACACACACACACACACCACACACACACATGCCTTTACATTTCTTCAGCAGCATTCATTCATTTCATTCATCATTCAGCGCAATGTTTCTGTTATGCTCTATTTTTTATTATGCGCTATATATTAATCCAATGTAATCTTTACTTTAAAAATCACTTTTAAAGTAAATATTCCTGTTTAAATCATATCTATACCGATATTTTTCATGGAGGTTTCATCATTATTTTCCATTTCTTCACAAGTCCCATCGGTGTACTTGAAGAAGTTTAATGCGCTGCATTTTAACTTTAACAGAAAAGAAAATAAGGGGCGAAAAACACACTGTAAATCCTGGTTTATATGTTATCAGATAAAAGAAGAGGCAAAACGTCATTCGATGTCTGTGTGGTTAATTAAAAGAGAACATAACGCAGACGACGTCGGTTTATACACACACACACACACACATATAGATATATATATATATATATATTATATATATATATATATATATATATTATATATATATATACTTTGCCTTCAGATAACTTTGGATGTTTCACCGGGAATCCGACGTCGGTTAACGTCTCTTCCTTCTGTTTCCGTCGCATTCGCCTGGAACGCCATCTAGAGGAACGCGCTAATTCCTCACGCGATGATGACCTGGAGACAAATGGGATATTCTGTTCGGTTTGACGTCGGATTCAGTCAAAGTCGCTTTTCTATGAGGAATGAGTATAAGTAACGACGTACACCGAGGTACCTCTGTATCTGTATACACATGTGTGTTGTGTGTGTGTGTAGTGTATATATATAATATATATATATATATATATCTATATATAATAGTATATAATATATATATATATATACCATATATATATATATATATATATATTATATATATATATATATATAGATATATATAATATATATATATATATCTATTATATCTATATTATATATATATATATACTCTAATACTGGTATCAGGTCTAGGGGTGTGTCCAAGCACTAAACTAATTGTGGCAAGAAAGAAATCTAAGAAATCTGATGCAGAAATGGACCACTTCTTTTGTTTTTGCAATTTCATAGAAGGCCTGGGGTTCAGTCAGGATTCCCAAAGTAAAGGGTTGAGGTCAGCGCTCTCTAGATCTACATGTATAACATGTAGAAGTATAATTTCATAGAGCTGGGTTTCTAGAGGTTTGGGCTTTGAAATGACTGAATTTGTCAAGCTGTAAAATTGTTTAGAAGATCCGAATATGGCTGGAAGCAGTGGGTCAATGTGAATAAGGGTAAAGTACACTAAGGTAATATGGTTCCTTTTATTTTATTCTGAATTCTGCCATAAATATTTGCCTACGTCATTTAGCTTCTCCCTCTGGCAAAACTAAAAAAAATCGACAAACAAGCGTGCTGGAGTTTTCCTTTCCCTCCATTTTTACCCCCTTTTTTTTGACATTAGGCAGCAAAGCCCTGCAGCACTTCCTGTAACAGTGAGACACAGGCGGCTGGTGACAGCCATTACCAGAGCTAATTGGAGCGAAAGCACGAACGCTAGGCTAGTCTAATGAGCATCAGTGGTTGGAGCGAGTGGTGACGGAGGAGGCCTGTCAAAAAAACACACCAGAGCTGCATATGCCCCTACATGTGGTGCAACACAGGTGCACTTCCACTTCCAAGAAACACTGACCCTGGAGTCGGGAGGGAAAAAAAAAGAAAAAAGAAAGAAAAATGTTGGGAAATCATCGCCGTAGAAGATCTCGAGCCAAAACAAACAGCTGGGAAGTTTTTCTTGTGAAAAGCATGGCCGTGTCTCCTACCTGCTGCGGGGTTCAAATGTTCACGTCCATCACCCACAACTGTGTTTATTTCATCATATATTTAAAGAAAAAAAAACAGAAAATGATAATTTTCCATGAAGTAAAAATAATATCTCAGTATTACATCATCCTGGACTAATTTAAGTGAAAAAGTTAATGAATAAATAAATAAAATTTGTTTAAATTTTCAGAAATCAGCAGCTATTATTTATCCATTTTTTTTCATGGAAAGCTTAAATATATGAACTAGATTAACCTTTAAAATTCTAATATGAGGTGACAAATATATAATTTAATATACTGTGAATATCACCGTTTAATACAAATGAATATTTATTTTTAAAAAAAGTTCTAAAAAAAGTTTAAAAATCATGATGAAATATTTTTTGTTTGTAAAAAAAAAAAAAAACTTTTTTTGTATGTCGCACTGGATAAGGGCAACAATTAATACTATATTATACTTTAGTACATTTAATGCTATATTGTTATAATATATTATACATATTATATTTAATGCAATTTTATTATACTTTACTATGTAATACTACTTTTAACACATTATATAACTGTACTTTTATTTTGCAATTATAATTAATAATTAATAATAGCAAAAAATAATTTGCTATTATACTATTTTATTATACTATACTGCATACCACTACTCAATCAGTATAGCACTACACTATATTATTATAATACCATTTTTGACATAATATACTATATTATACTAGACTATTATATTATTTTTCATGCTACTTTATACTATACTATGATTAATTATATGTTGTTATAATACCATACTATACTACAGTCAATTATAATAATCTATACTATGTTTAATATGGTGCTAGACATTTTAGAATATTACACCTCTCTACTTTAATTGTTATATATTATATACTATACTATATGTTAAACAATAGTACTATATTTTATATTGGGAATAAGTAATACATATAGTATTAGGATTACATTCAAGCCTAATCATAAAATGTTCTTGTGTTCAATAGATAGAGAATCTGTAATAAATCGATACATCATAAATATTATGGTGATGTTTGGATTAGTAATATGTCAGCGTGTTATCTCATTACATCTCCGCACTTGGCTTTTTTGCTCTTGTTTCGTGCACCGGACTGGACTGTCGTTAAGAACGGCGGAGTGAAGTGAAGGACACTGGGCTGTATTGATGTGCCAAACACAACCATGCCATACCTTGGTCCGGGTGCATTATGGGGGCTGGGAGAAGTTGAATTTGGCAGGAGGTATGTAAGTCTTGGATATGCGCCTTTGTATATCTCTGAGAAACTCCAGTTAGAGATATTTTTATGTACTTAGTATTTATAAAGGCGGCATCTGGGATTCTTAAATCTGCAAAATGTCTGGACGAGGGTGTGTGTAGATGTGAAACATGATTTAAGAACTAGTCGTTTATTTGTTAAGCGGCTGTCAAGAGTACAAGTTAATATTTTGTTGGGTGGAAGTTATTTATAGAGGTGAAGCTCATGTTATAAGTACTGTAACAACACAAAGCACTGCCAGGCCATTTCCTTCCTTCAGGTTTATTTATTTATTTCAGATCAGATTTTACGTGTAACGTTATTTTCCACTAGAAACAAACCTGTTTGTCACCTTCTTTGTCACTGCAGAGTGAAATACCTTTTTCATATCACACAGGGTCAGCCATGATACACTTCCCCTGGTGCCCAGAAGGTTAAGGACCTTATTCGAGGGCCCAAAAGTGGCAGCACTGCACCAAAACTACACTACATGACACTAAACTATATTCTCTGGTATTATAATCATCATTAAGATTCTGGTCAGAGTGCGCTTGTTGTCTCGGCCGTGCAATAAAAGTTATAGTGCAATTTCCCAAAACTTCAGTAGTTATAACTGCTCTGCAGATGTTTACAACAAATACACAAAATCGTTATTCACAAAAAGTGGATTTATGACGACCCCATGTACAGGACACCGATCCACACCAGTAATAATTCAGAATTAGTTTTCTTAACAATTTATTTATTCATTCATTCATTCATTTTCTACCGCTTTATCCGATCTCTCGGGTCACGGGGAGCCTGTGCCTATCTCAGGCGTCTATGGGCATTAAGGCAGGATACACCCTGGATGGAATGCCAACCCATCGCAGGACACACACACACACACACACACACACACACATTCACACACTAGGGACAATTTTCCAAGGTGCCAATCAACCTACCGTGCATGTTTTTGGACCGGGAGGAAACCGGACAACACGGAGAAAACCCCCCTGAGGCACGGGGAGAACATGCACAAACTCCACACACACATGACCGAGACGGGAATCGAACCCGGATCCTGGCGGTGTGAGGCGAACGTGCTAACCACTACGCCACCGTGCCCCCCCTTAACAATTTAATTATTAATAATTATTCATTCTTTTAAGAGAGCCATGAAACATTCTCCAGGACCACAATTACATAAACATGCAACAATTTATATATAGCATGCATACACACACACACACATACTCACATACAGTGTATATGTGTTCATTGAAATTATATATATATATATATAGATATAAATATAGCGATAGATAGATAGATAGATAGATAGATAGATAGATAGATAGATAGATAGATAGATAGTGTGTGGGTGTGTGTGTGTGTGTGTGTGTGTGTGTGGGTGTGTGTGGGTGTTATACATTCCAGGAAATTTCAGGAAGCTGACTATATGTATACATCACAATAACATATACATACAGTCATGGGAAAAAATTAGGACACCCTTTGAAAGCATGTGTTTTTTTTGTAACATTTTTAATAAATGGTTATTTCATCTCAGTTTCAACAATACAGAGAGATTAAAGTAATCAAACTAAACAAATGAAAATCTGAAGAAAAGTCTTTTCAAGATCTTCTGTAAATGTCATTTTACAAAAATGCCTATTCTAACTGAGGAAAAAGATAGGACACCCTCACATGTATTCCCTCTTAAATTGGCTCAGATCTCACACAGGTATATCACACCAGGTACACATAACTAGTAGATTCGTTACTCTGCATGTTGAATGAGGCTTGCCCTATTTAAACCTCAGACATTTAGTTTGGTGTGCTCCTGACTGTTGAAGTGAGAGTGAGCACCATGGTGAGAGCAAAAGAGCTGTCAGAGGACTTCAGAAAAAAGATTGTAGCAGCCTATGAGTCTGGGAAGGGATTTAAAAAGATCAGCCATTCCACTGTCCGGAAGATAGTCTACAAGTGGAGGGCTTTCAAAACAACTGCCAACATGCCCAGGACTGGTCGCCCCAGCAAGTTCACCCCAAGAGCAGACCGCAAGATGCTAAAAGAGGTCTCAAAAAAAGTGTCATCTCGAGAACTACAGCAGGCTCTGGCTACTGTTGATGTAGAAGTACATGCCTCTACAATCAGAAAGAGACTGTACAACTTTAACTTGCATGGGAGGTGTGCAAGGAGGAAACCTTTGCTTTCCAAGAGAAACATCAAGGCCAGACTGACATTTGCCAGAGATAAAGTTGACAAAGACCAGGACTTCTGGAATAATGTTCTTTGGACAGATGAGTCCAAAATTGAATTATTTGGACACAACAGCAGAGGACATGTTTGGCGTAAACCAAACACAGCATTCCAAGAAAAGAACCTCATACCAACTGTGAAGCATGGAGGTGGAAGTGTCATGGTTTGGGGCTGCTTTGCTGCAGCAGGACCTGGTCAGCTCACCATCATAGAATCCACCATGAATTCTACTGTGTATCAGAAGGTGCTTGAAGAACATGTGAGACCATCAGTTAGAAAATTAAAGCTGAAGCGGAACTGGACCATGCAACATGACAATGACCCAAAACATACTAGTAAATCAACCAAAGATTGGCTGAAAAAGAAGAAATGGAGAGTCCTGGAATGGCCAAGTCAAAGTCCAGATTTGAATCCCATTGAGATGCTGTGGGGTGACTTGAAAAGGGCTGTACGTGCAAGAAACCCCTCAAACATCTCACAGCTGAAAAAGTTCTGCATTGAGGAGTGGGGTAAAATTTCCTCAGACCGATGTCGGAGACTGGTAGATGGCTACAAGAACCGTCTCACTGCAGTTATTTCAGCCAAAGGAGGTAACACTCGCTATTAGGGGCAAGGGTGTCCTATCTTTTTCCTCAGTTAGAATAGGCATTTTTGTAAAATGACATTTACAGAAGATCTTGAAAAGACTTTTCTTCAGTTTTCTTTGTTTAGTTGGATTATTTTAATCTCTCTGTATTGTTGAAACGGAGATTAAATAACCATTTATTAAAAATGTTACAAAAAAACCACATGCTTTCAAAGGGTGTCCTAATTTTTTCACATGACTGTACTGTATATATATATATATATATATATATATATATATATATATATATATATATATATATATATTATAATACATATTGTAATAATAATACATTAATATAAATTTAAAAAGTTCAAATAGAAACCTTTCCAAAAAAGTTTACAGCAATGAACTGTTTTAAATAGTAAAAAGGTTTAAATGGTATAAAGGTCCATTGAAGTAGCTAAAATGTCTTAAATTACATCTAATAAACTACTATATTTGCAAGCTCCATCCCACATATTGCCAAGCATCCACTGTTGGGCCCTTCACTGTGGCCCTCCAAGGGGTACCATATCAAGGCTGCCTTTGTTCTCTGATGGCAGGTTCCTGACCACTGCAGGATATGCGAAGGAATAATTTTACTGCCATGTGACGTCAAAATCTCCTCTAATGCAACGAGGGCAGAGTGAAACAACACACCCTGATTTGTTGCCCTTTAAATTGTCCCAAAGGCTGAAAAAAGCTCCGGGATCGAAGTGTGAAGCCGATTTAAAGCATCGCACCGGTTTCCGCACACAGCATTCTATTGTAGAAATTACAGTGTAACGGAATCTAATCCGTCTACCGTTTCTGCAACGCCAGCATCGCTGTAAATAAGGCCTTGTCCTCAATATGTTTTTCTCAGACGCAGGGAAAAAAAAAAGAAAAAAGAAAAAACAGGCGGTAAAGTGATATCAGAACCCATTCGGGATGGTGATGAAGTCAGACCAGACTCCAAGGTTGTCTAGAGGTCACACGGATCCACAACAGTGTGTGGACGTGCGATTAAACGAACACTAGCGCTAACAATAATGACCTGCTCCGACCTTCTTCTATAGAGTTAAGTCTTTTGCACGATGAGATGGGAGACAATGAAGGGGGTTGGGGGAAAAAAAAAAGACATAGAGAAAAGGTCAGCATGTGCTTTAGGTATAAGGAATGTCATTATTTCATTTTAAATGTGCTAAAGCGCTCAAACCCGAGGCCATAAATTCAACCCGAATCTTAATTATCGTTTTAAGCTTTTGTTGCACCAAGAACCTGAAAGGTTAAAAGTCAAATTAATTATCGCCGCATATGATCCATGTAATTCCTGATTGGTCAGAAGGGGTTCATTTATTAATATTTGATTTAGCTTTAACAGGTTTATATCAATGCAGTACATATAAGTTTTAAATTCTATACTATCAGTTAAAGCACATACAGCTTTTAGGGGGGAAAAAAAGTGTGAGAAAATGGACGAATGGACGAAATCTGAAGTGCTGGAAACTGTTTGAAGTAAAGGGGTAATAAGGTCATGTGACCGTGAAGCTCTGCTCCAGCATCAATGCTAAACGGATACAGAATTTCATGCAGATTTCATGATCTGTGCATTTCAGTGTTTTTTTTTTTTGTTGTTTTTTTTTTTAGTAGTAGTATTATTGTTACAGTTTCGCTCCATAATGTTACATCGGCAATGTTTCTGCAATGTGTCACGTTACGGTTTTGACACCTCCCTGGCCTACATTCACTTCTCACGCACGCATGTTACGGCGAAAGCTGCGGTTTAGTGCTGATCATGACTTAAACGCAAAGCTGTACGTTTACATTTCATGCATGTGGAAGTGTGTAAAAAAAAGTCAATTATGTCAAAAATATATC
>JACRUU010000027.1:14848511-14891011 GCA_030449085.1 Kryptopterus vitreolus | reverse complement strand
TCCACAGTGAAACATGGTGGTGGCAGCATCATGATGTGGGGATGCTTTTTTTCTTCTTGGGGATGCAGGGACAGGGAAGGTGGTCAGAGTTGATGAGAAGATGTGACTATATATGCACACCACAATTGAATCAAATTAGAAGTGAATCGATTGAACAAAATTTAATTGAATCGAATCAAATAAAATGAGGAAAATTACATCAGTTGCTGCAATTATATAGTATTTAAAACTTGAAGGGAAAAAAAATACACAGATCAAGATTCATGCTGGAACAGAAATAACACAGAGACCATAAAAGAGGAATCTTTCAATACGCTTTCTGAGAAATCTTTGATCCACATGCCCTGTTAGCGTCGTTCCTCCTCCGGCTTTTTTCTCATTAAAAGCCCTGCAGAACGAGTGCAGAGGAAATGACAGTGTGGCACTGGGAGATGTTTAGGAATGATGTAGATAGTCCAAAAAAGTCAATCCTCATTGCAAGAAAGAAAGCAAGAAAGAAAAAAAGGTGTGATACTGAAAGAATAAAGAAAGACAGAACTGCAAGAAAGAAAGAAAGAAAGAAAGAAAGAAAGAAAGAAAGAAAGAAAGAAAGAAAGAAAGAAAGAAAGAAATGTGACATACTGAAAGAAAGAAAGAAAGAAAGAAAAAAGAAGAAAAAGGTGAGAAAGGTGAGATACTGAAAACATAAAGAAAGAAAAAATAAGAAAGAAAGAAAAGAAAAAGACTACGACAGAAAGAACGAAAAATAAATTTGTGACATAAAGCTAACTGTGAAAGAAAACTGAAAAAGAAAGAAAAAAAGAAAGAAAGAAAGAAATGTGACATACTGAAAGAAAGAAAGAAAGAAAGAAAGAAAGAAAGAAAGAAAGAAAGAAAGAAAGAAAGAAAGAAAGAAAGAACAGAGAAAGAAAGAAAGAAAGAAAGAAAGAAAGAAAGAAAGAAAGAAAGAAAGAAAGAAAGAAAGAAAGAAAGAAAATAAGAAAGAAAGAAAGAAAGAAAGATACTAAAGAAAAAAAACTGAATAGAAGAAAGAAAGAGAAGAAATGAACATACTGAAGAAAGAAAGAAATAAATACGAAGAAAGAAAGAAAAGAAGTGAACTGAAAGAAAGAAAGAAAGAAAAGAAAGTAAACGAAAGAAAATGTGGACATACTGAAAAAGAAAGAAAAAAGAAATAAAAGAAAAAGAAATGTGACTATGAAGAAAGAAAGAAAGAAAGAAGAAAGAAAGAAAGAAAGAATTAAAGTGACATGTGACATAAGAAAGAAAGAAAGAAAGAAAGAAAGAAAGAAAGAATGAAAGAAAGAAAGAAGAGAAGAAAGAAAGAAAGAAAGAAAGAAAAGAAAAAGAAGAAAGAAAGAAAGAAAGAAAGAAAGAATAAAAGAAAGAAAAAAAAAAGCAATTGAGATACTGAAAGAAAGAAATAAAAGAAAAAGAAAGAAAGAAAGAAAAGAAAAGAAAATGTGAACATACAGAAAAGAAATAAAGAAAAAGAAAAAAGAAGAAATGAAAAAGGAAAGAAAGAAAGAAAGAAAGAAATGTAAGAAGACATACTAAAGAAAGAAAAAAAAAGAAAGAAAAAGAAATGAAACGAAAAGAAAAGAAAGAAAGAAAGAAAGAAAGAAAATAAGAAAGAAGGAAGAAGAAAGAAAAAAGAAAGAAAGAAATAAAGAAATCATAAAGAAATATACTGAAAGAAAGAAAGAAGAAAGAAAGAAAAAATAATAAATAAGAAAGAAAGAAAGAAAGAAAGAAAGAAAGAAATAAAAAGAAAGAAAGAAATGTGACAACTTAAAGAAAGAAAGAAAAAGAAAGAAAAAGAAAGAAAGAAGAAAGAAAGAAGAAGGTGAAATAAAGAGAAAGAAAGAAAGAAAAGAAAGAAAGAAAAGAAAGAAGATACTGAAAGAAAGATAAGAAAGAAAGAAAGAAATGACACAGAAAGAAAGAAAGTAAGAAAGAAAGAAAGAAAGAAAGAAAGAAAGAAAGAAAGAAAGAAAGAAAGAAAAGAAAAAAGAAGAAAGAAAGACAAGAAACTGAAAGAAAGACAATAAAAAGCCAGAAAGAAAGATTGATAAAGAAAGAAAGAAAGAAAGAAAGTAAGAAAGAAAGAAAGAGAAAAAAGACAACAATAAAAAACAATAAAAAACGAAAGAAAGAAGAACTGAAAAAGAAGCAAGAACGAAAGAAAGAAAGAAAGCAAGAAGAAGAGATATTAAAAAGAAAAGAAGAAATTTGAACCGAGAAAAAAGAAAGACAGAAAGAAAGAAGGAAAGAAGGAAAGAAAGGTGATATACTTAAAGAAAGAAAGAAAGAAAGAAAGAAAGGAAGAAAGGAAGAAATGTGACATACTGAAAGAAAGAAAGAAATAAGAAAGAAAGAATGAAAGAACAGACAGACTAAAGAAGAAAAAGAATACAAAAGAAGAAAGAAAGAAAAGAAAGAAAGAAAGAAAGAAAGAAAGAAAGAAAGGAAAGAAAGGAAGAAAGAAAGAAAGAAATGTGACATGCTGAAAGAAAGAAAGAAAGAGAAGAAAAAGAAAAAAGAAAGAAAGAAAAAAAAAAGAAGAAGAAAGAAAACCCGAAACTGAAAGAAAGTGAAAGAAAGAAAGTGAAAGAAAGCAAAAGAAAGAAAGAAAGAAAGAAAAAAAGAATGAAAGAAACGAATTAAGAAAGAAAAAAAGAAAGAAAATAAGAAAGAAAGAAGAATTTACAAACTGAAAGAAAGAAAGAAAAGAGAAAGAAAGAAAGAAAGAAAAAAAAGAAAAAAAGAAAGAAAAAGAAAAAAGAAAGAATAGACAACGGAAAGAAAATAAGAGAAGAACAAAGAAGATAAAAACAAAGAAATAATGTGACCTGAAAGAAAGAAAGAAAGAAAGTTGAGATACTCCAAGAAAGAAAGAAAGAGTGAATAAGGGAGGGGATCAGGAAGAAACAAGAAGAAAAGAGGGAAGAAGTGGGAAAAATGAAGAAGAGAAAAAAAGAATCTCCATTTAAAAAACGAAACTGTGGGTTCATTTTCAGGTCCAATTCGAATTGAAAGCAAACTCTCAAACACCGGTTTTTATTTTGTACCTCATTTAAAAAGAAGAAGAAAAGAAAAAAAGCCCATTCTCTCCTTTTCACCGCAGTAACAAGTCTTCCCTTTCACTGCTCAAATAATAATGTTATTTTTAAAGGTAAACAGAGAAAAAAGAAAAACAGAAAACGAAGGAGAAAAAGAATGGAGTTGTTTTTTTTTTTAATGCGTGCGTTTGAAGTGCTGTGAAAACGATCAAACCTCACATTTCTTCCTCCAGCACTTTCTGTTAAACCACCAGTGGAGACTGTGTTTTCCCTCTTACACACACACACACACACACCACACACACACACACACACATCACACCTCTCTTGCCGTTATCACTGAAGTGTGACAGACAGCACTCGGCATTGACACGCACACTTGATATTATCTGGCCAGAGGAAAGATTCAGGGCCTTGACTGATGAGAACGTGTCACTCACGTGTTGTTTATCTACGCCGCCGGGAAGCCCAGCCAAATAAAGAGAGCTTTCTTTCCATCGCCTTTTATATATCATCCCATTGGCTAAAAGCTCCAGATCGCCCATATATATATATGTGTGTGTGTGTGTGTGTGAGTGTGTGTGTGTGAGTGGGTTAAGTGCGAGAGACTGCCTAGAGTTTTGTTAAATGTAGCATGTCATGTCAGGTTTTAGTGAAAACTAATCCAGCTGGTGGGTTTTCATCCTAAGGCTTTTATTTATCCTGGTTTGTTTTCCTTTCTCTCCCCGCCCCCTTCCAAGATGTTTCTTTAAAAATTTCTGAATTAAAAACTATTTATTTTTTTCTGATTTGTTTGTTTTTTTTTTTTGTTAGGATGCATCGGGGAGGTGGATAATCACAATCATCATCATCATCATCATCATCATCATCATAAAAAAACATTTAGATAACAAAATGACACAATTGTCATTTTTCTTTTTTTTGTCATTTTCTTTTCTTTTTTATTTTTTTCCCCCCCAAGATGCTTGTATACAAATTTCTTAATACATTTTTATTTCCTTATTTTTTTCCTTATTTGCTTGCTTGTTTGTTTTCTTGCTTTCTTGTTAGAGTGGATTGGGGAGGTGGATAATCACAATCATCATCATCATCATCAAAAAAAAACTTTTTTTTTTCTTTTTTTTTTTTCCCCCAAGATGCTTGTTTAAACATTTCTGAATAAAAAAAAAAAACAATCTGTTTATATTTTTCATATTTATTTGTTTGTTTGTTTGCATCCTTGTTAGGGTGGATTGTTGGGGTGGATAATCACAGTCATCATTTAATAAAAAAAAAAAAAAAATAACATTTAGATGACAGAATGCCTGACTATCAAATTATTCTTTTTTTCTTTTATTTCTTTTTTTCCTTTCTTTTTTTTTTGTTTACATTATATACCATATTGTGCCCTCATCGATTTCCTTTTATCATGACCTTCTCTCTTCTGAGTATGTTCGACTAGATTTCCTACAGGAATCTTAAGTTAAATTTTAAACTTAAAAACGTAAACGCAACCGGGAAAACCCTTAACTTTTAAGCATTTAAACTTAAAAGTAACCAGGAAAATGACATGGTTTAGCATCTAAATATGTTCTATATGCGTCTAGTGTTTAAGCAGGGTCACGGTGGCTTAGCGGTTAGCATGTTCACCTCACATCTCACCCTCCAGGTTCGATTCCCTTCTCGGCCATGTGTGTGTGTGTGTGTGTGTGTGTCAAGTTTGCTCGTGCGGTCATGTGCCAAGTTTGCATGTTCTCCCCGTGCCTCAGGGGGTTTTTTTTTCTCCGGGTTCTCCGGTTTCCTCCCCCCCGGTCATATGCACGGTAGGTTGATTGGCATGTTGGAAAATTGTCCCTAGTGTGTGAATGTGTGCATGATTGTGAGTGTGTTTGTGCCCTGCGATGAGTTGGCATGCGATGGGTGTATCCGTGGGTGTATTAATGCCCATAGACGCCTGAGATAGGCAGAGGCTCCCCGTGACCCGAGGGAAGATCGGATACAGCGCTAGAAGATGAATGAATGAATGAATGAACAGTGTTTAAGCTTCCTAAAATAACCATATGGTTGGAAAATTCAGCTGTCCCAATACTTTTGCTTGTTTAGTATACAGAGCCTTTATTCCAGGTTTTTAGACAAACGTCAATATTTTACGCCACACATATGTTCAATCCTTTAGGCTGATTAATCAGATGTTGATTAATCTTGTAGAACAGCAGCTCCGACAGCGTAACAGCTGCAAAATCACAGGTTTATGATCTACAGAAAGAGGTTTGCATCGAAATGAAACCAAAAAGAGGGTAAATGATGGCGTGAATCTGTTTACTAAGGAATCTCCAGCATCAGTCGACATGACATTTACATTACATTTAAGGAATTTGGCAGATGCACTTATCCAGAGCCATTTACATTTATCTTATTCACTGAAAAGTGATGAGGTTACGACCCAAAAATTCACCCCCCAAGCCTAAAAAATGAGAGAGCTGGAAATAAACACATTTTTGGTCATGGATTTGGAAGTGCCCCTCAAAAAAAATATGTAAAAAAATGAAAGAAAGAAAAACAAAGCCAAAATGCACAGGATGAACTATGGAAAGATAAGGGACTTTTTAGGGGCCCTGGATTGCAGTTTGGTATGACAAATTATAAACATGAAGTAGTACAACAAGAAAACAAAGAAGACTGATGAAGAGGGAAAAAAGTGGAAGAAAAATAATGTGAAAAAGTGGGGAAGAAGGAGGAGAAGACAAAAGTACAATATGGAAGGCAAATAATAGAAAAAATAGAAAGACAAAAAGTTGTGGTTTTAAGGGCCTTGCTCAGGGGCCAATGCCCATAGTCCAATGCCTTAAGTACTACATGTTTTATTTATTTATTTATTTATTTTGTATATACTTTATGGATCCCTTGAGGGGAATTCTTTTCTTCTCATATCTCAGCTTGTTTTGGAGCTGGAGTCAGAGCTCAGGGTGGGCCATGGTGCGGCGCCCCTGGAGCACAGGGGGCCTTGCTCAAGAACCAAATGGTGGCAGCTTGTCAATCCCGGGGCTCGAACCCCAACCTTCTGATCAGTAGCCCAGAGCCTTAAACCACTGAGATACCCTCTCCTCTTTTAACATTTGATGCATCTAGGACTAAGGGCTTAGGTGCTCAGGGGCCTAGCAGAGATTTGAACTTAAGACCTTCATATCCAAAACCCAATACCCAAAGTCACCTCAACTTTTAATTTACATTGACATAACACTTATGGACTTTTTTGACGGATGCCTTATCAAGAGTCACACAGAAGTGAGGGCTAAGGGCCTTGCTCAAGAGCCCATGAGTGGCAGCTTTTTGGTCCTGGGATTTGACCCAGAGTCTTATCCCCAGAGCTACCACCCGCCCACTACCTCTGAATAACTGTCAGAATGTGGAAATGAAGCTCGATGCCCCTTCAAAACTTGTGTTTTTCTCCCAGCGTAAGTAGAATCAGTGCAGGGGATGGGAGTCGCCGTACGCTTCAGTGAACCCCTTCAACAAACACGCCGACTTCTCCGGCGTCTGCTACTGTTTATCTTGTCGTCGAGTGCGAGCTAAAAAGGCCAAACCTGTATGGATGAGATAAGCCAAGTCTGAGGTGAGCTACTGAGGGGAAAAAGACAAAGGTCAGCCCTAGAGAGACTGGGCCCAGGCGCAGAATGTGTGCACTGTCCGATTGTGGAGCATCGTGTGGAATAAATCTCAAAATTCACGCATCGACAACTTCTTTACCTAAAAGCTCAGAAAACTTCAAATGAGTCTAATGCATTTCATCTCATTTGGCTTTATTTGTATAGAAAGTTTAACAATGGACATTATCTCCAAACACATTTATAGAGATAAAGAGGTTATTCATTCATTCATTCATTCATTCATTCATCCATTCATCTTCTACTGCTTTATTCGACTTCTCTCTCGGGTCTCCGGACAGGAAACTGTGCCTATCTCAGGAGTCTTTGGGCATCAAAGCAGGACACACCCTGTATGGAATGCCATCAAAGGGCACACACACACAAACACACACTCACATTCACACACTAGGGACAATTTTCCAAGGTGCCAATCAACCTACAGTGCATGTTTTTTGGTACCGGGGAGGCGGGGGGGGGGGCAGGAGAGCCCGAAAAACAAACCCTGAGGCAAGTTGAGAACATGCAAACTCTACACACATGGCGGTGATGGGAATCAAACCCCTGACCCTGAAGGTGTGACGTGAACGTGCAAAACACGTGCAACCCCCCTAATCCCCCCCCCCCCCCATAAAGAGGGTTATACAATTGCATAAAATGTATCATATGTTTTTTAAATTTAATAATCAAATAAGCAAGTCAGTGGTGACTTTGGAGAGGGGAAAAATTCACGAGTCAGCATAAACCTCGAGAGGAACCAGTAGTTGAGATGTACTAACCAGTGGAAGGTGGAGACCTGTTTATGCAAATTGTGGTCTTCATTGCTTGCTCAGAAACATCATAGCATCATAAATATCATGGCTTTTTGATCTGCAGCTCTATTTAGTGTCTCCAATTAGAGAGACCTCCATCCAGAGGATGAATTGGGTCCGAAGAAATGAAAGAGACAGGAACACTGGGCAACTGGGCAACTCCTGACTAGGGAGTAAGGGATCATGAAGAAATAAAAAATAAAATGGTCTACACAGAAGGTGACTATTTTTACACGGAAGGAGGCTCTGTCTACATGGATATATTTAGATTGTTGTGTATTTTAGAATAGGCTTTATTTGTCACAAATATATTACATGCACAAGTGAAATTGTTTCCTTGCATATTCCAGCTTGTTTGGTATCTGAGGTCAGAGCACATTGTCAGCCATGATGCAATGCATCTGGAGTACAACGGTTTAAGGGCCCAAGAGTTGGACATGCTACCCTTCCATTCTTTTATTGTGGACATGCTACCCCAACCTTCCTTTTACTATGGACATACTACCCCCCCTCCTTTTAGTGTGGATATGCTACCCCCCTCCACTTTTTAGTGTGGACATGCTACCCCCCTACCCCCCCCCCCCCCTCTTTTTAGTGTGGACATGCTACCCCCCCCTACTTTTAGTGTGGACATTCCACCCCTTACCTCCATTTAGTGTGGACATGCAACCTCCTACCTCCTTTTAGTGTGGACATGCTACCTCCTCCCTCCTTTTATTGTGAACATGCTACTCCCTTCCACCTTTTAGCGTAGACATCCTACCTTCTCCCTCCTTTTAGAGTGGTAATGCTACCTCCTCCCTCCCCTTTTTAGTATGGACATGCTACCAATCCCTCATTTTAGTGTTTACTTGTTACTCCCTCCCTCCTTTTAGTTTGGACATGCTACCTCCTCCCTGCTTTTAGTGTGGACATGCCACCCCTTACCTCCTTTTAGCGTGGGCATGTTACCAATCGCTCCATTTAGCATGGACATGCTACCCCTTCCCTCATTTTAGTGTGGATTTGTTAATCCTAATGCTACTCCTCACCCTCCCCTTCTTAGCGTGGACATGTTACCAATCCCTCATTTTAGTGTGGACTTGTTACTCCCTCCCTTTTAGTGAGGACATGCTACCAATCCCTCATGTTAGGGTGGACATGCTACCCCCTCCCTTCTTTTATGTACACATGCTACCCCTTCCCACCTTTTAGCGTGGACATGTGACCCCCTCCATCCTTTTATTGTGGACATGCTACTCCCTCCCTCCTTTTAGTGTAGACATGCTACTCCCTCCCTCCTTTTAGTGTAGAGATGGTACCCCTTTCCTCTTTTTAGTGTGGACATGTTAACCCTGTCCCTCCTTTTATTGTGGACATGTGACCCCTCCCTCCTTTTAGTGTAGACATGCTACTAAAAGACATGCTGTTAAATGAACAGTAAGTATTGCATTGTTTCATTTTGTCCTATTCATTTGCCTCCCAAACAAAATAAATAAAGAACAAATAAAATTAATTCACTAATTAATTGTATTCTTACAATAGTTATTTATTCAATTAATAAGTAAGCAAAATAAGAAAATTAAATTAAGATTTTACAATCTTGATCCAGCCGTCTTTTGTCTCTAAGGGTATTCACTGAAAGAAAGAAAAAAATGGGGCCACAAAAAAATTAAAATGTAAAATAATGTGAGATATCGTATCGTTCATATTTACAAACGTTTGATATCAAAACCTGTTTTAGGTATGTGTGTACAGTAGATGACATGGCAAAAAAATATTATGTTCATTTTATTTTTATTAAATTATTAAATTGGATGCAAAAAATAAACAAACAAAAAAAATAACAGGATATGTTAACTTAAGGACATTAAACATTGGTCAAACATGGGTCAGATTAACTACTTGGATAATAGGAGGGTTAATAATGAGTTTATTCTAGCATGTTTGTTATTATAGAATGAGTAGTTTGAAAGAGTGGCTGAGAGTGTGGTTTGAAGTCCTGGATCTGGAGATTCTAAGTGATTCCTTCCCGGTTTATTTTAATAGCGTCTCTATAGTAGGTCCTTGTAAATTCCACTATCTATAAAATATCCCTACTTTGAACAGGAATATGTTTTACAATAAAAAAATATGAGCGTTGTGACTATTTTGGAGTTTGTCATTGTATTAAAATCTACACAACATAAACATCATAAATAAACATAACATGTTTATAACATGTATATAACACAACATAAATAAATGTTGTGTTCTTTCTAATAGAAATACTAAATATTGTTGTTACGTATGAGACTTGAGTAGGTTCTGAATGAAAAAAATGAAAGAAAAAAGATTATTTGGTCATAAATAATCGTATGAAAACTGTAGGATATTTTCTACATCAGATTAATTTAAAAAACGCCCCTCCCCCCGTTCTTTATTAAACCAATATATTAGATCTACGCCTTACACGTGACTTCACGCCTTATTTAAAATAATCGCCTTCCTGCCGCCTCCGAGGCTCCATACTAATGAAGCAGGAACATCAGCTGATAAAACACTGAGGTTATTAACAAGCAAAATAGAAACGAAACGAGTGCCAACGATAAAATAATGATGCAATAATGATAATAATAATAATGAAAAGATGTCTTTTTTTTTTAAGGTTATTTATTTATTTATTTATTTATTTTGGAACTTGATTGTTGCTTTTCTATACATGCCATATGAGAACTTTCGATTACAAAATTTTACCTGAACAAACTGCTAGTTTATTAGCATGCATAGCTGCATCGTATTTACAATATATTTACAGGTACTGAGGTACTAGACAAAAAACAAATCAAACAAATAAACAATAACACGATAAAGGCATTTCTAAAAAAAAAAAAAGGGAAAAAAAATCTATTGCACAAACAACCGATCCAATGAACTTTTTTTTTTGTTTGTTTATACCAATATTACAAAAATAGAAAACCCTTTTGGCTTCACAAACAATCATTATTGACAATTCGTTTCTTTTTTTTTTTTTTTTTTTTTTTTTTTTTTTTTTTTTTTTTTTTTTTTTGTTTTTTTTGTTTCTTTTCTTTTTTTTCTTTCACTTGTTATAATAAAGGAAATCCAAATTAGTAGTAACATTAACATGTATTAACAAGTATTATTATGATTATTATTAGTAGTCATATTATTCATTTAATAATAATAATAATAACAATAATAATATTTGGCGAAACATTCTTTACAAAATTGTAACTGTAGATTGGAAGACATATTGATGATCTTTGTTCAAATAAACAAACATATTTTACTCAATTTTACACAGGAAAAGAAAAACATCTTGACATTGTTTTTTTTTGTATTTATATTCAAATGTTACAATAAAGGGCAAATAATAAACAAATAGATATGCAAACAAACAAACAACTAAAGAAACAAACAAAAAAACAAACAAATAAATATGGAAAAAACAAACAAATACATAAATACATTCTCTAAGAAAAGTGAACAAAATGTATTGGAAGACTTTTTTGCTTATTTGCTTATTGCTATTTTCCCCCACTGAACTCAGTCAAGATTTATTAACGAGATAAATAAATAAAAAGCCATCGTGCGCAATATATAAAGATTTTGCTAATTGTGCTTAATATATATAATATATATATATATATATATATATATATATATATATATATATATATATATATATATATATATATATATATATATATATATATAAAGGATTACATTATTACAAAAAAAAAAACCCTTTGCTCGCTGGCCAATAAAAATAAACATACATGAAACGCCCCATGAGACGGTTTCCCTCTCTCACTGCAGAATGCTTAAACACAATGATGTGGGTGAAATGGGCATGTTAGTGTTTTATATCTCAGGTCATAGATGTCAAGAGGTAGGGGGCTAATCATCAAGGCAATATAACCCTAACCCAGTACACCCACCTCACCCCTCTCGGGAAACCCCCTCAGCAACCCCCTTATAGTTAAACCCATCTCATCCTCATCAAAATCCGGTCGGAGGACTCTCGTGTGATATAAAGCAGACATTTAACATTGATATTCAAATAAAGGGAAAACACTAATTAACCCTGGGCTGCAGGAGCAGTTCCTCAGAGAGACGACTTTACAGCAGACACGATGCGCTTTAATTGAAGCTCCAACAGCCGCTTTTTTTTTCTCTTTATATGAAAATTGCTGCATGGCTCTATTTTTTTTAAATTCCATCATCCATTTCGAGGCAATTATTAATAATAAGAATAACGACAACAAGAAGAATAAATAATAAAAAAAAAACCTGTTAAGCTTCTCTCAGGCTCTCGGCTCTGCAAGAGAACCAGGCATCAGGAAAATAAGAAAAGACAGCACCCTATTTGGTCTTGACGCTCCCAGTCAGGTTCTAATGATCCTCCTGCTGAGATACAGCCAAAGGAAACGAGATTTCTTCTCCTCCTTTCTTTGCCTTCTTTGTTCGCAGGGATTTTCCGGACAGTCCCCCTTTTTTTTTTCTTTTCTCCCGAGCTCTAATATAAAGCGGATTAGTGCCACCCTCTCTTTGGGACACATTCAGAGGGGCCACCTGCTGAGCCGATCATCAACCATGTGACCAAGGTTTAATTGTTCTAGCTATGACGCATGTAATACTGGATGGTAAATGAGTCAGTGCACTTAGGTAACCACAGAGTAAGACTGGAATTTTGGGAATACTGTCACTCATCTTCACCAGCTGAATGCCATTATGAGACGCGGTAAACCAAACACGCGGATCAATGGATAAACGTACTTATTGCGCCCCAGCGCACTGATCCGGTGTTAGCCGTATGCGAGCATCGGTGCATTTAACGCACTCTACTCGGGCAGGGGAGGACAGAATACTGTTTATCATGCTGGTTTGAAAAAAAAATTATACTTTTTTTAATCCATTCTGATCCTCCAGACAGATAAATTGCCTCAACTGTCTCTGAAGTCTTCAAACCTGCTGGATCTCCAAACAAGAAGCCGATCTTTCAGCTCAAACTGCAAGTCGCATGAGAGAAAAGTGCCAGCATTCTGACCCATGCACCTATCGATCTTAACTTTCCCAGTGTTACCCGCACAATGAATAACACAAGTCTCGTAATCTTACAAAATTTGCCTCGTCTTAGCCGAACCAATCCACTTAAGGCTTAACGATGGCACTCTGACCTCAGACAAGCCGTAACTCCGCCTTTCCAAGAAGAAATCTTGTTTTTGGAGCAATCCTGTAAACTGAAAGCTTAGATAGATAGATAGATAGATAGATAGATAGATAGATAGATAGATAGATAGATAGATAGATAGATAGATAGATAGATAGATAGATAGATAGATAGATAGATAGATAGATAGATAGATAGATAGATAGATAGACAGACAGATAGATAGATAGACTATATAGATAGATAGATAGATAGATAGACAGACAGACAGATAGATAGATAGACAGACAGATAGATAGACAGGAAGACAGACAGGACAGATAGATAGATAGCTATATAGATAGATAGACAGAAACAGACAAACATATATATATATATATATATATATATATATATATATAGATAGATAGATAGATAGATAGATAGATAGATAGATGGATAGATGGATAGATTGATTGATTGCTTTGTTGATTTACCAAAAAAGCACAAACAAAAAATAATAATAATTTCATGACAACTCACTCAAACCACGTCAAATCAGAAAAAGGAGATTTCCCTCCATTTCTTCTCCTCCAGTTCACTGCTGTCACCAAGTGCAATCTGAGCCATCTGAAAGGATCTGAGCCAACCGGAAAAGCTGGAAAAAGGGATACACTAATCCCCATGACCTACCAATACCTTTCTCAAAACACCTGTCTCCAAGCGCGCTATCACACGCATTCCCAACACCACGGCTTGGATAAACATGTCATGTACATTTCAACATATGACATTCCTGATGGGAAGTGATGGAGATGGATATGACTTTTTTGATTCTTTTTTTGTTTGTTTGTTTGTTTGTTCCTATCAAGCTTCAAACTCGACTCTCTTTGTTATTAACAGCAGAAGAAAGAAAGAAAAGGGGAAAAGAAAGAAAGAAAGAAAATAAATCTCTTTTTAAATATTATTCGGTATAGTAGAGACGAGTCAGGTGGCAATGGGGAAAAAGCTATTGCATTACTCCAAGCCCTGTGGTTCACTGGTGTTTGTCTCTAAAGTCACTGTTTGCTTTACCCAATCAGCCTGTAATGCATTAGTCACGTATTAGCCAATTTCACAGCTGCTTAATAGCACTGCAACAACAAGCTAAAGTGGCCTCGTTTTCCCATTTCCAAGCTTTTTTTTTATTTCTTAAACTGTTTTTTTTTGTATTCATATACAGATCAGAAATAAATCAATCTAAAAGATCTTAAATAATTAAGTGTTCTTACAATTATCCTGATTGTCAACATCGATCGATTGCATAAGGTCATGTAACCTGAAATACTAAAATGGCAAAAATCATTCTTAAATATGTGCGGATCAGTTTATGCATTTCTCCAAACATGTACATTATCCTTATCCAGAGCCACTTCCAAGTGAGCAATTAAGGGCCTTGCTCAAAGGCCCACTAGTGGCAGCTTGGTGGTGGTGGATTTGAACCTGTGATCTTCCGGTCCAGAGGCCAACGTCTCCCTTAAACACCTCCCTCAAACAGTCAGTACAAGCAGTACAATACATTGGATTTCCTTTAAAATCCTTCGTTTATCTCTCAAAAGCAATTATTTTTGTTAACGCCAGAAGTCCTTTAGTGATTGTTCACAAAACCGCCAAAACATTTAGTCAGGTTCGAGTTTTCAGTGTTTCCTGATGTGCTCTCTAAAACAGGTCAAAGGGGATCCTGTGAACCTTAATAGCAGACTTTCTGAAATGGGACGAACAACCAGGAACCCTATTACACCACAGTAAAAGCATGACTCGTGATCTACTCTCGGCTTGTTCCTTAAAATACCCCTGTACAGGATGTAAGGCAGCAGGGGGTAAATGGGAGACGGTGTGTGCATTTTCAACTCGCTTCCAAATCAAAGCCAAAGAGTAAAATTACACACCAGCACGCCATCGACTGTTACATTGAGGCGGAATAAATTATTGCAGCTTGAGTTTTGAGTAAGTTTTCATGGTGAAACATCGAACCAAACAAAACCAAAAAAAAAAAAACAGTCTTTGATTGGCATCTAGGTTTTACAGCTCAGGGCATTCCTGCAGTGCAACAGCTCTGTTTGTTGTTGTTGTTGTTGTTGTTTTTTCTATAAATGCTGGAAATAGTGGAAGGTGATCAAAGATGTAGAATGACATTCCTGATGGGAAGTGTTGGAGATGCATTCATTCTATAACCTTTTTTATTCTTATTTTCTAGATAGATAGACAGACAGACAGGCAGGCAGAAAGACAGATGGATAGACAGACAGACAGACAGACAGACAGACAGATAGATAGATAGATAGATAGATAGATAGATAGATAGATAGATAGATAGATAGATAGATAGATAGATAGATAGATAGATAGATAGATAGATAGATAGCAGACAGACAGACAGACAGACAGATAGATAGACATATAGATAGATTGACAGATAAATATATAGATAGATAGATAGATAGATAGATAGATAGATAGACAACAGACAGATAGATAGACATATAGATAGATAGTTAGATAGATAGATACATAGACAGACAGACAGACAGACCCCAGGCTCTTTCCTCAAGGAGTGAGCCGCTTCCTTTCCTCGTTAATTGGCTTGGCTGAATTTTCATCCTCAAAACACGCATCACAGTGCAGTTTTCCCCAAATATGATTCCCGTGAGAGAAATGCAGTTCGAGAAAACAAATACTTAAGTGAAAGTGTTGGATGAAATTGTTTTGGTGTTAATTAGGGCGTTTGAATGAAACACTCCACAGCGCTGCCAAATTCTGATTGGACAGGACGCGACTTATATTCTACAGTTTTGAGCACTGGTTTATATGTGCTATAATGTATACGAAAGCCAAGCTCATCTAAGTGACAGTAAGTCTATTTGTACTATTAACAATTAAGTTTTAATTATAAATCATAAATGTTTGTGAACTGTTGTATACTGGTGGAATAAAGGACTTGGAATAGCAGCCGCTTTTTTGGTTTTGTTTGTTGGTAGAAGCCCAACACACAGAGCATAATTGGAAGCATGCCTGGAAATATAGTTAGAAACAAACAAACAAAACAATACATTCATAATATCCAAAAATGCAGAATGTAAGAAATACATTTTCTGATTTTTTTTCATTCCATTAAAACGAAATTCCCCCACTCATATTACAAATTAATAAATGTATCATTGAGAACTTTCATTTTCCTGATTATTCCTTGCTTATATCAGTGTAGGAATGAAAATAAATATGTAAATAAATAAATAAATAAAAATGTAATAAATAAATAAATAAATAAAAAAACAATTATTTCGTACCCCAGTGTCCTTGTATCTACATGGCAGCATGCAGATTTCTATACACACTACATTTACACTATATACACAACCAAGCCCCGTATTGTCCCTTTGTTTATTATTATTATTGTCTTCTCTCCGTCTGTGTCCTCCTGTGTGTGTGTGTGTCTCTCTCGGCCCGTGTTGAAGTCTTGCGCCGGATGATCGGGAACGAGCTGGATGTTGAGGTGAGGATGAGGTTCTTCAGTGTTGGAGGTTTCATCGGTGTGTATATGAACCACCTCATAACCAGCGCATCCATCAGCAGCACTTCAGATTGTCTGTTTAGAGAACTATGTATATACACTGATGCCTTTTTATTCAGGTTTGAAGCCTGGGCATGTGCTTCATGTTAGTGCTCAAATACACAATAGTTGTTTGTTTGTTTGTTTTTTACAATGCTGCCTGATTTGTACTATAACATGTGTTTTTTTTTTGATAATTCAATATTCTGGGTAAACAAATTGTATTGAAATCTTAAAAAAAAAAAAAAAAAACAAAGAAAAATAATTACACTGCTAATAGTAAAAAAGAATAATGAATAATTATTATTAATAATTATTAATGACATTTTTTATATAGATTTATTTGCCTATTGAGCCTTAATACAAATAAAAAGAAATGTATTTCCCAATAAGCATGCCATCTGTCATTGGCTCTGGACTCAATCAAGCCCTTAACCTTTTAACATACAGATCAGATCAGGCAGCACGGCCTATACCAGGTCCACATCCCCTTACCTAATTTGCACCAGGAAACATGAGGCAAAGGTTTGCACAACACATAGTCCATTAAATTGAAAGCTCTTCAGATCTGTCTCCATAGTGGATGAGCCAGAAAGAGACGTGCGATGATGTCCAGCATTAATGATGGTCCCGTTCTGGTCCATCCTCTGATTACAGTACCGCATTCGAAGCAGGATGGAGAAGAAGATGAAAGAACGATGTATAAAAATGTTTTTGTGGTTGCGCTCGAGATGATTGCTTTGCCTTTCTTCAAGAAATCCGGATTATAGCTCCGTCCTAATCGGCGTCGAGATCCCGAGCAAAAAGTCCAGTTTATTATAAGGAAAATGTAAAACGTATTTCAAAAAAATAGATATATATATATTTTTTTTTAATTTAATCCAAATGATCGAGTCCATGATCCATGCGTTTTTTGTTTTGTTTGTTTCTTTCTTTTTTAAATAGATGCTGTATATATTGAAGGAAGACCACCTTTATGAAAGAATGATGTTAAAAATGCAATTAATACAATTATTACACTGGCATATGAGTGACATCATGAGGGACGCCTCTACTGGAAGACAGTCGTGCTAATTACAATAACATGCTGTTTCTCTCGACCCAAAGACAAACTTATGACTCCCAGCGTCTCCCGTCTTCAGCCGAAACTGCATGTGCCGATCTTAGAAGCGAAGCCTGGAGGTAGAACGAGGCATCAAAGAGTAGAGCCGCAGGTGAAGGAAGTGAAGGAGGAGCATCTAGACGAGCGCAGTTGTGCTTTTTTCGGGAAGCCCTGGGCCACAAGTATCACCTCTTTACACCCATCGGGTTGCCGCCATATCTGCAACAGAAGATGAAAAGGTGCGAAGATGAGCTTCCAGGAAGACATAAAAAAAAACAATTACTCAGTCCAGCATTCATCAGGAATCTTTTGTGAAGCCCATCAAGGCCTGGTTGTATATGACAGGACTTTCTAGAGAGGGTTTCAATAAGACCTGGGGATGATGAAGACTGACTCACAACATTCCGAGGGTGGTTTCTCAGAGATGACCCCCCCAGGTTGTTGCCCACAAGAAGATACACAGAAGACCTTGTTTTTTTTTACTCTACATCTACAATAGTGTAGACGGACTATGCCATGGAACTTAAATCATCTCACAGCACTTTCTTTACACCTTCTTCCGACTCACATTCTGCTCTTGTGAATGGTCTCGCACGGATAATGATTTGTAGATACGACCCTAAACCCTAAAATGTAACATCATTCAAGTGTGCATGAAGTATATAGTTGACTTGTATTGACAACTATATGTACTGCCAAATACATCCGAGTACATATAAAGTTATACAGAGCAGTGTTCTGCCAGGTGACGGACTTATTATCAGAAGGTTATGCGTTCAAATCCCATCAAGCCTTGAGTCGCTCTGAAAAAAAGGCATGTTACAAATAACATAATATAAATAATATAATATTATCATATGAGGAAGGAATGAATAAAGATCGATGGATGGGTGAGAAGATGGACAGATGGATGGATAAACGCACAGCCGTATGGCTGTTATAATAAATTCCTGGACGGATAGAATTGTAGATATTCTAAATAAACACTGTTCTTTAAAACAGTGTATAAAGGAAACAGACAGACAGACAGACAGACAGACAGACAGATAGATAGATAGATAGATAGATAGATAGATAGATAGATCGATAGATCGATCGATCTATCACCTATCAAGAGTGGCATATTGGCGATACTGGGGCTCAAACACCCGACCTTCTGGTCTTCCAACCTTCTTTGTCAGGATTTTCTCCTTTAAAGAGAAATTCCGGACAAACAACGCTAAACAATATCATTAGCATTAGCTTTAGCGTTAGCTTTAGCATTAGCGCAGGCAGAAAGTTCCAAGCAGCCACAGTGACACAGCGCTAACTGTAGTTCTTTTTATATCTCTGATATTGTGATGTTTTAAATAATAATAGTAATATGTTAAAATGTTCCTGAGGGAACTCGGGATTGTAACAGCACACAAATAAATACATTTCCCGAAAAAGTGCAGAAAGAATACTTTTACAGCCACGTCTCTGTAAGGCCTGCATGGTTAAGTGTCCACAAACTTTAGCCGACCTATTTTTTTTTTTTCTTCCTATAATTGTTTTTGTGTTTAATGACAGAGTGGAAGTGACTGGAGGATCATTTAATCTCGTCCACCTGCTCCGGGTCATGAAACCAAAAACCGCTTCACTTCTGCCGGGCGATCGATAAACGGCTAAACGACAGCAGATGGTTTGGGGTTTCACCGTCACCATCACCATCCGAGTGAAAATGCAAGTGATATATTTTTTCTTTCTTTCTTTATCTGAGGAAAAAATAAAAGACAAAGATGAAGGTGGTCTGTTAGTCGTACGGGAAAAATGAAGTTCCTGGCAAACGTCTTGAAAGTTGATCGGCGTTTACAAGTGCTTTCGACGTTTTCTGCCCCTCTTTTTTTCCCTTTTTTTTTTTATTCCTACCCCGCAGAGAGGTCTCATCCAGCTTGCTTCTCCTGGGTGGTCCATTATACAAAACCAACACACACACACACACACACACACACACACACACACACACACACACACACACACACACACACACACACACACACACACCTGCCATGTTCACTTATTTCTACTACAGGAAAATGAGCATACTGCTCAGTTAAAGCAAATTCTTGTGAATCAATCAAACTACCACACACACACACACACACACACACACACATTTTTGTTTTTTATATTCCGGGGTCACCTGACAGAATTGCTACATTATGGGGACCACCCTTTCCTGCGATTCAATCAAACAACACAACACACACACACACACACACACACACACACACACACACACACACACACACACACACAGAGGTTTGCTAATATCCCCATGTCTCATTAAAACAGCTCTGTAGTACAGGAAGTCGTTTCTGCCATATGTGTTTAATACATCAGCTGCCCCTGTTGATGTTAAACACCCCGGGGTCCTGTAATTACCTGCACACTGTTCTGACTTACACAAAGAATAATACGTTGTAAAATATAAATCAATCTCGGTGGTACTTGGGAGCGCGGTGGATTTAAAAATAGCGTTTTTGTTTTTTTTTCCAAAACCATGTTGATATGGAAAGTGTACGGTACATAAAGAAGTGGAGCTGTAACAGCACTGAATTGAACCTTCCTGCAACGTTCTTTAAACGTTCTGGGAAATAGCGGCACGCTTGGATTGCGTACAAATTATGCGTAGTGTTTTTTAATAAGCGATGAGGGAGGAGGTTGCTGTGATTTGTTTCCCGTCATGATCATACTGACGTGGGAAAATAATGTAATATCACTTTAGAAAAAGAAAGTAATATTTAGATACTGTAGCTACATGGATGGATGGAATTCTAGATGAATGAAGCCACAGAAGAATGAATGGATTGAAGGATAGATAGATGTAAAGTTGGATGGATAAATAGATGAACAAATGAGTTCATGGATGGATGAAAAGAGAGATAAATGACTGAGTGGAGTAATGGATGGAAGGATATGTAAATGGATGGATTGATGGATGGATAGATAGATAGATAGATAGATAGATAGATAGATAGATAGATAGATAGATAGATAGATAGATAGATAGATAGATAGATGTAAAGTTGGATGTATAAATATGTGGATGAATGAGTTCATGGATGGATAGAAAGAGAGATAAATGAATGAGCGGAATAATGGATGGAAGGATCGGTGGATGGATGGATGAATTTATGGATGGATGGATAGAAATCTAGATGAATGAATGGGCAGAAGAATGAATGGATTGAAGGATAGATAGATGTAAAGTTTGATGGATAAATAGGTGGACAAATGAGTTCATGGATGGATAGAAAGAGAGATAAATGGTTGAGTGGAGTAATGGATGGAAGGATCTGCAAATGGATTGATGGATGAATGAATTTCTAGATGACTGAATGGACAGATGAATGAATGGATTGAAGGATAGATGTAAAGTTGGATGGATAAATGGGAAGATAAATGAGTTCCTGGATGAATAGAAAGGGATATAAATGAATGAGTGGAGTAATGGACGGCAGGATGGATGGATGGATGGATGGATGGATAGCTAAATGGGTTAATGGAGAACAGAATGAAGAAATAAATGAATGAATAAAGATGGATGGATGGGTGAGAAGATGGACAGGCGGATGGATAAATTCATGGACGCATGGCTGCCCAACCTTCTGCCCAAATACTCGAAATAAAATAAATTCACAAAAAAAGAGAAATGCTCACTTTCTTCAAGATTCCTTCATCATAAGCTTGATCCATCATTTTCTATTTAAAAAACCCTCTTTGTGTTATGCTTTGTGTGTGTGTGTGTGTGTGTGTGTGTGTGTGTGTGTGTGTGTGTGTGTGTGTGTGTGTGTGTGTGTGTGTGTGTGTGTGGCGAGACAGACTAACACCTCCCTGGCCATGGTGGGTTACCATACATTCAGCTGTGGCCGAACTGCATGACTCATTTAAAGCACATTATCCCGCTCGGGTTGGAGCAGTGAGTGTAATCCCAGTCTGGAGCAGAAACACATGTATTCAACTGGACATTCAACACTGATTGGATGCTGCATGTCCTACACCTCCCTCCTATTGGTCTGTTTTACAAAAAAAAAAAAAAATTCACAGAAATTTGTACTTTAACAAAACACTAAAACCCACACAAGTCCTTTAAGATGAATGTGACCTCTGACCCCAGGCCTCCTCACCTTCTACTCTACATCACTCCCTGACTTTACTATCACCCTTTACTTCCTACACTCCATTATCCAGTGGAGCGTCTTCTCACTGCCCAGTTTATTATTATATTAGAATCGCATAGCAATCTATAATATACCACGTCATCTAAAAACTATCTATCTATCTATCTATCTATCTATCTATCTATCTATCTATCTATCTATCTATCTATCTATCTATCTATCTATCTATCTATCTATCTATCTATCTATCTATCTATCTATCTATCTATCTGTATAAATGTCTATCTTTCTATCTACCTATGTATCTTTATGTCTGTCTATCTGTATGTCTATCTATCTACCATTTATCCATACACATGTTATATGGATGTTATATGTTATAATATCCATAGCCATGTTTCTTTCTTTCTTTCTTTCTTTCTTTCTTGGTTGCTTTCTTAATTCTTTCTTTCTTTCTTGCTTATTATCATAATGAAAATTATGTTTCAAATTTCTAAATAAAAATATTTACTGTGATTTGTGTGCATCTGTATATTCATTCATTCATCTTCTACCGCTATATCCGATCTTCACTCGGGTCACGGGGAGTCTGTGCCTATCTCAGACGTCTATGGGCATTTAGGCAGGATACACCCTGGATGGAATGCCAACCCATCGCAGGGCACACACACACACACACACACACACACACACACACATTCATACACTAGGGACAATTTTCCAAGGTGCCAATCAACCTACCATGCATGTTTTTGTACCGGGAGGAAACCAGAGAACCCGGAGATAAACCTCCTGAGGCACGGGGAGAACATGCAAACTCCACACACACATGACCGAGACGGGAATCGAACCCGGACCCTGGCGGTGTGAGGCGAACGTGCTAACCACTACGCCACCGTGCCCCATGCATCTGTATATATATAATATACATTTTTTTTTTCTTTTGATTTCCCTGGATTTTAGAACTTTAGTATATACATTTTCGAAAGCTTTTTTTCACCACTGTGGACCTCTCTAAAGTGATCTTTAAAAAAAATGTGAAGTAAAAATATCCTGAATAACAGTCAGACCTTCTCAGTATCTAACGTTTCCTGTTATCTGATTAGAATAAAGCGGATGCGAGATGATTCGATGCTCGCTTCCGCTCTTTTAACGCTTTCAATTTTCTCAATTTGTTCTTCTAGAACTTCTAGAAATAAACGATTTAAAGTGTGAAAATGATCTTTTAATAATCCTCGATTTGCTTTATTACATATGATATTAAAGATACACAAGAGTATATTGAGTTGAGATCTTGGTGCAGTGAGAATAGACGTGTGTGTGTGTGTGTGTGTGTGTGCCAGGCAGCGAGGGCGGAGGGACTGAGCGTGCCAGAGGAGGAAGCGTCGTCGGAGAAGCTCTAAACCCGGGCCGTAGCATCCGAGCTCGCTGTCTCATCAATAATTGACATCGTCAAAGCGATTAGAAACAATTTGCTCCCCTGCAACTGAAGTGCTGGAGAAGCCTCGAGGTGCTCAATCATTAATGAAGCAATTAGCTGAAACGGTTACACCTGGGCCGAGTCGTTTTTGCGGAGGGGCCGCATGTCCGAACCCTCCATCGGACCGCTCTGGGATATCGGATGATGCCAGAGCGAGCAGGGTCATCTGTGGACAAGCGGCGAGTCGCAGCCCGTCACCTCCGACAACCGAGGTGCAGGTTTTCCTGCACATGACCAATTTCCTTCAGCAGATTCCGAACACCAGTCCCAGTGGTGCATCTCAAGGCCCTGCGCCGAGTCTGAGGACCAGTATCTCCTGACGCCTGACGCCTGACGTACACCACCTCAGTCACTGTGCAAACATCACAAACACTTACACTTTATTATTATTCCTTTTATTTTCCCAAATCCGGGGAATGTGGGAATATCACATCTATTTATCTTGTAATATCTCACCTTTCTTTCTTTCTTTCTTTCTTGCAGAATCTCACCTTTCTTTCTTTCTTTCTTTCTTGCAGTATCTCACCTTTCTCGTTTTATTTGTTGCAGTATCTTTCTTTCTTTCTTCCTTTCTTAGATTTTCTTGCATATCTCATCTTTCTTTCTTTCTTTCTTTCTTTCTATCTCTTTCTTAGATTTTCTTGCAATATTTCACCTTTCTTTCTTTCTTTCTTTCTTTCTTTCGTCTTTCCTGCAGTATTCAGTATTTCACCTTTCTTTCTTATTTCTTTCTTTCTTGTAGTATCTTTTCTTTCTTTCTTTCTTTCTTTCTCTTTCTTAGATTTTCTGCAATTCTTTCACTTTCACTTCTTTCTTTCTTTCTTTCTTTCTTTCGTTTTCTTTCTATTCTTTCTTGCAGTATTCAGTATTAAACCTTTCTTTCTTGTAGTATCTTTTCTTTCTTTCTTTCTTTCTTTCTTTCTTTCTTTCTTTCTTTCTTTCTTTCTTTCTTTCTTTCTAATTCTTATTCTTTCTAGTATCTTTCTTTCTTTCTTTCTTTCTTTCTTCTTTTTCTTTCTTTCTTTCTTTCTTTCTTTCTTCTTTCTGTCTTTACTTTCTCTTTTCTGTACTCTCTGTCTGGAGAAGGTCTGCGCGTTTCATTTCTAGACTACAACATCCATTTTTCCTGCTGTTGTGAAATTAGAAACAGGAAGTAATGTGAGAAGTTGACGTATCACGATAGTTGACGGCTTGCAATCGCACAGAAAGCTCGCAGGTTTTTTTTCTAAAATGCACAAATAAATAAAGAAACAAGCAATAAGGAATTAACTACATAAAGTAACTAACTGCTAAAGAAAAGAACAAACCTTAAGTGGCCACAATGTTCAAAAAATAGTAAAAGTCATGTCTCTGTCCTTTACCAAGATATTCCTCCATACCAACCTATTCTAAAGGTTCTAATTAGCACTTTTTGGTATAATATTATTATTATTATTATTATTATTATTATTATTATTATTATATTATATTATTATTATTATTATTATTATTATTATTATTTTTTTCTTTCTTACACAATTTGGAATTTGATGGAAGCTCCAATGCAAATGTATTATTATTATTGTTATTATTATTATTATTATTATTATTATTAGTAGTAGTAGTAGTAGTAGTAGTAGTAGTAATTATTTTTTATTCATTAATTTTTATGAAATTTTACTTTGAATTACTTTACTCTTGAAAACTAGTTTTAAAAAAGTTTTAAATGTATATGTTTTAAATCTTTCATTTACGTTCAATGTCTTTCACATTTATTAGATCACTTTCTTTTTTTACTTTTAACATTACAAAAATAAAAGATTTCATGTGCTTTTTGATGTTTGTTCTGCTTCCTCTTCTTACGATGACCTTTCTCATTTGATACAAATCAAGCATCCTGAATGAGTAAATTACATAATTCATAATGTGTGTGTGTGTGTGTGTGTGTGTGTGTGTGTGTGTGTGTGTGTGTGTGTGTGTGTGTGTGTGTGTGTGTGTGATTTGAGCTCGGATACAAAAACCGGTCAATGCAGCAGGGGCCGTCCCACCTACGGCTCACGGATGTCACACATCCTGCAAATGCAAATGAACTGAACTGAGCACCAAACAACACACACACACACACACACACACACACACACACACACACACACACACTCTCTATATTTTGTTTCTGACTCATAAAAAAAAGCAATTATGACTGAATGTGAAAAAAATTTCACCCGAATTTTGCCACAAATGCAGAATCTTACACGCAGTCTATAAATAAAACTAATAAAAACACTTTAGAATATTTTATATTTTTTGCAGAACTTACAAGTGAACTAGTCATCCTTCCTTTTTTTCCCAGTTCATTTGTGTGTGTGTGTGTGAGTGTGTGTGTTGGGGGGTGACGAATTCCGAGCTTCTGACTGACTTTATCATCAGCTCTTTGACAGCAAAACATCTCAGTAGATCTTTTCACACCCTCGCGTCTCAGAAGCGAATATGTGATGATGGAGTAGATCTATCTATCTATCTATCTATCTATCTATCTATCTATCTATCTATCTATCTATCTATCTATCTATCTATCTATCTATCTATCTATCTATCTATCTATCTATATATCTATCTATCTATCTATCTATCTATCTATCTATCTATCTATCTACAGTGCATTACAAAAAATATTGATACCCCCTCCACATTTTGTCACGCTATAGCCACACACTTCAATATATTGTATTGACCAAAATAAAATGATACATTTTATAAATCAAAATTATAATAATAAATAATAAAAAATGATTATAATAAAATGATACATGTTTTTTTTTGCAAACCCCCCCCCTTACTTCCCCCTAAATAAAATCCAGTGCAATCAAATCCCCTAATTAGTAATTAGAGTTTACCTGTGTTTTTAATTTAAATTCCACTATAATTACAGCTGTTCTGTGAAGGCCAACATTAATGAACAAACTGCATCATGATGACTAAAGAACACACCAGAGACGTCAGGGATAAAAGTAGTGGAGAGGTTTAAAGCAGGGTTTGGTTATAAAAATATCCCAAACTTTGAACATCTCAACAGCTCAAGGAGAGCATTGATCCAAGAAGCAGCTAGAAGGCCCATGGTAACTCTGGAGGAACATGGGAGAGTCTGTCCATGAAGAGGAAAGCTATTATTGACCAAAAAAAGAAGAAGAAGTCAAGTTTGCAGTTTGTCACGAGCCATGTAAGGGACACGGCATACATGTGGAAGAAGCTGCTATACATGGCCAGATGTATATTTTTGTCCTACATACAAAACTCTACTTATGGCGGAAACCTAATCCTGCACAGCAGCCTGAACACACCGTTCCCATTGTGAAACATGGTGGTGGCGCGATCATGCTGTGGGGAAGCTTCTCTTCAGATAGATAGATATCTATCTATCTATCTATCTATCTATCTATCTATCTATCTTACCTCACTTTTGTATTCTTTGTATTCATTGTATAACACTTGTGTGAGTGGCAGACAGACAGACAGACAGATAGAGATCTCTGAATGTAAATTTTCAGAATATTTTTTTTGTGGAAGGAGAAGGAAAGACCAGATGGACATTTTCTTCCTCAATTCAGTTTTATTTTAAGAAAAGAAGTCTGCTGAGTTTTTTTTTTTTTTTTGCTTGTTTGTTTCCTCTTCTTTTTTTCTCTGCAGCTATACTATCGTTCCTGAGACCCTTGTTTTTTATTTATTTATTTATTTTTTAACTGTGCATAAAGCAGGGTCTCTATCTGATAGAGTTAGAAGCCCCTGCGTGAAACTCCAACATGGCGTGCAATTGTGGTGCTCAGAGATAAATAGAATTAATAAACAACAAATAAATCAATATTCCATATTAGTGTTAGTGAGGAATCGTTGTAAGAAAAAACAATCATTAATTAATAAAGGTTAGGATAGAAAGAAGGAAAGAAAAAATCAAATATACAGTATATATATATATATCTATATATATATATTATATATATATATCGGTATATAATATACTATATATATATATATATATATATTTTTTTTTTTTTTTTTTTTTTTAATCTTTTGATTTGAATAAGTAAAATGCCTGATCACATTTTTATTTTATTTTATTTTATTTATTGGTCTGAATATTTATTATTGTTTACCCAAACATGTTCTAGTTCAGGGGTCACCAACGTGGTGCCCGTGGGCACCAGGTAGCCCCCAAGGAGCACATGAGTAGCTCTCAGGCTTGCTATAAAAAGTGCACAACTCATCAGTGAGATGCGTCTATAATGTAAAATGTAGTTAATTCGTTGTTGATAGTCACTGTCAAGTGTATTTACATAGATAAATGAGTATCATTAATTAATAATAATAATAATAATAATATATAACTAAAGGTAAATTTGTTATTTCAGAGGAGTATTTCAAACTGGTAGCCCTTTATATGACTCGGTGTCCATGTAGTAGCTCTCAGTTACAAAAAGGTTGGTGATCCCTGTTCTAGTTTCTGCTTTATGATGAATAAAAAGGCACTATATATTTTCCTGGGAATTATATCGGAATTCCTTGTGTTTATCCTAAAGGTGTGCCAACGTTGCATTCCTCATTCTTTCTCTTTTTTTGTGGTTAACAGAAAGGAAGTGTAAAGGTGAAAGAAGGAAGGCAGGTGGGAGTCGAGCGCCGAGAAGCATTGAGGAAAGACGAATCGGTGTGTCGACTCGAGCGCCGAGATCCATCACGGCCAAAAGAGGAAACGAAGAGAAAAAGAGGAAAAGGAGAGGAGGGGAAGATGGAATGAGGGATGAAACAGAAAAGAGAGAGGAGGGGGTGTTGGTGTAATGCTGGCAGGAAAAAGAGCGATTTGATTCGAAACAAGGCTACGAAATGCTAATGAAACATTCGGAACGTGTCTCACGTCTATCCTCTGACTGCTCGCTGGCACTCGGGATGGGGGGGGGGGATGAGAGGCTAGCATGTTAGCATTAGCTTGGCAGTCATGTTCTTTACACTCATCACGAGTCAGAAAGTGCTGAATATGCTAAAAATAAATAAATAATCCGTAATAAAACCTGCTGGGACAACGTCGGATCTCTGCAGACCGTTCCTAGACAGCTAGCTGAAGATAAAAACGAAGACAAGCCCCTGCTTCCTGTCTCGTTTTTCCTCTTTTTTTTTGTGTGTGTGTGTGTCATTTTTGCTTTGTTTAGCTAACTTTCTAGGTAGAAGTTTCACCTCAACAAATTTCAACTCTCCTCATCCCCTACAGACATAATACCTCCTTTCAGGAATCAAGAGGAACCTACAGCTATCTTTGAAGGAGTGTCAGGTGGACAAATGGGCTACACTGGACACTTTACACTGGTCACATTACACTGGACACGTTAAACTGGTCACTTTACACAGGACACTTTGTTCATGCTACACTGGACATGTTACACTGGTCATGTTTCACTGCACACTTTACACTAGTAACTTTACACTGGACATGTTACACTGGTCATGTTACACTGGTCATGTTACACTGGACATGTTACACTGGTCATTTTACACAGGACACTTTGTTCATGTTACACTGTACATGTTACACTGGTCACTTTGTTCATGTTACACTGGACATGTTACAATGGTCACTTTACACTGGACACTTTACACTGGTCATGTTACACTGCACACTTTACACTAGTCTCTTTACACTAGACACGTTACACTGGTCACTTTACAATGCACAATTTACACTGGTCACTTTACACTGGACACATTACACTGGTCATGTTACACTGGACACGTTACACTGGTCACTTTACACAGGACACTTTGTTCATGCTACACTGTACATGTTACACTGGTCACTTTGGTCATGTTACACTGGTCACTTTACACTGGTCATGTTACACTGCACACTTTACACTAGTCACTTTACACTGGGCACGTTACACTGGTCACTTTACACTGCACACTTTACACTGGACATGTTACACTGGTCACTTTACACTGAACACTTTGGTCATGCTACACTGGACACATTACACTGGTCAATTTACACTGGTCACCTTATACTGGTCATGTCACACTGGACACTTTACACTGGTCACTTTATACATTTTATGCACTATTTTTTATAAATATATATTATATATAATATATAATTCTATTTTTATTTTAGCTTTATTTATACATTTATTTATAATGTCTGCACTTTTTTCTTTTTCTTCTTCTTTCCGTTATGTTTACATGTTGGACAGCCGTAAAACGCATTTCACTGCATGTCGTGCTACATGTGTATATGTGTATGTGTCAAACTAAATTTGAATTTAATCTCCTCCATGAGCGAAATGCACACAGCACACAGAGGGTTAAGGACCTTGCTTAAGGACCCACAAATGGCAGGTTGGTGATACCGGGGATCAAAACCTCCAACCTTTTGATCAGTAGGCCAGCACCTTAAACCACTGTGCTACACTCCTCCCCAGAGCGAATGGTCAAGCCACTGTAGTTTGCCTCCTGGAGCAAACAGGGTTAAAGGCCTTGATCAAGGGTTCAAGAGTGGGAGCTTGGTGAGATTGGAGCTTTATGCTGAAGTCACTTCATGCCACTGAAATTGGGCCTAGCCTCCGCCTTTGTACTATTAGAAGAAGAACCTATTCACTCAGTGTCAGTCTCAGTTTCTTGGTCTTGATTTGGTATTAGTGTTAGTTCTGTCAAGAACGAAATTCTGACTTGTGTCAGGTGTACAACTTCTTGGTGCCGATGGTGAGGGATTTGAAGGTGTTGGTGTGGATGGGTAGTATCGGGATGCGTTTGGTTGTTGGTCTGTAGAGATGTTGGTTTTGGCGCCAATGGAAAAAGCTCTTGAGTGTTTTGTGTTGTTGTTGTTAAGGTCTTGATAGTGAAGGATCTGGGTTCCGTCTTGTTGATGGTAAGTACAGGTCTTGGTGTTGATGGTTATCTTGTCACTACCTCCTTGCTCTTGGTATTGATGTTTCCAGTCCGAATCTTGTTGGTAAGATCTCAGTTCTTGGATTTCTTATCGATTTATCTCTTCTATGAGTAGCTCTGGTCTTGCTGTAAGCTTGCTGTAAGGGTCTCGTTCGAGTTTGGTGTAGGTCTGTGAGAATATCAGTATCAGTGTCGATCGTTACCAATTTAGAACATAATTCGCTCATTTGCAATACCCGTCTAAAGGTATTGATTTGGAGGGCACGGTGGTTTAGTGGTTAATATGTTTGCCTCACACCTCCAGGGTTGGGGGTCTCCTCCATGTGTGTGGAGTTTGCATGTTCTCCCTGTGCCTCTCCAGTTTACCCCCTCCCCCAGTCCAAAAGCATGCATGATTGGCACCTTGGAAAATTGTTGCTAGTGTGTGAATGTGAGTGTGTGTGTGTGTGTGCCCTGTGATGGGTTGGCATTCCATACAAGGTGTGTCCTGTCTTGTTGCTTGAAAATGCCTAAGGTTCCCCACAACCCAAAGGAAAAAGCAGTAGAATGAAGATGAATGAATGGAATGAGGGTATTGGTTTGTGCCCCTTGTGGTGCATGAGAGGAAGTGCACCAACGGCATCAAATTCTGCAAGACAGGGGAAAGCAAGAGAGTTTTTTTTTTCCATTACAGTAAAATATTGACTTTCTTGATCTAACTGTGGATGGGAATCAGGATCCTTGGGCTTGTTTTGGGCAGGCCTTTTTCTCAAACGGTGAGTGTTTTTTTTGGAATAAACCAAATGTAGGATTGTTACATCTTAACCATTCATAGTGTCGGGTCTCATCATAAAAAAAAAAACCTGTCATGAAACCTTCTGACTCTTGTCATTTAACCCCTCCCTCCCCCGTCACATCTCGTATACAATTGCATTATGTCCTCTCTTGTCCTATTATATCTCTTGTCCTCTAGTCTTTATAAGTTTATGCACAGGTCTTCCTTCATTCTACATTTCCATTCTTCCTCTAATAATAAAATAAAGTGCGGAATTAAAATCGCGATAGAATAGCGATGTGTATTATAAAGGAGAAAGTAAACGCGGGGGAGAAAAAAAAAGTACTTTGCTTTGGAACAACTTTCTTGATTTAGATTTCAAAGAAAACCCAGTCATTTGTTGCGACACGGTTCTGGGTATGAATTACAATTTTGATGTGGCTGCCGTGAAAGACGATAACAATGCGTCACGTCTGTGCACGACGTAGACCTAGTTGGGCATGTGGGACGTGTGAGAATATGAAAGGGCAAAATTTCAAGTTCAGAACAGCGTGGAGTAAACAATCTCTACTTCGTCTGAAGAGGAAGGTTGGGTCACAAAAGACCACTTCCTTTTTTGTTTGATTTTTTAGCACCAATTGTTAAGTGAAAGTTTATTTCCTTTTCCTTTTTTCACTTTAACTTTTTTTTCCATTCAAATATTACAAACGTCTGCATCTTTTTCTTTTATACGTTTACATTCACTGCATTTCACTGCATGTACTATGTATGTACAAGTTTGTTTATGCGAGCAATAAAATTCAAATTTGATCTTCTGGGAAGATCTTCCACGAGAAAAAGAAAAATCTCCAACAACCACTCTTTAAAAATCTAATTCACATTTTATTTGTGTACATGACAAATACAATTTCAGCTTATGGAGGGTCAAATCAAGTACTGATGTGGGTGAGGAGGCCTTCCTGAGAAGAATTTACCCTGAAAAGTGTCCACTGGTGATAGGAGAGCTTCCAAACCTATATATATATATATATATATATATATATATATATATATATATATATATATAATAAATTTATGGTTCAATGAAAAAATTGCAATTAAATATTATAATCGATTGACAGCCATATATATATATATATATATATATATATATATATATATATATATATATATATATATATATATACTTTCCATGTTTATAATACTCTAACTGTAACAGATAATTATATTCAGCTCTCCCTTATATTCAGTTCATCTCATTCATATTCATTTAATAAAATTATTTATATGATTTTACTCATGAAAAAAACTCACTTACTTCTTTTATTATTCATTTATCGTTAATTCATTATTTTCTTGTTCATTTCAATGTTACGTTTTAAGTGGTTGTTTTAATTGTAAAATATGGGACGTGGCTCCTTTAAAAATTCCTTTCCGGTTGTTTTCCATATAAAATGGTGATATGTTTAGGTTATACGGAAGCTGCATTGCATTCACAACAGAAAAATGTGCTTTATTCCATAATACGGATTTGGGAATGTGATGCGCTTCTGTAAGGTTCCATACGATAATGTGCTAATATAATGTTGTGAATGTGCAGCTAGTAGGCTAATTCATGGAAATTTAGGACGCGTGAGTGGATGCACTGAAGTCTCTTTATCCATATGTTATTTTTTGTTGTTTGGGTTTCATTCATCCAAAACACAACGCAGAGTGAAGGAGCAGATCACTCACATAGTAATGCACACTGCGTTAATCACGCGTTAATGACATTAGTACCAAGTGAATTTGCTTAGTAGTATAAATATGACTGATTGAATGTTGATAATGTTACATAAACACACGTAAACATCTCTTGCTTTTTCAGGGAAACGCTGCAAAGTTCTATGCAAATCCAAACAACAGTGGTCCCTTTAAGAATAGGTTCAGAAAGCCCCTAACGGTCTAAAGGAGTTGTGAAGTAGCAGCAGATAAGCAGCATGACTCCACGCTCCCCCTGAAACTCACGTACTTCATCCTCTGTGAAATACAGAAGTTCAGAAGATAGTAAGATCATGTTTCTGCTTCTAAACCCACCTACACTTTATAGCTCATTCTCAACCACAGTGACGAGCTACGAGTATCACTCAGATCAATCGTGGCACCTACACAACATTACAGTACACAACACAACGCCACACGGCACAACAAAACGTACGGTAACGCAAGGCGATTCCTACAATTAAAATGAAAATCAACGGACTGAAATGCTTGAGTTGCATGTTGTTTTTACAGATTGAAATATAATCATTACAGAAAAAACATTGCAAGTAAAACTATGTATTAAAAGATTATAATATAAGTATGAGTTTATGTTTGTTTATTTATTTATTTAATTATATATTATACGACATAGTTTACTGTTCTCAACAATTTTACTCATTCATTTTCGTTACATATTTGTAATTGTTGTATTTGTATTTGTTGGATTCATATTTTTTATTTAATTATCCCCCCCCCCCCAGAATTGTATTTATTTATTTATTTCATTTATTTATTTATTTTCAAAAAGTATTTTGCAGATTTTTTCTCGATGTGTATTTTAGAATTTATTCCATTCTTGCATGTTGTTGTTGTTTTTTTTCATTAAAAAAAGTATTTTAAAATCCTGATGTTGTGAGACTCAGATATAAGATGTAGGAACATCTGTTTCCTCTCCCCCATCATTATCAGATAGATAGATTCATATCAAATTTAAATTCACATTTTATTTGAATTTGAATATACATTTTATTCATACCTGTAGTGAAATGCTTTTTATATATGCAAAATGCATTAAAGAACACTGAATCACCCTGAATCTCCGGTTGATAATAATAATAATAATAATAATAATAATAAAATAATAATAATAATAATAATAATAATAATAATAATAATAATAATAATAATAATAATAATAATAATAATAATAATAATAATAATAATAGAATATCCTTTATTTGTCACATATACATTACAGCACAGTGAAATTCTTTCTTCACATATCGCAGCTTGTTTGGAAGCTGGGGTCAGAGCGCAGGGTCAGCCATGATACAGGTTCCCCTGGAGCACAGGGGATTAAGGGCCTTGCTCAAGGACTTAAGGGTGGCAGCTTGGCGATGCCGGGGCTCGATAATAACAATAATGGTAATAATAATAATGGTAGTAATGATACCAACAACAATAATAATAATAATAATAGTAATGAAGATGATGATGATGGAGTCTGGGTTAAAGCACTTCACTGCCTGCTGTAAATATTTAGTGCTTTGCTACGGTCATATTTGCGAAGTTACAAACAGTTATTAATGTAGATGATCAGGTTTCCGAGATGAATCTGTTTTAACTCGCCGGATAAATTTTCCGCCAAATGAAATTTGTGGCTCGTTAACGGCTAATTAAAAGCGCACACTGATTGATTTAATAATGTGTTATAACTGAGAGCAGAAGGTGATTTTATTGCGGTTATGGAGAGTACATCACACACACACACACACACACACACACACATGCGGGCGGTTCCTTTCATTAAGGTCTTTTCTGTAGTCTCATATGTTCAGCAAGGTTCAGCGCGGGTTCTACATGACAGCGAGGCTAATCAGCTCCGGTGTAGAAGAAAATATGCTCATTACCTTCTCGGTGAGGGTCTAAAGAACATCCTGTCGTGTAATTAAGGCGCATTATTCGGCAGGAAGTGAGCAGAGCTGCGGTTCAGCCCCAGCCGCTGAGCCCTTCTTCGTTCCATTCGAATGGATAAGAGGCTTCCCTCAGGACCAGAGAGTCTTTTTTTTTCTTCCCTCTTTTTTCTTCTGTCAATATTTTGTCGAAATGACGGTCTTTACTTTCACCTGGCAGGCGTTTCTGTTTCTTGCTTTATGCTTAAAGATCAGGACTTTTACTGGTGCTTGTGATAAACAATCCGGATGTAAACACTCGGAGAGACGGATGGAGCAGCAAAAAGAAATTACATTGAATTTGAACTGATAAATGTAAGAGGACAGCATGTGAAGGGATCTCTAGTTGTTGCTCTCTATCTCTCATCCTCTTTTTTAGTCTATCTGTCTGTCTATTGAGCTATATCATCTGTCTATCAATCTGTCTGTCTATCTATCTATCTATCTATCTATCTATCTATCTATCTATCTATCTATCTATCTATCTATCTATCTATCTATCTATCTATCTATCTATGCTATCTGTCTATCTATCTATCTATCTATCTATCTATCTATCTATCTATCTATCTATCTATCTATCTATCTATCTATCTATCTATCTATCTATCTATCTATCTATCTATCTATCTATCTATCTATCTATCTATCCATCCATCCACCTGTCTATCTATCTATCTATCTATCTATCTATCTATCTATCTATCTATCTATCTATCTATCTATCTATCTATCTATCTATCTATCTATCTATCTATCTATCTATCTATCTATCTATCTATCTATCCATCCCATCCACCCGTTATCTATCTATCTATCCCTGCCTGTCTGTCTGTCTGCCTGTCTATCTATATATCTATCTGTCTGTCTGTCTGTCTGGCTGGCTGGCTGGCTGTCTGTCTGTCTGGCTGACTATATGTGCCCATCCATCCATCCATCCATCCATCCATCTATCTATCTGTACTGTAGTAGATGATGTGGAATGTGTTGAATGTTTGGGAACACTGCTGTAATGGGGACACACCTACAGTCCTGTACTGCCCCTACATTCATGCAGTAAACAGCGGCGCTGCACTTCATCCTCTTCACTTTTTCACCCAATTGAAATCAGTCCAGAGAAACCACTTAAAATGAAACTCGCACATAACAGAGGATAATTTGTTCCATCCAACTGCCTGACACGCATATTACCCCGTAATGTCTGCCTAAATTATTTTCTCCCTGCCTCAAATAGCTCTTGACCGTGTTAAGTGCAAACAATAATATTTGCGAAATTATCTCGTGAGGAAAGAAAAATGGAGGTCGATATCATCTGGATGTTATCAGCTGTCCTCCGGCTGCCGCTTTCCGACACGGTTACAAGATCGAGTGCTACACCCTTCTTGGGTTTCGCTCCAACCTTTTCCGAATATTAAAATCCTCCACACAACCCGGTCACTTTACACCGCTTGGCATCGACGTCCCAGCTAGTTTCAGCTCGCAATTCTGACACGCAATAATAAGCGTGTAATGGAGAGCATATGTTTGGCTTCCACTTTTCGTTTCTCTGCACTGCAACTCGAGCGCCGCGATCCGATTCACAGCTAAACACATCACTAGCAACTAAGAATCCCGAAGAATTGTGATTGGCTGGAGGTTCAGGTGTGGATAGTGGATTGTGATTGGCTGAAAGTTCATTGTTAATTGTGAATGGATGGAAGTTCGGGTGTGGATAGTAGATTGTGATGGGATGTAAATACAGATGTGAATAGTGGATTGTGATTGGATGAAAGTACAGATGTGAATAGTGGATTGTGATTGGTTGGAACTTCAGGTGGGACAAGTAAATTGTGATTGGCTGGAAGTTCAGGTGTGAATTGTGGATTGTGATTGGATGGAAGTCCATACCTGAATAGTGGATTGACCTGTGCCCCTGCTCCCTAATAATATTCCACTAGTACCATGATGAAGAGGTGATTAGTGTTTTTCACATCATAATGTTATAAAGTTATGCCTGATCGGCGTATGTTACAAAAGTGTAAATTGCTCAGTTTTGCTAAATTATGAACTACAGGTTTTGTTCAATGCATATCCATTTTCATTCCGACAGCTTGGAAGTGACCAGACGATCAGGTGATCAGACACAGCCAGGTGTTCAGCCTTACATCATGCGTTTTAACAAGTGTATTAACGAGTGTGTTTTCAATTAGACGACACGTTATAAAAGTTTTGCAGTGGAGGATCACGGATTCTGCAGTACGTTATTTTTAAACATCCACGGAGTGCAAGTAGCGAAAATGTAAAAAAAAAAAAAAAAAAGAGAGAGAGAGAGAGAGAAAGTTGAGATCTAGAGGCGTCAGGTTGATCAGGATCTCCTCCTCCGAGCTCCAGGCCCACACTGAGTGATTGGCGTGTAATTATCTCTGAGTCGATGCGTTCTGTGATCCGACCCAGGCGTGAGCGCGGTGGCCGGCGTCGATGCCGACGCAACACCGCGTGCAGATATATACACACCCGCATGGAATTTAAGAAACACGGCTACTCGCCGGGAAAAACGTGCACGCGGGTGATGGACGGCATGACGAAGTTTCCGAGACGCCTCGGGCCATGAGAACGCTTCTCTTCCAGTCCTGGCAGCTTGATCGTCCATAAGCGCCTCGTTTCTGCCTGCTGTCATAATTACTGTCATTTCACCTCTCAGTCCAGCTCCACTTCTGCTGCTGCTGCTAATGGACGCGGATTGAACGGAATGCGGCCGGGAATCGTGTCTATAACCGTTAATCGTAATGCGTGTTCGTTTAATAAGGGCTGGGTATAGTGTACAATGGTATAGGGTGTACGGTGTGTGTGTGTGTGTGTGTGTTACAAACACAAACATATAAATAGATACACTTAAACGATCTGAGAGGAACTTTTCCTCCGTACATGTCAAGCAGAATCCTATTTTAAACAGATTTGAAGCAGAAGGCTGGAAAAGGGAATGACAGTTAAAGGGTTTCGCCACAAGCCACTGCCAAGCTGCCGCCCAGAGGAGAAATGCAAACGAGCCAATCTGTTTCTTTCTTTCTTTCGTTTTTTTTTCTTCGGTTTATGGGTGCAAGAAACACAAGCTGGCTACGTCGGGGGGGCGGAAAAGAGGAGGCCTGCCACCTCGTACTGTCATATGGAGAGTCGCTCTGCCACAAACGGATGCCTAATGACTCGATTTATCCCAAACGATCCTCCATTCCTCCTAATGGTCCTTTCCATATGCACCTCTAAGCAGCGAGCACTTGGCCTCACAACGCCTTACTGTGCGTTATCTTCTCCCATACGTACATGCGTGTGTGTGTGTGTGTGTGTGTGTGTGTGTGTGTGTGTGTGTGTGTGTGTGTGTGTGTGTGTGTGTGTCTGTGTGTGTTGGGTAGTGGATCCGCAAACATAAAGAGTCTAAGAAGGTCTGATTTTTCTATCACTCTCCTTTCATCTCTCATTTTTTCTCCCTGTTTCTATCTATCAATCTACCACCTTTCAGTCTATCTCTCTGCCTGCCTGCCTGCCTGCCTATCTACTGTCTGTCTGTGTGTCTGTCAGATCGATAGATGTAACTGTACAGAAATTGCTTTTTGCATATCCCAGCTTGTTTGGAAGCTGGGGTCATAGTGCAGGGTCGGTCATGATACAGCGCCCCCTAGAGCACAGAGGGTTGAGGGCCTTGCTCAACTGGAGGCTTCCGGAGCATCGACACCTTAAATCACTCCTCCCTCCCTATGGAGAAGAACATAAGAATCTTATGGTCAGGTGATCATCATCATCATCACTTTTTATAAATCGATGCTCCGTAGTTGATTCTGATTAGACGAAAATAAACGATTGAATCATTTCTCCTCACATGGACCGGCGTGGGAATGTTCTCCCGGCTGTCTGAAGTTGGAGGAAGTGAAGAAAAAGCGGAAGTCGAGGTGAAGCTTAAAAATAAATTGAGGAACTTTTTTTGTTATGCAAACCTGTTAAATAAATAAAAGCGAAGAGAGAAATAAATAAGGAAGCGTTATTGATAGCTTAATGCTGCAAGAATCGAGCAAAACTCCCTGCGTTTATCCCGCGGTAAATTTCTCCGCTCCTGTGAGCGCAAATAAGGGGTTTATTTCTTGTTATTATTTATTTATTCAAATGTGTCGTGACAGCTGTTGTTGAGGCAGGACTCGGAAACGCGGCGAGAAGAGACGATGGTGAATCAGAGCCGCGGTTTCGCGCTCAGTGTGAACTGTCAAATCGCTTTCAGAAAAGTTCGTGGACAGGAAAAAACTCTGAGTGGCACGCGCACGCAAACACACAAGTATACAGACACAAACACACAACACACAAATACCCAGACTGCTGCTACACTGTACTCAGCACAGTGAGAATCCAGAGGAAATCGCTTTCATGTTTTCTGCTTAATTAATAAATAAACAACTTCTTGTTTGCTCTTTTTATCTCGTCTGCAGACTCCTCCCATAAACTTCTACAAAATCCTGACACTGGAGACTCCTCCCATAAACATCTACAAAACCCTGACACTGGAGACTCCTTCCATAAACATCTACAAAATCCAACAGTGCAGACTCCTTCCATAAACTACTACAAAACCCTGACACTGGAGACTCCTTCCATAAACTACTACAAAACCCTGACACTGGAGACTCCTTCCATAAACTTCTACAAAACCCTGATACTGGAAACTCCTTCCATAAACTACTACAAAACCCTGACACTGGAGACTCCTTCCATAAACTATTACAAAACCCTGATACTGGAGACTCCTTCCATAAACTATTACAAAACCCTGATACTGGAGACTCCTTCCATAAACTTCTACAAAATCCTGACACTGAAGACTCCTTTCATAAACCCCTACAAAATCCAACAATGGAGACTCCTTGCATAAACTTCTATAAAACCCTGACACTGGAGACTCCTTCCATAAACTTCTATAAAACCCTGACACTGGAGACTCCTTCCATAAACTTCTATAAAACCCTGACACTGGAGACTCCTTCCATAAACTTCTACAAAATCCTGACACTGAAGACTCCTCCCATAAACTTCTATAAAACCCTGACACTGGAGACTCCTTCCATAAACTTCTACAAAACCCAAACAATGGAGACTCATTCCAAAAACTTCTATAAATCTCTGGCTCTGGAGACTCCTTCCATAAACTACTACAAAACCCTGACACTGGAGACTCCTTCCATAAACCTCTACAAAATCCAACACTGGAGACTCCTTCCATAAACTTCTATAAAACCCAACACTGGAGACTCCTTCCATAAACCCTACAAAATCCAACAGTGCAGACTCCTTCCATAAACTACTACAAAACCCTGACACTGGAGACTCCTTCCATAAACCTCTACAAAATCCAACAATGAAGACTCCTTCCATAAACTTCTACAAAACCCTGACACTGAAGACTCCTTCCATAAACCCTTACAAAACCCAAACAATGGAGACTCTCTCCATAAACTTCTACAAACCCCGACACTGGAGACTCCTTCCATAAACATCTACAAAACCCAACACTGGAGACTCCTTCCATAAACTACTACAAAACCCTGACACTGGAGACTCCCTCCATAAACCCCTACAAAACCCAACACTGGAGACTGGAGACCCTCCATAAACTACTACAAAACCCTGACACTGGAGACTCCCTCCATAAACATCTACAAAACCCAACACTGGAGACTCCTTCCATAAACTACTACAAAACCCTGACACTGGAGACTCCCTCCATAAACATCTACAAAACCCAACACTGGAGACTCCCTCCATAAACTACTACAAAACCCTGACACTGGAGACTCCCTCCATAAACCCCTACAAAATCCAACACTGGAGACTCCTTCCATAAACTTCTATAAAACCCTGACAATGGAGACTCCTTCCATAAACCCTTACAAAATCCAATAGTGCAGAGTCCTTCCATAAACTTCTACAAAATCCTGACACTGGAGACTCCTCCCATAAACCTGACACTGGAGACTCCTTCCATAAATTTCTACAAAATCCTGACACTGAAGACTCCTTCCATAAACCCCTACAAAATCCAACACTGGAGACTCCTTCCATAAACTTCTACAAAACCCAAACAATGGAGACTCATTCCATAAACTTCTATAAATCTCTGGCACTGGAGACTCTCTCCATAAACTTCTACAAACCCCAATACTGGAGACTCCTTCCATAAACTACTACAAAACCCTGACACTGGAGACTCCTTCCATAAACCCCTACAAAATCCAACAGTGCAGACTCCTTCCATAAACTACTACAAAACCCTGACACTGGAAGACTCCTTCCATAAACCCCTACAAAACCCAACAGTGCAGACTCCTCCCATAAACTACTACAAAACCCCGACACTGGAGACTCCCTCCATAAACATCTACAAAGGTCCTCCACAAGAGAGAAAGTAGAAGTTGTAGCACCTGAAAAACGTGACAGACGAGTCAGTTGTTATGTAAGATGAGAAAGAATTAATTTATCTTTAGCATTAGCGTCAAACATCATGGCGGATACACGATGGATGAGCGGGAAAGCCGCCACGCCATTTATCGCTAATTGAATTGCGTCGCTTTAGAAGAGTTTGGGTCAGCACAATCAGCTGGAGCGTTTTACTGAATATGAGCACTGTTGGCAGCTGAACACACACACACACACGCACACACACACACACACACACACACACACACACACACACACACACACACACACACACACACCCATATATAGGGAGCAAGGGATGGAGGTTTATTTCAGGGATTTCACAATTTCCTGATTAAAAGAAACAGAAGTAAATGTAAATGATGTCATTGGGAAAATTCCTGCACGTGTGTGTGTGTGTGTGTGTGTGTGTGTGTGTGTGTGTAATTAGCTGCATGTTTGCGGCGCTGTAACGAGTCGGAACAATGCTGTTAATGGTCTTATTGGCAGACCACCAGACGTTCCTTTTCACTTCTACCAGCCTGATGGCACTTTTTAATTAATTTATGTATTTTTTATTATTATTTTTTTAAAAACTGTTAAATCACGCTTCGAACGCACGAGGCAGTATTCAAATCACCGTTATTAAAAGCGTCATAACGAGGACATGAGATGGATGTGTTCGGGATGTTTTATGGATTGATTGTCATGATGCGAGGAGCTCCATGAAGCATGAGGACTTTTTAATCTGTTTCGATTGCTCTGCAGTGCGACAGTGCCGAGAGACAGAGAGAGAGAGAGAGAGAGAGAGAGAGAGAGAGAGAGAGGGGAAGAGAAAGATGGAGGGGTAGAGGAGGTGACAGAAATAGAGAAGAGGTGGAGGAGGTAAAGAGAAAAGGTAAATGAGGTGAAAGTGGAGGAGGTAAAGAAGTTAAATTAGGTGGAAGAGGTAGATGAGTGGGGGGGGGGGGCACGGTGGCGTAGTGGTTAGCACGTTGGCCTCACACCGCCAGGGTCCGGGTTCGATTCCCGTCTCGGCCATGTGTGTGTGGAGTTTGCATGTTCTCCCCGTGTGTCAGGGGGTTTTTTCTTTTTCTCCGGGTTCTCCGGTTTCCCCCTGGTCCAAAAACATGCACAGTAGGTTGATTGGCACCTTGAAAATTGTCCCTAGTGTATGAATGTATGTGTGTGAGTGTGTGTGTGTGCGCTGCGATGGGTTGGCATTCCATCCAGGGTGTATCCTGCCTTAATGCCCATAGACTCCTGAGATAGGCACAGGCTCCCCGTGACCCGAGGGAAGATAAACCGGTAGAAGAAGAAGAAGAAGAAGAAGAAGAAGAAGAAGAAGGTAGATGAGTTGATGAAAGAGAAGTAGGTGTGGAAGGTGTGATGGAAGCAGTAAAGGAGGTGGAGGAGGTGATGAAGGTGAAGGAGGTGTAGGAGGTAAATGAGGAGGAAGCGGTGAAGGACAAGGAGGAGGTGAAGAAGATGAACGAGGAGATGGTGAAAGAGATGGATGAAGTCTTGAATGCACATGAGGTGGGCATGGAGGAGCTGATGTTGGTGAAAGAAGTGGGGGAGGTAAATGAGATGGAAGAGGTGGAGGTAGTAAAGGAAGAGGTAAAGAAGGTAATTGAGGTGAAGGAGGTAAAGGAAGAGGTAAAGAAGGTAATTGAGGTGAAGGAGGTAAAGGAAGAGGTAAAGAAGATAAATGTGGTGGAAGAGGTGGATGAGGTAAAGGAAAATGTTAATGAGGTGAATGTGAAGGAGGTTAT